>JAMPIV010015942.1:0-78478 GCA_024509875.1 Oreohelix idahoensis
GGTGTGTGATTCACTCGAACCAGATTCAGCAAAGTATTGCAAGCTCAAGTTACTGATTATGTTTTAAAAACTAATTACTTCGTCCTGTACTTGTTTGTTTGTTTCATTTATTTCATTTTCATTGTCTGTCTGTCTGTTTTGTTTTAAGCAGATATTTTAAGCGAACACGCCGAGGGGAAAAAAAAACAACAACAACAAATTCAAAAGTTGATTTCAGATCAATCGGCAGTTTCCGGTTAACATGTTAAATTTGAATAAGATAAAATGTGTATTTAGAATTTTCATTCTGTTTATCAATGTCTGCTCTCACATAATTTCGGGTCGATCTCTTCTTCACTACGGCAGTAATCAGTTACATTTGTTGTACGTACTGGTTACCTGGAATTTCCGGGGGAATGACACATTTAATTATCTCTTATCAAACAGATATTTGGTACTTACGACCATTTGACACTCCTTTTTGCTATAATTCATCACATTCGCTCTGCGCTTCTCAGCTTTGCTAAGATTAGCGCAGGTAAAACCCAGATTGGCCTGGTCAGTTTCGCATAGTGTTGTTTGCTCAAGCCGTGCCAGGCGATACAATTACTTGCCAGCAGATGGATTTTGTGTGCGCAAGCGACGGACAGAGAGATTACTTGTCTGTGCGACCCATTTTGGACAGACATGAATGGCATCATCATTCCCTGCACACCTTGTTGCAAAGACATTGTTTTAGAGGAAAGTAAGATGTTACATCTGTAACTGCGCCATCTTGTCATCGCCATTGTCTCAGTGGTTCACTGCCTTTTAACCACAACATCTTCAAGAAGAAGATATATTACTAGGCCACAATAAAGCCTAGAAATAGCTGTGTGTTGTATTTGTGTTTTCGCTCTTTCTAGAGCACCCATCGCGCGTGTTATTTGCGTGGCCCAATTACTACGCGCGCACTAAGTTGCGATTAGGCTTAGCGGCTTATATAAAGAAATGCCTGGCTAGCAGGAGTCTCTTTCTTTGTCAGACACCCAAAGTAACAAACCAGAATCGATCTGTAGATGCCTTGAACACGTGAGTTTGATTTTAAAGCAGATTAGATTATTTCCTAGTGAAATTACCATCATTTCCTTGTAGCTTTAGAATTATATTCAGCGTGTCTGTTCTAATGTTTAATGAAATAGATAAATAGATGTGTTTCCTGAGGAGATTTCTTTTAGGACATTATGTTTAGTTCTGAAATGATAAATGAGTGAAAATAATGTGTGGATAGATTTTACTAGTGTTAAGTCCAGATTGCGGCTGTAAGAGTTTAGTAGCAATTATTTCATTCATCAGACCGGGCAAGAAAGGCAAATATAGTAGGAAACTATTTCATACATGGAACTGGACAGAGATATTATCAGGGACTGAAATTTAGATAATATTAACTGTTGGCAAGATGGCAGCCATGTGTTCATGAAAAGCATCATGCAATGTGTATAAAGGCGGCGCCTGTGAGTCGACAATAACACGCTTAGTTATTACGTGTTATAGGCCTAGTAATGTTACGCTATTTTATATTGTTTGAATTGACACGTGGGTGAAGGCAGGTTAATGTAAATTCCTTCAGTAATGGAAGAGATAGTTTTCGTGTTAAATTTCCTTTAGGTGATGTATTTAGTTCTAGTTTTGTTAAGTCAAGAGTAATTTTATTTTATTCTTTGATGTAAGGGTAATTTAGTGTATTCCACGATAATTGATCATAATGCAACTGTAGTGGGTTACTTTGAGTGAAGGGAGAATAGTCATTTAGATTTCTGGTGAGCGCAATGCCACTCCTTTGTGCGTAAGGCACTTGGAGACAGAGATGTTTCTCTGTTTGCTCCTTGCGGAGCATGGAAACACCAATGCAGCTGGTGTCCATCACAAGCCTACAAGAAGCATTTTTATGCTATTGCAGTGATTGTTTCTGTAACGATTTGTTTCATATGATGAGTTCCCAATCTCATCAGTCGGCATATACGACATGATTCAGAGTGCAGAGACGAATATTGAGAAGGATCAGTTGCGAGGTGGTGGTTTATGCTTATTAATGAGAGTATTCGTTGTATATATCGTTTAATATTATTTTATGCACAGTTCATTATTACTTAATTATTGTTATGTGTAGAATGGTTTGTGTGAGCACGTGGGCTCACTTGGAGATATATATTTCTCTTTTCGCTCCTTATGGAGCATGGGGCCACCAATGTGGCTGGCATCCACACGAAGCCCTCACAAAGTATTCATATGCTCGTGCAGCAGTGGTTTCGGTAGCAATATGTGTTATATGGTGAGATTGCTAGCCTCATGCACAACACCATACTAGTCTCATTGGACGACATGCATGAGTGTGTGTGTGATAGTTGAGTGTGTCAGGTGGAGTGAAAGGACTGTTTGGCAGTTGAGAGTATCGTTTCTCAGTATTTAACTATTATGATTTTAACTAGTCGGTGCTTTGTTTGCGTTCCAGATTAGCAACCGAGCACTGGCTGGGTGTTTTGTTTGCTTTGTTTTATTTGTTTAATGTTTGCTTTGTGTGCTTATTGTCACTGACTGGGTTGTATGAATAAATACAGCCCCTGCCTTAGAATCAAGAGTTTTATTGTTGTTCGGGTCGGTGCGAGTGTGAAAGAAAGTGATCACATATCACAACAGCATCATCATCATCTCTCCCACCCTATCACACATCTGAAACATATTGTCGAATGAGTGTACGGACTTTTTACTTCCAAATATGGGAGACGTGACCTTATGCATCACGCCCAGAATTTTCCATGTCGGAATAATTTTGAATTACCCCACCTAAATACGCAGTTTTGAAACGATTGGCGGGTGTTCGAAACAGAGGAACCACCAAATTCCTAATTGGATCCTGCCTAAAACGTAAACAAAGTACTGCAGGGGAGGCGAAGTGCAATATAACCTGACACGTTTGCAGTATTAAAACACTGTGAAAATTTCGCCTCGCGCCAAGACGACAACCAGACTGCCAGAGTTAGAATCAGAATTCCATTTATCAGACCGGACTTTGTTTGAGCATTTTGAAGGACTTAAACTGCCCAGGAAAACTATCATTTTAATAAAGAAAACCGAGATCTGAGGAAACTGAACACACAGAGTCAAAGTGGGAATTTATTGTTAAAGTAACGACCCCCAAGAACACGTGTAAAAGACATCTGCAAGTGCCTTAACCCACTTCTCTGAGCACACAGTCTGTGAGCCAAGATTGGCTTGGTGGTACCAAGTGAGGGTACTATCTCTGGAACAAGAAGTGTACAAGTTATCTGTAGTCGGAGGTAGATACCATTATCAGACGGGGCTTTAAAGACGCGGGACCAACTTCTGAGACACTCCATGACACTTCTGGGAACGTGCTGCGTGTACCCTACAACTTTGGCCAGTGACGAGCGGGATCAGCGATCCAGTTTACCAAGAACCAAAACATCAGAAGGAGCAGAACCGTCACTGACAGCTAAGAACACAAAAATCTGCCAAGTGACCTCCTTTAGAAACTACCATTACATCACACAGTGATGATAATTTTCTGATAAATCATTATTCATTTTTTAAAACCTTGTTAAAACCTAAGTGATTATTAAATTTGTTGTTTGTAAATATACAAATTTAACGTCTATTTAATCACTTTGAATGTACTCCATGTTTGTCTCAGACAATTTGCTAAATACACTCTAAACAGAGCTATACCAGAATAAGAAGAATTCCACTGAGTAAATCAGGGTGGGGGTTGAACGAGCTTAAACAAATCATTGCAAAAATCTTCATAAAAGGCGGCAGATCAGATATAAGTTAACAATTGCCTGCCCAACGCAGCATTGTTCTTGACTTCTGAAATATCTTATGAAAACTTCCTTGAGATAGAAGCATCATTATCCTTCTATCTACAACTCTGTCAAGAGTAATCTTGTTCGAAGGTAGACACCTTTGAAGACCCATATTAGATACTCTTGAGTTTTGGTCACTGTTGGACCACTACTGCAAAGCAGGGGAGGCAATTCTGTGACATGCTCTTACAGAGAGCGTCGAGAGGTAGTGTAAATGGAGTGCTCGCATCTCGAGGCAAAGTTACTGGGTTTCGAGACATGATAGAGTCACGTTCCAGTCTACCCAGCTTTAAATGGGTACCTGACTTTTCTCTTGATTTACTGAAGGCAGAGACGCTGAGGAAGGGAACTGGTCATCTTACCTCATAAATCTAAACCTAGTGTAGTGAAGTATCTAAAACATCATTCCTCTACGACAGTATTTGCTATGGAACTACTGTAACTTTTTGTTTGTTAACTCTTGTTTTCTTTAATATTCTTATTTTAATACATTCAGTGTGTCGTGTATAAAATGATATTTCAATTTTCCTAGTCAGTAGTTAACAACTATAGCTTTCGAAACAATACAAATTAATCCCCAATCCAACTGTAGGTGTTTCTCTCTCTCTCTCTCTCTCTCTCTCTCTCTCTCTCTCTCTCTCTCTCTCTCTCTCTCTCTCTTATAGTATTTTTAATAAGCATGCGCCTACTAAAGAAATTCGCGTAAAAAGACAAATAAAATCTCCATTCATCACACAAGAAGTACTTGCTGTGATGATATCCGATATTTCACCGATCAAAATATAGCATCTAGTAGTTTGTAGGTATAAAATAACATAGGTATTACCACACCACCAAAAGACTAGTTTTATTTCTCGGTTCCTAAAGGGTTAACGCGTAAAACGCCGATAGTTGAAAATGCCAATGTGACGTTACAGACTTGCAAGCCTTACCCAAAATGCATGCGTGAAAGTTAGTGTAGTTAGAAATCGTGTATTTCTTGGAAAAGACAAGGGAGAGAACGGGGGAAATGCATAGACCCTGTTTAAATTTCTAAACTGAAACTAAATGGCCTAAACGAGCGATAGGAAAAATAAAGACTAGAAATGAAGATTAAAATGCTACTAATTAGTTGTTAAACATATAATATGCGTTAGTCTAAATATTTTAGCCTACTGTATAAGAAAAATATGTTATTTGAATAAATATACAGGAAAGACGAAAAGGGTAAAAATAATAGCTAGAAGTGTGAAACCTGATGCATTAGATGACAAAACGGTAGAATAAGTAAATATTTTCATTCTGGATTAACATGACTTAGATAATACTAGCGATATGGTAGAATGAAGACATATAAAGACGTGCCTGGGATTTCTTTACTGAAGCTAGCCATATTGAGGCCATAGAAAGGGGTGTCTCCTGATTTGAAAATTGTAGGTTAACTTTTGAAAATACACGCGTAGGAACGGAAGTCACCTGATTGGTTGCTGAGCATAACTAAGAAAGTGAAATAAATACTCAGAAAGACGAGCGTTCCTTGCCACTTTCAATTTAAACTTTCACATGTACAGTTAATAACGTTTACAGACAAGTGTGTTCAGATGCCTTCGCTGTTCTGTTATTCAGCAGGAGATCTTGTGTGACCATTTATGGCCTGTAATTTACTTACATAGTGAAAAAATTCGATATTTCGGTAAGACCAACATTTATATAATTATTATTGTATTTGAAAATGTGTTTGCCATATTGATTATGAATGAATATTTGAAGGGGAGAGTCCCAGTCGTACAAGTGCCATTTCAACATGTTACGTACACTCATTAAATGGGGTTAGATAATCTTATAGCTTCATGTAAAAGCCCTACAGCTTTGCTTGTACTTTGGGAGATAAAAGAACATATAAATTTATATAAAGAGTAAAGTTAACATCAAACTTTGTATTGTTTCACCGAGTTGCTAAGAAAGATATTATCATTGTGGGGAAAGAACTTAATAAAATCCTTGCAGTTTTACTTAAAAGTTGGGATAAAGAGAGATTAATAAGGGAAAAGACTTTAATGAATAATGTTTAAGTATAGCCAGAAAATCACTGGCCATCTTTATGTAATCCATGTTATTACCTGAATGTATTTATGAAATTATAATATTGTATTAGGACTAGGAAGAAAAAAAAAAAAAAAAAAAAACATATGTTTGAGATATTTAATGATACTAGAGCACACTACCCGAGGGGGAAAATAATTATTTATGTATTATGTTCTGATTTTTGATTGGTTGATATCTGTAAAACTGTTACAAATGGAGATAGGTCAGAATATTATTTTGAGGGGAAATTAATCCTCTACTTCCAGAGTTTCTGGGTGTGAAACTGAAGTGAGCCAGTCACGTTGTTGTTCAACCCTGGTAACTGTTCGAGGCCATATGATTTGAGGGCCCTACCTTATCTTGAATCCTGAAAGCTGAGCAGTGCTGTGAGGAGGAAGACTTATAACCAGGACATCGCAGAATTTTCGACACCTATCTTAAGATAAGCCCTGTGTTTTGGGGCCTTGTGAATTCACTGAACTATTCTCCACAATTTGATATTTCAACCAGATTAAATAAAATGATGACAGTAACATAAAATTGGGGATCCATTACATTATGAACATACATAGCGGGTGGTAGTCATTGGTGGAAGCAAGACAGGTTTCCTGACATATAGTTAAAAGGTAAACTTCCTCAGGAGCTAGCATAGCTGACTTCACATCTGCTACACAAATATATATATAAGTAATATCGACCCACCACATATAGTGGGATTGGCTCGTCCGGGATTTCCAAAGTTTTATAATAAGTAAATAAGTGGAGGTTTTGGTGAATTGACATTGCTCTGTGTTGTCCTGTTAATTAGATACTAATTAGATATTTTGGTTTATTTAAATCACATTGGATAGAATATTAAGATGGCAGAATTGGCCAAGTACAGATCTTCTGCTGTGCAGACTGCGAAGGAAATGGGTATGGAGGGACAGATTTTAATTGATTATGTTACAGCAGAGGTTGATAAATATATAGCCAGAGAAAGGGAAGATGCTAGGGAGGCTAAGAAATTAGAGGCTGATAGATTGGCGGAGGAGAAACGAATTATGTTAGAAGATGCTAGAGAACTTAAGAAATTAGAGGCTGATCGGGAGGCTGAGATTAAGAGGCTGCAGTTGGAGGAAAAGAAACTTGAGGCTGAGAAGGAGGAAAAACGTCTACAGAGGGAGGCGGAACGTGAGAAAGAAGAAAAGAGGTTGGAGGCAGAAAGGGAAGACAAAAGACTGGCTGCTGAAAGGGAAGCAGAAGATAAAAGGTTACAGCGGGAGCATGAGTTACGACTAAGAGAGTTAGAGTTACAAGGCCATGCTCCTGAAAATGGAACTAGCCCATCCACTTCCGACTCAGCTGCAAGCCAGGGGGCCTCCTCATCAGCCATGGGGTTTCATTTGGATCCTTTTATTGAGAAAGACGATGATATTGAGTCTTTCCTTAGCCGTTTTGAAAGTTTAGCTACAACATATGGGTTGGAGAAGGATAAGTGGAGCCTTAAGGTATACCAGGGACTTAGGGGAAATTCTTATGAAGTATTTTCCAAGCTCAGTAAAGATGACCAAGACGATTATGACATTCTTAAACATGCACTATTGGTCAGATACGAGAAAAACTGTGAATTTTATAGGAAGAAATTTAGACAGGCTAAATTACTCAATGGGAGACCTACCACCAGTTCTCGGCCCGACTAGAGACCTATTTGGAGAAATGGACTGCTCTGGGGAAAACCCAAGATTTAAAGGAAATGGTTATGATGGAGCAGGTTAGAGAGTCCATGGCTCCAGACTTGAGAAAGTTTCTCACAGAACAGGGTGCAGAGAGACTGGTGGATATTTTAAATGTAGCTGAGAGATATCTAGCAGCCCAGTCAGAGTTGGCAGGAGCAAAGAAGAAACATATAGATCATAATAAGGTTCCCCAAATTCAACCTCAGAACAAATATGACAATAGAGATAAGTTTAACAAGAATAAACCATATTATGATAGGTCCAGGTACGAACAACGTGACAGAAACCCTCAATATAATGAAAGAAAACCTGTTAACCAGGGAAAGAAATATTGTAAATGGTGTAAGAGGGATGGCCATGACACCCATGACTGTAAAAGAAAACCTTCCACCTTTGCTGCAATGAAAACTGGGAACAAGGGAGTAAAGGCAAAACCTATTAAGCCACATGAGCCCTATCACCCCCCAGTATGTGAGGACGTTGTATGTAATGGGGTCACCATAAGGTGCCTTTATGATACAGGTCTAGATTATGATTCAGTCGTCAGTTCGCACCTAGTGAACCCAGATCAGTATACCACAGAGACAGTGGAGATACAAGGGGCGACTAAGGATATAGCAACCATGACACTTCCGTAGCTAGGATAGAGGTGAAAACTCGTTATGTGGAAGGGATCATCAAAGCAGCAGTTATAAACGAACCCATATACCCTCTAATATTGGGATGTCGTTATGTCTTCTTGGGAATCCCAAGAGACCTGTGATTATGGCAACAGTGCAGACCAGGTCACAGTCAAGGAAGGAGGAAGATAAACCTATAAATACTCATCCAGAGGAGATGAGGAAGGCACAAGCTGAAGATAGGTCACTCAAGCTGTGTTATAAAAAATTACCTAAATGCCATACACCTCCAAACAAAGGAGAATATTATATGAAAAATAAATTGTTATATAGGAAGGCTGGAACTGGATCCAATGGTCACGGACAGCTGGTCCTTCCCAAGGCATATAAGGAGAAGGTGATGGAATTAGGACATGCTATTCCCTTCAGTGGTCATATGGGGATCAGCGCTACAGGTCAGCGCATAGCTTGTCATTATTTCTGGCCAGGAATAACTGAGGATATAAAAAGATATGTAAAATCATGTCCAGAATGCCAACGGGTAGCTCCAAAGCATTGGACTGCCCCAGCAACTCTAGGGAAATGCCCATAGTGGGAACACCTTTTGAGAGAGTTGCGGTGGACATTGTGGGACCTCTCACTCGGACAAAGAGGAGGAACAGTTACATTCTGACTCTGGTGGACACATGTTCCATGTGGGGAGAGGCGGTAGCCCTGTCATCAATTGATTCGAAGCATGTGGCAGAGGCATTACTCACAATATTCACGAGGTTAGGTTTCCCTCACCAAATCTTGACTGATAACGGCTCACAGTTCAAGGGGAGACTAACAGAAGAGGTATTTAGGATCTTCCAGGCCAAGCATTTTCATTGTAGTCCGTATCACCCCCAAGGGAACGGCCAGGTGGAGAGGTTCAATGGGACTCTCATTTCCATCCTGAGAAAGCTGGCCCATGAAAAACCTGATACGTGGGACCAATTTTTGCCCGCTGCATTGTTTGCGTACCGGGAAGTTCCACACAGTTCAACCGGGATGGCACCCGCAACCCTGTTATTTGGGAGGCCAATAAAAGGTCCATTGGAAGCCCTATTGAGGACGTGGACCGATGAGAAGGCAGAAGAGACTGTTACCTCATCATATGCGTATGTCAACGAACTGACCACTCGTCTAAAAACTGGCTGGAAACTTGCAAATGATAACCTCAGACAAGCCAGGAAGAAACATGCTGCATACTTTAATAAGAAAGCGAAAGATAGAGAATTACATGTGGGAGAGAAGGTGCTTCTTTTACTTCCCGCCAGTAGTAACAAGTTGCAAATTGGATGGCAAGGTCCATACACCGTTCTAGAAAAGATATCTAGAACCAATTATAAAATAGACAAGAAAGGAAAGGAGAAAATATATCATGTAAACCTCCTAAAGAAGTATCTCGAGAGAGAAAACCAGGAAGGGACACCTTTACTGGCCTTGTCCATTGCAACCCAAATGAAAAAATGAACCACTCACCTCGCAGGAATACCCCTTAAAACCATGTGAAACACCTGTACAGGTGAAAGTCAGTAAGCACCTGACTAAGAAACAGAGGGAACAGGTTCAAAAGGTTCTAACAGAACATACAGATGTGTTAACGGATAAACCGGGGCACACCCATTTGTTGGAGTATGATATGCAATTAATAGACCCAACACCTATCTGTATGAGGGCCTATACGATTCCGTTCGCTAAGGAACAAGCATTGAAGAAGGAGATAGATTATTTGTTAAAAGAAGGGATTATCTCTCACAGTGAATCTCCTTACAGCTCCAGTGTGGTTTTGCTGAGGAAACCCTCTGGGGAACATCGTCTGTGTATAGATTACAGAAAACTGAATGCTGTCACAGAGAATCAGGTGGATCCATTACCTGACCCAAATCAGCTGTTTGCCAGGCTGAATAAGGCAAAATATTTTTCTAAGGTGGATCTTAGCAAGGGCTATTATCAAATTCCAGTAAAGCCTGAGGTCAGATCTTATTTAGCATTTAGCACCTCGGATGGACATTATGAATTCAACATGTTGCCGTTTGGGTTGAAAAATGCTCCGAGTGTGTTCTCAAGAATGATGAGAAAATTGTTGGATCCACTAAAAAATCCATGTATAACGAATTTCATGGATGACATCCTCATTGCCACAGAAACATTTGAGGAACACATTAACTCTTTGACGATGCTATTTGATAGGCTCAGAGAGGCAAATTTGACTGCGAGACCAACCAAATGCTATATTGGTTGTAAAGAGTTGGAGTTCTTGGGACATACGATATATCAGGGTAACATGACCCCTGACCCCAAGAACCTGGAGAAATTACAGAGGGCACCTAGACCACAGACCAAGAAGGACGTGAGATCGTTTGTGTCGCTATGTGGATTTTATCAGAAGTACATAAAAAAAATTTTAACTCTATATGTGCTCCTCTAACGGATTTAACTCGCAAAGGAAATCCAGATAAAATTGTGTGGTCTGCTCAATGTGAATCGGCGTATCAAGAGTTAAAGGAGAAACTCACTAGCAAGCCTATTTTGAAATTGCCTGATTTGACTCAGGAATTTGTGGTAAGAACGGACGCTAGCAACGTAGGATTAGGGGCTACATTGTTGCAACGGTCCAATTCAAAAAAGGGGGAGCTGAACCCAGTCGCTTATGCTAGCCGCAAGCTGAATAAAGCGGAGCAAAACTACTCAACAAGTGAGAAAGAATGTCTAGCTTTAATCTGGGCTATAAAAAAGTTCCAGATCTATCTTTATGGTAGAACATTTGTGGTCCAAACGGATCATCAGCCCCTCGTATTTTTATCACAGGCTAAGCATGAAAACGCCCGATTATTAAGGTGGTCGTTACTAATCCAACCTTATTCGTTTTCCATTGAGTACATACCCGGTTCGCTGAATGTGGGAGCGGATTTTCTGAGTAGACATCCTTTGGAAGAAACTCAGGGGAGTCATAAGGCCAAATAAGTTAATTTGATCTATGTGAATCTCGGATTTTGAACTCGCTTTACAAGCATGTTCTTAAGTGGGGAGATGTGTGATGATATCCGATATTTCACCGATCAAAATATAGCATCTAGTAGTTTGTAGGTATAAAATAACATAGGTATTACCACACCACCAAAAGACTAGTTTTATT
Source organism: Oreohelix idahoensis (assembly GCA_024509875.1). NCBI lineage: Eukaryota > Metazoa > Mollusca > Gastropoda > Stylommatophora > Oreohelicidae > Oreohelix > Oreohelix idahoensis. The sequence goes on from JAMPIV010015942.1 coordinate 11,408, forward strand.
TCTCGGTTCCTAAAGGGTTAACGCGTAAAACGCCGATAGTTGAAAATGCCAATGTGACGTTACAGACTTGCAAGCCTTACCCAAAATGCATGCGTGAAAGTTAGTGTAGTTAGAAATCGTGTATTTCTTGGAAAAGACAAGGGAGAGAACGGGGGAAATGCATAGACCCTGTTTAAATTTCTAAACTGAAACTAAATGGCCTAAACGAGCGATAGGAAAAATAAAGACTAGAAATGAAGATTAAAATGCTACTAATTAGTTGTTAAACATATAATATGCGTTAGTCTAAATATTTTAGCCTACTGTATAAGAAAAATATGTTATTTGAATAAATATACAGGAAAGACGAAAAGGGTAAAAATAATAGCTAGAAGTGTGAAACCTGATGCATTAGATGACAAAACGGTAGAATAAGTAAATATTTTCATTCTGGATTAACATGACTTAGATAATACTAGCGATATGGTAGAATGAAGACATATAAAGACGTGCCTGGGTTTTCTTTACTGAAGCTAGCCATATTGAGGCCATAGAAAGGGGTGTCTCCTGATTTGAAAATTGTAGGTTAACTTTTGAAAATAGACGCGTAGGAACGGAAGTCACCTGATTGGTTGCTGAGCATAACTAAGAAAGTGAAATAAATACTCAGAAAGACGAGCGTTCCTTGCCACTTTCAATTTAAACTTTCACATGTACAGTTAATAACGTTTACAGACAAGTGTGTTCAGATGCCTTCGCTGTTCTGTTATTCAGCAGGAGATCTTGTGTGACCATTTATGGCCTGTAATTTACTTACATAGTGAAAAAATTCGATATTTCGGTAAGACCAACATTTATATAATTATTATTGTATTTGAAAATGTGTTTGCCATATTGATTATGAATGAATATTTGAAGGGGAGAGTCCCAGTCGTACAAGTGCCATTTCAACATGTTACGTACACTCATTAAATGGGGTTAGATAATCTTATAGCTTCATGTAAAAGCCCTACAGCTTTGCTTGTACTTTGGGAGATAAAAGAACATATAAATTTATATAAAGAGTAAAGTTAACATCAAACTTTGTATTGTTTCACCGAGTTGCTAAGAAAGATATTATCATTGTGGGGAAAGAACTTAATAAAATCCTTGCAGTTTTACTTAAAAGTTGGGATAAAGAGAGATTAATAAGGGAAAAGACTTTAATGAATAATGTTTAAGTATAGCCAGAAAATCACTGGCCATCTTTATGTAATCCATGTTATTACCTGAATGTATTTATGAAATTATAATATTGTATTAGGACTAGGAAAAAAAAAAAAAAAAAAAAAAAAAAAAAAAAACATATGTTTGAGATATTTAATGATACTAGAGCACACTACCCGAGGGGGAAAATAATTATTTATGTATTATGTTCTGATTTTTGATTGGTTGATATCTGTAAAACTGTTACAAATGGAGATAGGTCAGAATATTATTTTGAGGGGAAATTAATCCTCTACTTCCAGAGTTTCTGGGTGTGAAACTGAAGTGAGCCAGTCACGTTGTTGTTCAACCCTGGTAACTGTTCGAGGCCATATGATTTGAGGGCCCTACCTTATCTTGAATCCTGAAAGCTGAGCAGTGCTGTGAGGAGGAAGACTTATAACCAGGACATCGCAGAATTTTCGACACCTATCTTAAGATAAGCCCTGTGTTTTGGGGCCTTGTGAATTCACTGAACTATTCTCCACAATTTGATATTTCAACCAGATTAAATAAAATGATGACAGTAGTGATTCCCCAAAATATGTGCTTTAGTTTGGACTAGAGTATTACAACAAGAACACTTCCTAGTCAGAAATAAAAAGACTTTAGTAGTGAAACTAGATTGTGTGTAACTGTATATAAATGTTTAATCTTAATGTTTTTTTATGAATCAACTCAATTATACTTAATACATTTGAAAAAAATTGTTCAGACCAAAATTCAATAGGGAGTTGTTTACTTAATTGTTTATTAACCTTAAAGTGTGGTTGTTGTTATTTTCTGCACATGCATTGCATATACCCTAGACACGTAGCTACACAACATCCATACATTATAACATATAAATTGGGGATAACATACATAGCGGGTGGTAGTCATTGGTGGAAGCAAGACAGGTTTCCTGACATATAGTTAAAAGGTAAACTTCCTCAGGAGCTAGCATAGCTGACTTCACATCTGCTACACAAATATATATATAAGTAATATCGACCCACCACACTTGCCGCTATGAGGCAGAGGGATCGAGCGCACAAAAATAAGGACATCATTACATATCGGGCAGCAAGGAACAAAGTACAATATTTAATTCGCAGAGAAAAGAAAAACTACTTTAGTCATTTAGTTAAAAGCAAAAGCAACAGTAGAAATATATGGAAGGCAATCAATACCTTGGTGAACAAAAGAAATTCGCCTGACTCACAAAATCCCAATACTTCATTTACTTGTACAGACTTCAGCAATCATTTTCAGGCAGACATCCACAATATAAAATCCGCCATACCTTCTTCCCCTTGTGACTTCAGCGAATTATCTACGTTCTGCGAGAACAAGTGTACTAACACCATTCCATGCGACATTCCTTTTATAACAGTTAACGAAGTTTATAACTATCTTATTGATCTTAAAGATAATAACTCATCGGGACTTGATGGAATCAGTAATCGAATACTGCGTTATGCTGCACCAGCTATTACTGATACACTAACATACATATATAATCAATGTCTCGCAAGGAGCTACTTTCCATCTGCCTTTAAAATCGCTAAAGTATAAATAATAATAATAATAAATTCTTTAAGCGCCAAACACGGCGCATAAGGCAGAAACCAGTGCTCTCCAGGTTGTTCGTTGTGACGCCACTCCTCTTAGCTCTTGCACATTATTTAGGCCCAACGTTCTTCCTTCTCTTATTATTGTTCTTCTGAGTGTTAAAGTATACCCTCTTGTTAAACCTGGTTCATCAGATAATAGCAACCTTGGTAACTATAGGCCCATTTCTCTTATATCGTCGCTGTCCAAACCACTGGAAAAACACATACACAAAACAGTAATAGAACACCTAGCCAATAATGATCTGCTAGTTGATAGTCAGTCGGGGTTTAGACCAAAACATTCGTCACACAGCCTTAACAAAAATGATAGACAACTGGCATCTAAACATCAATAACGATAATTTATGTGGAGCAATCTTTGTAGACTTTAAAAAAGCATTCGATATGATAGATCACACTATTTTAATCAGAAAATTAGAAACAATGAAAGTAAATCTTAAGCTGGTGAAGTTAATTAAATCATTTCTGACAGACAGACAACAAGTGGTGTCTTACAATAATTCTTTGTCCAACCCAACTGTTGTTGATATCGGTGTTCCCCAGGGCTCTATTCTCGGCCCTCTTCTCTTTGCCGTATACATTAATGATCTTCCTCTGCACATCAAACATTCATCCTGTGACCTGTTTGCCGATGACTGTACTGTTTACATTAGTGACAAAAGTTGCACTGCACTAGAACTATCTTTACAAACTGATACACATAATATTATTAAGTGGAGCAACGAGAATCGAATGCAAATAAATATTAGTAAAACGAAATGTATGTTAATATCAACCAGACAAAAACTACAAAGCTCGCAGAAAACAACACTTCAGCTCTACATTGGAACATCACTAATTGAAAACGTAAATGAACATAAAACTCTAGGTCTGACTGTTGACCAGCACCTAAGTTGGAACTCACATGTAAGTGCACTCACAAAGCTAACGGCACAAAAAGTTTACCAATTAGCCAAAATCAAACACTTCCTGGATGAGGGGGCAAGGAAAATGTTCTACACATTTCACATACAAACATACCTAGACTATTGTTCCACAATCTGGGATGGTTGTTCCATATCCAACACAAAAAGGCTTCATTCACTTCAAAAACGTGCAGTGCGCCTAGTTGCTGATAAACACCAAACACATTGTATAGATCTATATAACTATCTTAAAATATTACCCCTTAGAAAGCGCTTCCTATTTAACAAAGCTAAATTCGCTCACAAAATCTTGTCACATAATGCTCCAACGTATCTGTGGCCACTTTTCAAATTCAATGAAAAATGTAGTCAGAGCTTAAACCAGTTAGAGGCACCCAAGCCGAGGCTAGATTTGTACAAGAAGAGCTTGGCTTACTCAGCTGCTCATCTTTGGAACAATCTTCCACATGACCTGAAAAACATGCACAGTCCCTACTCATATAATCGTAGACTGTTCAAATACATTATGAGTGCGGATTATATGCCGCCCTAAGGGATTATGTTTCGAATTATTATTATCTAATATACTGTATGGAGGGTCTGATGATCTAGTTTTTCATTTTAATATACCTTACTTCTTAATTGTAATCAGATACTGTAAATGTATGCTTTTATACTACTTATAATGTTGCATCGCCATTGAACTAATACCTTAAGTATGTTGGAGAATGTCTGGATACCTAGCAATAAAGATGAGTAAGAGGAAGGGCAAAATGCAAGACGGGCCTATATGTACGATTCTCATCTATCAGTCAATGCCCTTTACCTCCCTAAGGAGCATATGTCATAAATCTGGATCTCGTGTAGTGGAGGCGTCAACAATTCACTCCCTGTGGCAGTATCTGCTTGGGACTCAAAGTTGCTCACCTGTGGAAACATTTTCCGCATGCGCTGACAACACATGAAGTCCCAGCTAATTCAGCAGATTTCCAAAATGTCACGAGTTCTTATTATATGCCACCATTATATTATTACTTTTCAAATTATGTCTTATTTACTGTATGAATGGTTTAGATTGTGTTTGTTAGTTTCTTTTTTGTTTTAATTTTTTTTTTTTTAAATTTTTTTTTAAGGTATTAATTTTTGTTAATTTATTTTAATTAATAATTTTTTCCCCCCTTAAATTTGATTATGTCTGGATGTTACAAATGTATGTTATTATTTTACCTCGATAATGTTGTATGCTTAAATAATGCTAAAAATACATGTGCTTTTGAAAAGATACGGTATGTAAGATGACAGAGAGAAGAAGGGCAGAATGTACGACGGGCCTGCGTGCCCAATTCTTAACCCTTTGAAAATAAAGTTCGTTCGTTCGTTCGTTCGAGATAAATCATCGCGTTAATTGTCGGACACGAGATGTGTGTGTGTGTGTGTGGGGGGGGGGGGTTGAAAATGGCTTGCAGTTCAAGATCGATGACACCGAATGAAATAGGGCAGACGCCGTGCACGGCCCTGATCAATCAGCAGGAACTTAACTGTTTGTAGGAACATATGGGCTAACGATTGGCGGGAAAGATTGATGGAGTGCGGAAGGGACGAACAATACTTGGTCCGGGCTTTTAAAGCTAAGCAAAGCCAGTACATGTTCTTGTAAAAAATGGTTTAAAGCAGTGTTTTGAACGACTACTTTTCATTTATATGTGCGATTAGTTGAATAATGCTTTTCTTCTGTGTTTTATATTTGGTTATGTTCGTTTTTGTTGGTGGTTAAGTTTTAAAATTTAAGTTTAATGACGTTAATGTGTATGTGAGAACTGTAAAGATATGTCCATAACGATGTCTCAATGTTTCACAAGTGTTGTACAATGTGTCGGAAGGCTTCACAAACCACTGACCCAAGTCACGTGAGTTCAGGCTGCCGTCAAGAGATCCAGCCGCAGTAGTGCTTCCTGCTTCATAAGGATGGAAAAGAATAATGGTGCTGATGATATAACAGGACAACAATGTGGGAAACGTCTCCATGAATTTTATATAGGTGTTTTTTTAAAAGGTCGGCTTCGACATCTGGTATTATCCGATGGTTGTACTGGTGCTCAGATACTTGCATAATACATCATCTGCAAACACCATCAGCTCCAAAAACATCGTTTCACTCGCACACTTTGCGTGTATATGTCCTTGACTACCAATCTCCGTATGATAACAAATGTGAATGACATATTTATGTTTATCAATTTGTTTATATTATGTCTCCCAGGAATATCAGTTGGTGGACATAATATAAACAACTTGAGATGCACTGATGTCGCAGTCTTCATAGCAAAAAATGAAAAAGAGTTACCGGAAATGATTGATTTAATAAGGGACTAAAAGTGAAAATAAAGGCCTTAGTCGTAATAGCAAAATAGACAGAGGCAATAGTTCACACCAAGAAAACGACTTCTCAAGAATGCATTATCAAAGTAAATGCTACATTTTAAAAACAATTTAATAAATTCAAATACCTAGGTGAGTAAATGTTATAGGATGGAAGATGCCTCGCCAAGATAAAGAATTGAATAGCCCACGAAAAAGCAGCATTCCATAAAATAAAAGTTATTTTATGCAATAGCTATTAGTCAATGGAAGTTAGAAAGAAAGTTCTTCAGTGTTATATAGAAACAATCCTGACACATAGAAGTGAGTCATGGACAGTTAGTAAAGAAGTAGGAAAAGCCCGAGAGGTCACAGAGATGTAGGTTTTCAGGTGGATCTTAAAAATAATATGGGCAGCTAAAACGAATAATTAGGATGTCCTGGAGGCGGCCAAGGCACAGCGAATACTTAATTTTCACACTCGAAGGAAGTGATCAACTTTCTTTGCTCATTTTGTGAAAAGAAGAAATGTGGAATTTTTGTTACAGCAGGAACGATTCAAGGAAAAATATATAGAGGATGTCAAAGAGAGAAGATAGTGGTCAGTTTGACATTATGGCAGGTATAGCAGTTAACAACAGAATTGATCAACAGTGTTTGAGACCGGAAGTTGTGGAGAGACAAGATCGCCTACGCTACCAGACATGACACTTGAAGAAGAAGAACATATTTATGTACATAGAAATAGTATTTGTTTTCTTTTATGTCCAATTCGAATTAACGTTCTCTACTTTGGATTTAGATTGTTTAGGTTTTCATTTGAACAAAGTGATGGTTTATCGCCTCTGCTTTCATCCAATGATTTGCTTGCATGTTCCACAAATCTTTTTTTTTTGGGGGGGTTTAAATGTATTGTATGTTCTACCAAATATGAGTTCTCATATTTTGTTCAAACGTATTTTAAATTGTTTTCTTTTCTGTATGTGTATCTCTTGTGTTACTCATTCTCAATTCTATTTCCTAGGCCTTTTTTCCGTCCACTGTTCTCTTGTTTGTCTACGTATATTATTTGTTTGGTGTTCTATTTTCTGGGGCGTAATTTGCTCTCTTTCTTTCCGTCATTTTATCGGCAATTTATTTCTGCAGTACACCGCTACTGAATTTTGTCTGGCCGTATATTCGTTATTTCTACGTGCCACTCGACCGCCAGAGCACTAAGTAGCAAAGTGGTTTTTTTCTTCTTATTCTTCGTTCACTTTCAGACGTCCACTTGAACATGTTCAAAGAAAGCAGTGGTCAGCTTGAGGCTATTTGAATCTCCTTAGAGTTTTTTTCAGGAATGCTTTCTCTGTTCCTCATATGTTGGGTACCTTTGAAGCAGATGTTTAGCAATCATTTTATCGTTGCCGCGCTTACACTCACTGGTAGTTCCTATCTTTAGCTATGTTGATATTCAAATCTGTTGAGGCCTGTGCGAAGTCTGAAGATTACCACTTGTTCACTTCTGCTGAGCTGGTATCATGCATCTTTTTGTGTGTGTTCTTTTTTTAGAATTTTATTCTCGAGGCAAAGTTACTGTGCTTGAAACCTTGAAACATTACGCTCCGGTCTACCCAGCTGTAAATGAATGTTCGATTCTGCTCTTGAGTTAGGGACGGCAAAGGCAGCGAGGAAGGGAACCAGTTATCCCACCTCTTAATGCTGACACCTAGTATAATGACGCTTCTAACTGTGACGATACGATTTTGCAATCTCAAGTCCACTCCGGCAGGATTACATTACATTCCCGTGCGAGTGATATTGTCTTATTTTTCTCTCCCGTCATTATTATGTGGCATATTTTATGCACCATTATTTACTCTCTGTGCTGGATCTAGTAGGGTGAAGCCTCTAACACTCTACTCCCCTACGAAAGTATTTACTATGGGACTGTCTTTATCTTGTTTACCACTCCTCAGGTGAACTGGTGTATTATAGTAACAATACCCAGTCATTATCACCGGTCAGCGAGCGAGATTTTTATTATGAAAAGACGGTCTCGCCCGATCAACATCTATAGAAGCCAATATTGTCTGTCTGAGATAGCCGTCTGTGGTGGGCAGATTACACAGATGATACGAGTTTATGGTTTCACAGGACCATCCCTGTTTGTGATTATCACGACAATCTGTCTAAAGAGACAATGTTGGCGATAGGTAGCATCTGGACATCAAATGGGTTCACAGATGGTATTTATGAGTTGTGCACAAGATGCCGGCGGAAGTCTGACGCAACGATATCAAGAGGTCACGCGTGGATATTAAATTTAATATTTTGAAACACGTGAGGGTAGTTTTTGAATTTGAAGCACCCCTACCCATGTAGTGCTGAACGAGATTCGATTGAATTGGTTGATTTGAGTGGACGCAATATACAATGTATCTCATTGGAGAATTATGCGGAAACACTGCTGTAATTTGAACTGATGATTGTGAGATATAATGTAGTGAAATCAAAGTCAGAATACACACTGCAGCGCAAATGTCAGACTAGCGACTCCTAAAAGCTAGAAAGAAAAAGGAGACATTGGACTTAGAAATTCCACAAATATAAGAAACAGATCGAGTATTGGGCAACTTATAAATTTACAAGTAAACCCGCTTTTTTAATACAAGACTGGAAACTTGGGAATGTGATCACAAGTCATAGAGGAATTAAACAAAAGTTTTCCCAGGCCAGTGATTTCGCAGAACATCCGCCGTCAGAGGAATTAACTCTAATTTACCAGACCAAGTCATAGACGAATTAAACGAAAGTTTTCCCCGACAAGTGATTTCGCAGAACACCCGCCGTCAGAGTAATTAACTCTAATTTCCAGACCTAAGTGATTTTAAAGCTTCTAATACAGAGCTGTGTCCAGTCTAAATCTGTGCAAGGAGATTGTGTATTCCTAAAATTTTGGGGTAAGTGTAAACAATTTATTTACTAATGTGAAATTTGACATGTTTCTTGCTAAGTGGTTATATATGAGGCTGGCAACCTCAACATATGAAACAGTATATGCATAAACCACTACTGCAAGAGCTGATGATTGTTTCTGACTAGTCGTACGGAAACCCGACAGCAGAGTCAACCACAGGACTCCGACTGGAGCAGTAATGAGTGATGAATACATCATATGTGCCTCAAGTGTAGCATATCATTTTTGAGATGTATGTACCTCGTTAATGTTAGTTCAGGCACAAATCATATTCTCACTGTCCAGACACATTTTACCTGTTAATCCTCAGAATAATAGTGGTGAATTTTAACCATCTTCTCGGAGTTAAGTTGTGCGTGCTCGAGAATTAAATTCTTCTGAGAGTTTAACATTGGTGAACGGACAACGGGAACGTAAGCCTGTTAGAGTGCTCCAAACAAATGTACTTAGCAGAAGGCATTTGTTTTTCAATTTTTCTAAAGTTCGTGGTTACAAACCATCAGACGATTTGTGGTACTAACGCCGCTAGTGTGAGAGAAAAGCATCCTCCCTAACCGCCTACAGTGGAAGAGAGTGTGGAGAAGACTGTCGTCAATAAGCGAAAGCAACGGACTTTTGATAAATCCTCACCTACTTCTCCGTGACGAAAACTTTTTTTTCCTAAAGACAACAGCCGCTAGGCGTGATGGGAAACTACAACAGAGAAAATCAATCTGCTAATTTGCGTTGGTATATTTATTAAGACGCCACAAGGCGTGATGGCCTCTGACTGCTTGGATACAAGCGGGTTTTCTGGCTAATTGGACGGAAGAAGAAGATATATATCAATTATTATATATATATATATCTATATATATATATCTATATATATATATATATATATATATATATATATATATATATATATAGACATATATTTACCTGTAAACAGAGCAATACCTTATAAGAGGGATTTCGTTGGATTACACCAACTGGGGGCTTGAACAGGCTAAACCATTGCTTAAATCCTTCACAAAAGGCGACGGACCAGATATAATGCATTAACAATTGTTCAGCCCAATGCAACATTATTAGTGACTTCTGGAAATATCTTGTGAACGGTCCCATAAGGTAGAAGTGTCATTAATCTTCTATCTACATCTTTGCCAAGAGTAATCTTGCGCACAGGTAGATACCGTGGAAGCCAATATTAGATACTCTTGAGTTTTGGTCACTGTTGGACCACTACTGCAAAGCAGGGGAGGCGATCCGTGACACTAACACTTCACTACGGTAGTATCTGCTTTGGTAATGTTTTATCTGCATTACAAAGTACAAGTGTAGTTTAACCAAGCCAAATGACTGTGCTGTTAAAATATGCTTTTCAAGTTTGAAATATTTCCAGCACATCATCAAAACAAGCAACATCGCAAAATGCTTATATTTTATCGGCAGTTTTTGAGTCGTTTTTTGCTAATTAAGATTGTTCAACAATATTTTCTTCTTTCACAAGTCACATGTTTGATTGAAGTGTTGTGGACAATCGTGTGTTAAGCTGTCACATAATTTCGGGTCGATCTCTTCTTCACTACGGCAGTAATTAGTTACATTTATTGTACGTACTGATTACCTGGGATTTCCGGGGGGGGGGGGGGGGACACATTTAATTATCTCTTATCAAACAGATATTTGGTATTTACAACCACTTGACACTCCTTTTTGTGGTAATTCATCACATTCGCTCTGCGCTTCTCAGCTTTGCTAAGATTAGCACAGGTAAAACCCAGATGGACCTGGTCAGTTTCGCATAGTTTTGTTTGCTCAAGCCGCGCCAGGCGATAAAATTACTCGCCCGCAGATGAATTTTGTGTGCACAAGAGACGGATAAAGAGAGATTACTTTTCTGTGCGACACAATTTGGACAGACATGAATGACATCATCAAAACCTGTCCACCTGTTTCAAAGACATTGCTTTTGAGGAAAGTAAGATGTTACATCTAAAACACATTGTCGAAATAGTGTACGGACTTGTCACTTCCATATATGGGAGACGTGACCTTTTGCATCACGCACAGAATTTTCCATGTCGGAATAATTTTGAATTACCCCACCTAAATATGCAGTTTTTAAACGATTGGCAGGGGTTCGAAATAGAGGAACCAAAAAAATTGCTGACTGGACCCTGCCTAAAGCATAACAAACAACTGCGGGGGAGGCAAAGGGCAAATATAATCTGACACTTTAGCCAGATTAGAAAACTGTGAGAATCTCTTGCCAAGACGACAACCAGACTGCCAGAGTTAAGACTAGAAACAAGATTCATAAATCGAACCGGACCATTGTTTGTGAAATTTCTGAGGACTTAATAGCCGAGGGAAAAAACTCTACAATTTTAACAAGGAAAACCTGAATCTGAGGAATCTGGAACACGGAGTCAAAGTGGGAAAGTATTGTTAAAGTAACGACCCCCAAGAACACGTGTAAAAGGCATCTGCTAGTGCCTGAACCTACTTCTCTGAGCAAACAGTCTGTTAGCCAAGATTGGCGTAAGTTGTACATTTTACGTTCTATATTTTTCATTACCAACATGTGAACTAATATGTATATATTGCAATGTGAATATTAATATGTGAAAATTGCTAGTGGATGTCCACGTCATTTGAGGCTGGCAACCTCAGCATACAGAATGATGATTTCTTGAACCACCATTGCAAGGGCTGGTGACTGATTTATTGCTAGTTTCTTAAAGAGAACTAAAAAGCATAGGTAGTCCCAAGTTCTATATGGAGCAGGGAGGGAAAGATGAAAGAAATGATGTACATTCTAATTATAATACTACCTTTACAAACAAGTGTAAATATCTATGTAAACATACTCACTTAAAAAAAAAAGAATGTTTTCAAGCTTTTCAACCGGTTTAGATGTAAATGGAAACACATTCAATCTATATTGTGAACATTTTTCAACCAGTGTAGATGTAACTGAAAACATATTCAATCTATATTGTGAACAATTTTCAGCTAGTGTAGATGTAAATGTAAACATATTCTATCTATACTCTTAACCCTTTTCATTTGAATGTAGATAGTAAATATGTCGAAGCTATTCAATTGTGAAATGTAAAAATTAGGCTCTATTTTCTTTGTAGGGATTGATTTTAATTTTGTAAGGAGACGGTTTAAAGCCCCCCCAGGTAGATGGGATGGTGGAATACGACGATGGGGACACATAAGTATGTGTCGGGGAAACTCAATACCCAGAGGGTATTCGTTTCTCTTCTTTTACCGTACTAGTTGGTGTTACCAGTGTTACAGCACAGTCACTGCACCTTTTCGTATTGTGTGGCCGTTGCTTACCCAGGATTTCTTTGCCTCAGAAGGTAGCGATCAACTTTATGATTAATGAATGGTTACAACACACACAGTAAGTGACGACATAACGCAAAGCAGATCTTGTATACAAACAGGGAAAGCCACAGTCAACTGCAATACTATTTATTTACAATGTGGACCACTGCTGTTAACCAGACCTCCAACACTGTTGGTCCGTCACACTTCCTCTTTAACCTTCGCTCACCATTGAGAATTATATTCAATATTGTAATGTCTTTTATCTACTATTGTTCAGATGTTACTAGTATCTACATCCCTTCCTCCTTCTAAGCAAAACCTTGTCCATCGATACTATCGATTTAGATTCAGGTTATGTAAGTGATAACCGGACTCCTCCGAGGTTGTTCCTTTCCCTGGTTCTAGATGGCCACTATTTTAGCCGAGTAACAGGACTACGGTATGGACGTAACTAATTCACTCTACGTACCCTTTTCTGAGTGGAGCCTAACTCGCTCCTTCATTCTTCAGTTTTGTCAAGAATTTACAGCACCTTGTCTACTTCACTATAGACTTCAACATGGCTGCCTCTCCTACTTGAGTACCTGTCCTGCTTGGCCTGGATCACGCTTTTGCCTCATGCTGAGAAAAACGTGCCTAACCTCTGTTCTGTTTTGACACTTCTTATGCGCAACACTATTTTTGCGCATCTCCTTTTTCGACCCCCTCTATACCAACTCAGGTTAGACTTTTCACTCTTCCTTCCCTTACTGCCACACCAGTTGAGGGTACTATCTCTGGAGCAAGAAGGGTACAGGTGGCCTGAAGCTGAAGCTATACATCATCATCAGACGGGGCTTAAAGACGAGGGACCAACTTTGTAGACACTCCCTGACACTTATGGGAACGTGCTGCGCCTTACAACCTTGACCAGTGACGAGCGGGATCAGCGATCTAGTCTACCAAGAACCAAAACATCAGAAGAAGCAGATCCGTCACTGACAGCTAAGTAACACATACAAGTTGCCAAGTGACCTCCTTTACTAATTACCATTACATCACACAGTGACAAAAATTTTCTGATAAATAATTATTCATTTTTTAAAAACCCTGTTAAAACCTAAGTGATTATTAAATTTGTTATTTGTAAATATAAAAATTTAACGTCGATTTAATCATTTTGAATGTACTGCATGTTTCTCTCAGTCAATTTGCTAAATACACTCTAAACAGAGCTATACCAGTATAAGAAGAATTCCACTGAGTAAATCAGGGTAGGGGCTTGAACGAGCGTGAACTAATCATTGCAAAAATCTTCATAAAAGGCGGCGGACCAGATGTAAGTTAACCATTGGTGGAGGTGGTGGTGTGGGTGTGGTGGGCGGGTGTGGGTGTGGTGGGTGGGTGGATGTGTGTGGGTGTGTGTGGATGTGTGGGTGTGGTACGTACGTATATATATATATATATATATATATATATATATATATATATATATATATATATATATATATATATATATATATATGTGTGTGTGTGTGATGGGGCCGGAAAGACGCCCCCTTCATGTTCAAGGCATTTTTGTCGCCCACATATTTTCGAAGTGCGCGCAGCACGCTAGTATGTAAAAATTCTGACGAGATAAAGAAGAAGATTGATGACTAGGCCATAATAATGCCTAAAAATTAAGTTGTGGTGTAGAATTGTGTTTTTGCTCTAGAAATAGTTGTGTATATTTGTGTTTTCGGGCCTTCTAAAGCAATAATCGCGAGCGTTGTTTATGCGGCTAAATTAATACGCCTAGCGCGCAGTAAGTTGAGTGATTCGCCAAGGGTCTATATAAAGCGTGTGAGAGCCAGCAGCGACCTTTCCTAGTATCAGCCCAGACGAGAGAACAAACAAGACGAGGTGACCGGTGTAGGTAGCAGATGGACCAGAGCACGTGAGCTACTAGCAATCGAGCACTCTTGGGTGTTTTGTTATTTTCGTTGGTTTATTTGTTTAATGTTTGCTTAGTCACTGAGTGGGTTGTAAAAATAAATACAGCCCCTGCCTCTAGAATCAAGAGTTTTATTGTTGTTCGGGTCGGTGCGAGTGTGAAAAGAGAGTGATCAAACATATCACAATATAACCATCATCATCATCTCGCCCACCCTACCACATATATATATATATATATATATATATATATATATATATATATATATATATATATATATATATATATATATATATATATATATATATATATATATATATATATATATACAGGGTGTCCATAAAAGATTGTACCCTTTTCAAAACATTTATTCTCTGCCCCATAATGTGGTACGAGGATGCCTTCTATCACAAAAGTAAGATAATCTCTGCAAGTTTTTAAGCATACTGTTATGAGTTAAATTCATAACAAGTCTGTCGATATCATTAGAAGGTTCGACAAGGCTCCGTATTTTTTATTATACGTAGTCCTTGGTAACACAGGAAGTGACTTGAGAACTGCAGACGACTTGTAATGTTGAAACTAAACAATGAACTGACTTCGTGATATGATGACCCGTGAAATATTACATTTATAATAACGTTTTTTTCTCTGACACTACTGAGGTTGAACTGTATTTTCAATGGTATTACTGAAGCCCAATGGTAGAAGACACCATAACTTGATGTAAGAGGCTAATGCGGAGAACTATTTAAGATTGTCGCATTTTGAAGAAAATCTTTCAATGACTTGCGTGACAGTGCCTACAATTATTAATTGGTTCACACGTCACCTGATGTTGATGAATGCTGAAATGCTCAATTTTGTGTAATAACTCTTTCAACTCAGCGCAGTACGTGATGTATTGTGCTTTATTGACAATGATCATATTCCGTTTACAGACTAGCAAACACTCATTGTGTGGAATGATGAAAAAAACTGTGACTTGACGATATTTCGTGCAGATAGTTGCGATTATTGGAATATGGATAAAGGTATCCACAGATGAAGGGACATAACTCTAGAATAACCCGCATGATCAAGGGAGATTACCAGGAATAATCTTGTTTTACTTTTTCGATTCTCAATTCGTGTGGACTTATATATTCCTACTTTATATCAACGTACGATTGTATGGAGGAGAATCGGGGACATTAACATTAATCTGTTGGACATTTTATCACTGGACTTTATTTTAATATTTCATTGAAGGTGTATAATTTCATTACACTACGCATTTTAACAACTGTGCTTAAAATGAGTGTTAATTAATTTTAATTCGCCAGATATGGTTTGGTCTTTGATACATATCTTTTTCACACGCACACTAGAATTTGAATCAATGTATATTGCTGATAGTACATACTATTATCTATTCGTACACCACACCAGCATATTCGTATTTGATTGCGCACACAAATGTGTTAGATGCAAGATAACATTTTAATAATACCACAGTACACTTTTGCTGACAGGTACGAATAAGTACACTTAACCTTCATTTTTGTTGGTGTATAATGTTGCATTCATTCATTTTCTTGTTATGATTGTCTGCCTCATTTCATCTATTGACGCTATTACATATTTCTTTAATTTTTAATGCTTGGCATTATTGCTATTGATTAATAAGAAATTAATTGACTACTGATACTGGACTGGACGGATAGGTGTTATTGGATGGTGTGAGGTATGTGAGTGCATGTATTGCTACCATTATTTTTTAACATGTTGAGTGCTTTCAGTGATCGCCACCTCACATTGCTGTTAAAACGATTTTTGTCATTCGTAGTCTTTGGCTGTGGTTTTTACCACTGTCCACACTTTGAGTGTTTAATTGCCTACTCAGTGGCAGAAACCTAGGTGCTATGCTATTTTGTACTGACAATGAAGTTTGATGATACCAAAGTTCACTCCGGTGATGTTATACTCACACCACGGAAATAATGAAAACTTTGTTTCCATTATTTTGCGGGGGGGGGAGGGGAGGAGAGAGTAATGTTATGAGTTAAATTCATAATAAGTCTGTCGATATCATTAGAGGGTTCGACAAGGCTCCGTGTTTGTTTATTATACGTAGTCCTTGGTAACACAGGAAGTGACGTCATTGCCTCGAGGTGGAGTTCGGCTGACGTCGTGGTAGGCAAGGCAGACGGGGGGAAGATCGTCTGCAAGGCTCTTCTTGTGTGTGGCTGATGGAGAGTGGACGTATGTATCTGAGATTTATATGATTCTGTGATATATCACTACGTTGTACCATCACTGGTACATCAAGATCTTGTGTGAGGTGTACTAGATATCTGCATGTGAAAGAGAGTATGCATTTAGTTGAGCTGATTAAATAAAAATGTGTAAAACTGTCGTGGACAGTGTTTTAGCTACTTACGATACAGAGCTATACTGATGACTGAATATGTTATGCCATAAGATATAATGGCTTTAAAGATTATGCATGTGGAGCAGCGTTTATTGTAATAAACAGTGTGTAGATTGTCCACTCGGCCTTTGTGGTGACATTGATATTTCACGTTGTACAAGGGGATTGACATAAGTCTTGGGCCTGACCATGAAGGACATGTTACAAAGAGCTGAAATTTTGTATAGTGTTTATTCCTTTTCAATATAGCCACCGTCTGAATTGACACACTTCTGCCATCTCTGCTTGACCTTGAAAAAACCTTGGGAGTAGAACACCCTATTTTTCAAACTAAACCAGTCATCACATGCCAGTATAACCTCTTCATCGCTGTCAAAATGATTTCCTTTTAGCTGTTTTTTAAGATGTGGGAATAGAAAAAAATCAGATGGAGCCAAATCTGGAGAATATGGTGGGCGTGGAAGACTTTCAATGTTCAAATCGTTGGCTGCTAGCTGCACAAGCCGTGCTTTGTGAGAGGGCGCGTTGTCTTGAAGCAAAGGAAGATTTTGAGTGCGCGTTATCCCTCGTTTCCTGGTCACAACCTTTCTTAGTTTTGTGAGAAGATCTGCATAGTACTGTCCATTGACTGTGTTGCCCCGAGGCAGATAATCTTTCAAAAGGACACCTTTGCCATCCCAAAAAACAGTCAGCATCACTTTTCCTGCAGATTTCTGCGCTCTCGGCTTGACAGGTGTTGGGAGCCCGGGGTTTTCCATTGCGTGCTGGCAATTTTAGATTCGGGGTCATAATCGTGTACCCAAGTCTCATCTACTGTCACCATGGTCTCAAAAAAAAATTTTGACTGACACTTTTTGAGCAACTGTTGACAGCATTTTTACCCTCGTTTGCTTCTGTTCACGTGTCAACAGTCGCGGAACCCACCATGCACACACTTTTCTCATGTTCAGTCTGTTGTGTAAAATTCTATAAACTGTTCTTTCATTTAGTTTTACTCTACTAGCTATGTCCACAATTGTCATTTTTCGATCCTAGTCAATGATTTTCTTCACTCTTGTTGCATTTTCATCGTTGCACTCTGAGGCTGGTCTACCAGATCTTGGCAGATCAGCAACATTTGAGCGGCTGCACTTAAACTGTTGACACAAGTTTTTTTACCGAAGTATATGAAGGACAAGAATCACGAAACACTGGTTCCATCTCCCTGTGTATTTCTGTAGGTGTTTTTCCCTGAAACATCAGAAATTTTATCACAGCTCTGGCCTCCTTCTTTTCCATTGTTTTGTCAAATCTTTGGAGCAGCAGATCCGGTCAATAGGGTACATTGCGCCGTGCACCGTAACGGGAAAACCCATTGAAGAAACAAACGCGTACTTCACTCATTCAGTACAAATATGATGAACTTTAAATGTGCCAAGTTTCATCTTCCTCCTGTGACATGTCCTTCATGGTCAGGCCCAAGACTTATGTCAATCCCCTTGTATTGATGTATGCGTCGTCAAGCAGTTCTACTCTAATATTATCTTGGCCAGAGTAACCAGGCGTTTACTCAAAAATTACTGATCAAATTATATAAAGACACGCAACACATACCTTACAAAGGCTCAAAAAGAATGTACCTATTTCTTTTTTTTTCACCTACTTGACCAGTGTGTTGAAAGACATGTAACAATTACCAGTTGTTACTCAACTGCGAAAGTTTCACTTGAAATACCCGCTGCCTTAATATAACCGACGACCTTGTGTTAGATTTGAATGGGGAACAAAAGCCAGACAAAAAGACAAAGTAAAAAGAAAATTACAAAGTGAAGAAGTTTTTATAAAGATAACAAGAGCGCATTAGCTAACGTATTTGCCAGTTAAATTTTCATGTTGGCAAAACAATCTCGAAAAAAGTAAAATTATGTAAAATAATGAATGAAATTAAAGGTCTAGTTTACGTCAAGAAGATAACAGATAACACTATCCAAGGCACATCTTACAACTAAGCATGGAGTAATAGTTTGAATTAGACGGGATATGGTTTAGAACTAAGGGATAAAAAAACAGACTTTACGTATCTATGCCCGCATGTTTCATAAAGTTGTGTTACTGGGCTATTGTAAAGTTCACTGTAGTAGACGTCAGTATCTCAGCTTAATGAGGTGGAGTGACTATTAGTCCCATAACAGATACTGCTTTGGAGAAGTGAAGTGTTAGAGACTTTACTATAGTAAATTTCACTATCTCAGCTTATTGAGGTGGAGTGACTGGTTCAATTCCTCGCTGCCTTTGTCTGCCCAAGCTAAAGAGAAGGGTAGACTTGGGCGTGACGCTACGTGATTTCAAACCCAGTAGCTTTGCCCTGAGAAAGACGCTCTCAAATCACCTATCCACTCGATGCTCTATTTACTTTATAACTAGAATAAAACAATAATAAACTCCATTTGACCTCTTTTACTCTTTGTTTTTAAAAAATCCATTTCACCAACACTAATAACAGAACTTTGAATTCCCCAGTGAGAAATTTACATTTATATAATCGGTTATTACAGTGAGAGCTGTCAGTGAAATCGCAGGATCAGATGTATTCTTAAAGAAATGGCTGTATGTCGAAACAGAGCGAACGTATTTCAAAATACATAAAATGTCTATCGTTGTTTTTATGCTATTGTTATGCCTTACACTTTATAAAAACATTTAGAGTTCTTTTAAAGTTTGTGGGTTTATTTGTTTGGCCTTTTCTAGAAGGCTGTCATTAAGTGCTCAATCATCGTGGCATGTAATTACAAACTAAACAATCTGTATTTGTGATTGTGGGATTCAAAGCATACGATCAGGGAGCGTCCAGGATATTCATTAATAGGCATAGAAATAAAAGTAGATAGCTAACTAGCTCGTGGCCCCGACGTCTCAATAATGTGAGGTCTGTTCATGTGACGTTGAGTTCGAAACTTTGGCCCTAGGGTGGAGCTACCACCCCTACCCCCCCCTTTCCCCCCTTTTAACTTCTTCTTGATTTTGGGCACGTCCATTTTTCATCTTTTTTTCTAGTTTTCGGTCGCTGCTAGCATGTCACTTTAATCTGACAAGTTATCTCCACTTTCGTTACTTTTAGTGTGGGAAATTCTTCGCATCTCGGTAAGAATTCTTAAGTAACTTGATAGTTGTGATTTTTTTCTTGGGCCTTAGACGTAGTCACTGCAAGTTTATTTATAGTGGGTTCTATCAAATTTTTTAAAGGGCGGCCATCACCGAACAAACACTAAGAAGCTATAGATAGTTTTTTTGTTTCTGAAGAAAACTGTCTTTGTATGCCACTTAAGATTTTTTAGAAGCCAACTGTACGGTAACTTTAGAGGCTCATGAAAAGCCCATCTAGACGAATTGTCTCCATCATAACGTGTACATATATCTGAAATGTTTCACTAAAGGGGATCTTTTTAACCCCGAGTTTAATGTAAACAAATTTTACTGGACATGTGTTGAGTTAGAGAGTTTGGTTTTTGTCCTTAACAATAAGTGTAACTCTAAAAATTTGGATGTAGTTTTTTCTTCTCATTTAGAGATTCACTGAAAAGTAGTCTTATAATCTTTTGTATATGCATATTAGTTAGTTAAGCCAGCTGGTATAACCAGCTTCACGCCTTGCAACTTGAGTTGTTAGTCAACTGGGTCCTTAGGCCAAGCTGACTCATTCACGTTGAGGTCAGCTGTGCGGGAAATGTTTACATACAACCCCGCCCCCCTTCTCGGACGGGCACAACTGCAAACGCCCGTTCGCATTCTTCACCAGTAGGCCCGCGCTAAGCACTACTCGAGCGCTGGATTAGTGACGGGGAGGGAAAGGTAAATTACAGAGACGAAGCGAAGACCACTTGAGGGGTGGGAAGGGCTGTGAAAGTTTTAGCACTTCATGTATACACTTTGTTTATCATCGCTATAGTAACTTTGACGAGGCTAGAAGCTAAGAGATTTTTGACATGTTCTATTTCAGCTATAGCTGCCTTCATCTGACAGACCCGCGAGACCCCTTTCCACTTGCCCGTTTTGCCTTTCTGGACAGGCAGGGTAAATCTTTTAACCCTTTACATTGGGGTGTTCCCACCTACTAAGGTGTTTTATTTTCCCAACACCCTACTGCGTGTGCAATCTGTTGATTTCCCTGGCTGGAAATTTTACGCCAACCACCCCCCCCCCCAAATAGTGGAGCGCCCATGCTCCACCAGCATCAACGTCGAAGAGCTACACATTATAGCCAGCTCTGTCACTTTGTAGCCATCGTCAGCTCAGTTTTATCTATAGTGCTACGCACCGTCACAGGACTGACTGGCCTGCGCCTAATAGTGGATTTAGTGTCTCCATAGCATTTAATCGTGAGTGCATTCACAGCCACCCTTTGAGATCCTGGATTTAAAGCCCATCGGTGCAGCATTAGAATTTATATTAGACCTGGAAAATAATGTCATCCTTAGTGGATGTATAGTTATTCCATGAATTGTCAGTGACTTAGAGGAAAGGGTTAACATTTCTAAGCCGGCGACCTGCCGACAACGGTAACAACAGATGAAATTTCACACCAGTGTGCCGACAGAGAAGGACTTTTGGGAGGTGGACTTCGATAAAGTAATAGTGAGGTGAAAGCTGGAGAAAAAGCTGGATAGTGCACGTTAAGTGGTGCAGAACAGCTGTGGTGCTGACCAAAAGGAGTCAGCTGGTTTCTTTATTTTCAGGATTTTCTATGCAAGATACTATACAGTATGTTAGCTAGCCAAAAATTAGTGGTTGTCTTCAGACACGTTCTTTGACTCCAGCTTCTTCTTCTTCTTCTTCTTCCGTCCTTAGCCACCGACCGTCAAAGCAGTCAGTGGCCATAACGCCTAGTGGCGTCTTAGGGCAACAGCAGATAGGTTTTCTTTGCCATTGTTTCCCATCACGCCTATTGGCGTCTTTAGGGCAACGGCAAATCAATCCATTTGCTGTTGTTTCCGTAATCGAAGTGACTTGACTCCAGCTTAGTTCATTACTAATATTATTCTTATAATTTTATTTGTCTCTAGATTTTGGTAATATAGCACTGTATGACTTGTTGTCGTTGTGTGATTGAAATTTTAGTTCGCCATAATATTGGGTTTTTTGTGTGTTAATACATTAGACAACCAAATTGCGGATCAGACGTCTTTCCTATCTATACTTGTACTTGATTGATTGTGGAGTCACTAACGTATACTTGTCCTTACTCCAAGAAGAGAGAGGTGGAGTGAAAGTAGCTTTGAAACGTAGTCACTGGGTGGCAGGAGGTGAGAGTCATCGTCTCATCTTTTACTCCTAATAGTTATAATTCACTCCATTTTACATTCAATACCAAAACTCATCTATCTTCTCAGTTCTCACTCAGATTTTTGTCTTATTTAAGACTTTACTCAGACTAGTTGTCTGGTCTCAGACAGACTCTGTACACCCCTCGTGACAGTCCATACAATTATTAATGAAATTACCTCCAGGGGCCTTATCCAGTCACTGAATTGTACCTGAAAGACCTGACAATAGTGAACTGGATAGGCAAAAATTGAAACGGAATATTTTTGGGTCGGCAGCCATTCTTCGTGCAGTGGCCCAGCTCTGATTCACTCTTTGCATCTCAGCCTCCACATTTCTCCGCCAAGTTATTTATGGTCGTCCTCTCTTTCGTTTTCCTTCCGGGGTCCATAGCATATGTGTTCTAGTGATGGCATCGGGGTCTCTTCTGAGAACATGGCCAACTCAACTCCCCCGTCTGCCAGTTATGATGGTGTGCATGTCCTCTTGTTTGCTCCGAGTAAGCAATTCTTGGTTGGTGATAGTATTCGGCCAAAAGATTCGGAGAATTTTTCTTAGGCAGATTGTGTGGAAAGAGGACAATTTCAACATTTCCTTTTTCTGTTACTCTCCAGCATTCTGCACCATAGAGAAGCACAGAAAGTACACAGCTCTCATATAATCTTAATTTTGTGTTTGTGCTGCACTAAGAGGACTTCCAGATGTTGTTTAGACTAACAAAGGCTGTTCTTGCTTTGTTCGTTCTGTTATTAATGTCTTTGCTTGCTCCGCCGTCTGGTGTTACTATGCATCCTAGTTATGTGAAGGTGTCTGTCTGTTCCAGTTTCTGATTCCTTACTATTATGGGCTCAGGGTTGCCCATATTGACCTCTGTTTAAAATACAGTGGTCAATAAGGGGCATCCCTGTTGTACTCCTGTCTTCACCTCAAAAGTTAGGTTGCTCTGCCCAACGCTACATGTAAAGTTGGCATACAGGCTTCTTATGATTGACACTATGCTCCTTGGAATTCCATAAGCCCTCAGTATTTTCCATTGATTGTTCCTATGTATACTGTCAAAAACCTTTTCAAAATCAACGAAATTGATGTACAGCTGTCTCTGCCATTCTGAGCACTGCTCTATAATGTTCCTGAGTGTAAATATATGATCTGCACATGTGTTCTTTCTAAATCCTGCTTGTTCTTTCCTCAGTTTGTGGTCTACTGCTTTTGAAATTCTCTGTAATTATCCTGCCTAGTATTTTGCTGGGAACTGAGAGAAGAGTGATTCCTCTCCAATTGTTGCAGTCTGCAAGGTCGCCCTTTTTGGGCAATTTGACAATTATTCCTTTCCTCCACTCCGTTGGTGTTGTCCTTGTTTTCCAGACTTGTTCAAATAGTGGTTTCAATAGTTCTGCTGCAAGCTCATGGTCTGTCTTAAATAGCTCTAAGTTATCGTGGCCAGGAGCTTTTCCATTCTGTAACTCTTTGATTGCCGTGATGATTTCTTCCTTTCGTGGAATGTCTGTATTAACATCTAGATCATTTTCAGCCTCAGGAACATTCAACTGTGTCTCTGGTGATTCCTTCTAATAAAGGCATAGGTTCAGCATCGAACTTCGTAACTTGGTTTAATTTGCGATAATCGACGCGAAGGCGTATGTTATTGTCTTTCTTTCGAACAATAACCGTGGACGAAGAGTATGCTGAAGTGGATGGTTCAATTATTTTCAATTGTATCATTTCATCCAAATCTTTCTCGACCTGTGTTTGAAAATGAATAGGGATAGGGTAAGGTCTGACCCTGATAGGATTAAGATCAGTAAGAATTATGTCATGTTCAATGACATGTGTGTGTCCAGGAATGTCAGTAAGGACATCCTGAAATGTTTGTAACATAGAAGAGATTTGTCGCTGTTCCTCAGTAGATAAATTAGGAGAAACAGTAACGTTTTTCCATGATTCCGTAGAATGAAGTGGAATCACTGGAAGAGGAAGATTAACATCTGAGAAAGTAGTTTCCTCATCCTGTATAACCGACAGGGATGAGTAATGACCATGAGGGACTGGATAATCGTCCGTCGCCTGGAAAATAGGCTGCAAATAGTCCGGTCGTTCATGAAATTCCGTGAGCATGTTTATATGAACGGTTTTATGCTTTCCGTCAATATCGACAACATAGTCGACATCGGAAATTCTTGAGACTATTGTATACGGACCTTTCCATGCAATAAGAAGTCTGTTCTCCCTACAAGGGTGCGAAACAAGTGCTTTGTCGCCAGGACAAAGTTGTCGTACGCATCTATTCTTATTTTCAAATTGCCTTGCCTTTTCTTTAGCAAATTCGGATGAGGAAGTTGCTAGTTTGCATGCTTCGATAATCTTCTGCCTGAGAGCAATGACATACTCATATGAAGATTGAGTGTCATCGTTAATATTATCAGCAGTTATAAGATCATGAAGTAAGGAAATAGGACCACGCGGTCGCGCGCCAAAGACAAGTTCAAAAGGAGAAAACCCTGTATGTTCGTTGGGGACCTCTCTATATGCAAAGAGAGCAGCAGGTAAAACCCTGTCCCGATATTGAGGATGATCCTCAGTTATCTTCCCAAGTAAATTCTTGAGTGTCCTATTCAAACGCTCAACTAACCCTTTAGACATTGGGTGATAAATACTACTCAGAGACCTTTTAATATGCAGAGTAGACATTACCTGCGACATAGTGTCTGAAATTAGTTGGGTGCCATGGTCTGACAATATTTCTCTGGGAAATCCCAAACGAGAAAATATCAGCCAAAGAGCGTCTGCGATATCGGCAGTGGAGATGCTCTTAAGAGGTATAGCCTCTGGCCAACGTGTGCACATGTCAACGCATGTAAGGATAAATTGATGTCCTCTGGCCGACTTGATCCTAAAAGGGCCAATAATATCTATTGCCATTTTCTGAAACGGCCGAATAGAAATGTCCGCAGCCTGGATAGGTGCTGCATGTCGTGGACCTCTCGATTTGACCTCTTGACATATTTTACAAGATCGGCAATAAATACGTATGTCTTTATTCACAAATGGCCAAAAGAAAGCCGCAAGAACTCTTGACTTAGTACGGGAAAAACCCATATGTCCAGCACACTGAGAGTCGTGAGCATGTTGCAGTATTTGGACTCTCATACTCTTGGGCACAAGAATTTGTGAATGCATAGACGTAGTCGAGTCTTGTACCATACGCACTAGTACACCATTCTTAATTGTAATCCAAGATTTGCGATTTGTGTTCTGATTTGGATCACCCTTTTTAGCAAGAAGGAAGAATTTTTTTAAAGAAGGATCATCTTCTTGCAGTTTTATAAAAGAGTCACGCGAAATCACCAAGTGACCATCTTGGCTATGCACTTCATTACTTTCAGTCGATGAAGTTTGAGGCATATTAAGAGCTTGTGCTCTTGTGACCACTGCATTAGCAGCTTGGATATTTTGTTCTTCCCAAGCAGGAATCTGCTGCGGGGTGCATTCCCTAACTCCGTGAATACGACCGATGATAAGATCCACAATAGTATTAGGTAGAAGACACGCGTGGACATCTCCCGTAAAGAAGGGAGTAGCAATGTGAATGATAGCAGTTGGATACTTTTCCATAGTGCCACCAAATGTCACACATTTGCCCACCTTTCCCGTCGCACAGGAAGGATCTATAAGGAAGCAATCTAAGATTGCTTCACTCCGATAGTAGTGCAGCCAGATTAAAAAAGGACCGAGACTGGATTATTATTAACTAGACCTTTATGTAAGATAAGAGATCCTCTCCCGTCATGCGCAACTGCCGTAGGAAGAGCGGGAATAGGGTGACCACAACTTAAGGTAGTTACAGTAGTCGGTTCGAACAATGTAGTGCATTGGGGGCATTGAGATGCTCTCCCAAAATCGAAAGCAGAACAAGTGATAGTATTATAGTTTTTATTATCGTTTACTTGATTACAGGCTCCCTGAGACTCTTGTTGTACAGAGTTTGCCTGGTGATATGATCTATATTTTTGTTGTTGAGATCTACCACGATTATTATTTCCTCTGAAATTATCATTGTTTTATCTACTGTAACCATTGTTCTGGTCTGAATCCCAGTTTCCATAGTCACTATTGTCATTTCTCCATTGATGAGAATATTTATCAGTTTGGTTTCGTTGTCTCCGTGAAGAATAGCTTGGATAGTTCCTATTGTGACTACCCCTGCGAAAGTTTCTATAATTATTGGACCCAAAATAACGAGAACTGTCAGATCGCCTCCAGTTCTTCGAAGAAGAACCATTATGTGATGGATTGTTTTGATTTTGAGCATAATTACGATTACTCTTCTTATCAAAATTTTGTTGAGCACCTTGAAACTTACGAAGAAATTTAGAGCCATACGGTGTTGCAGAAGCAACTGGTAAACCTTCCTTAACTGTAGAGTCTCTAACAGTTACATGAGGGTACGCAGTGACATACTGGCAACAATATTCTTCCATATCTTTTATGTTTTTAGGTTTACGCTCATGTAGAAAGGCAAGAAAAGACTCATTGACAGATGACATGACTTTGTCTCTAAGTAATAAGTCCATAAGGGCTTCATATGTATGTTCTGTTTTAGACAGCTCAATCCATCGTGTGAATGTAAGACGTATTTTTGAGATGAATTCTGAGAATTCTATCCCAGTTTCTGGCAACATAGTCTTGAAGCGAAGACGATAACCGTCTTCGTTAAGTTAATATTTCTTTAATAAGGCCGCTCTGACAACATCATAATTATTCTTGTCAGGCTCACCTACCATGCTTAACATATTCAGAGCTTCACCTTTAAGTATCTCCGACAACTGATTAACATACTGTGACTTATCTACTTTATGAGTTTCACATGACCGTTCAAATCTATCCAGATAGAACGTTATATCGTCAATGGAAGAATTGAAAGCAGGTAGTTTGACCTTGTAAGTAGTAGCATTTGTCTTATTAGAAGTTGACAGACTATTTGGATCATTAGTATTACCCATATTCATCAACTTTAACTTTTCTAACTCCAAAGCTAAGAGTTTTTCTTCGTGTTCCATTTTTGCTTTTCTCTCTTCAGCTTCTCTTTCTAACCTTTTATTTTCATTCTCCATTTCTAATCTTTCATTTTCAGCCTCCATTTCTAATCTTTTTTTTCAGCCTCTTTTTCTAATCTTTTAATTTCAGCATCAGCTTCTCTCTTTTTCTGCTCAGCCTCAGCTTCTCTTTCTAATCTTTTTATTTTCAGCCTCTTTTTCTAATCTTTTGTTTTCATTCTCCATTTGTAGCTGGATTTTTTTCTCCTCAGCCTCAGCTTCTCTTTTTGGTTTTTCCATTTCCATCTGGAATTTCCTTTCATCTGCCTGCATCTGCAATCTTAAATTCTCAGGTTCTATTTTCTTTTGTTCATTTTCCATCTTCTGTCTCTTTTCTTCCGACTTCAGTGCCTTGGCATACTGAGTAGTCGCGAATTCTTCCAATTTCTCACCAGCTTTACCAAGGGATTTCCCTTGCTCAATAAAGTACTCAAGTGTAGACATTATGTCTAATAATATGAGATCAGTAACCTGAAATAATAAATTAACTTATTCCAACCTCAATGGTAATAAGTCTTTAATAAAGCACTTGTATAATCACCTCACTTTATCCCAATATCTGCGGACGACAGGTCTTTGATAAAGAACTTGTATAATCACTTTTATAATAATAACACCACCAATCTCAAGTGCACTATACTGCTAATAGTGCATGACTATATATATATATATATATATATATATATATATATATATATATATATATATATATATATATATATATATATATATATATATATATATATATATATATATATATATATATATATATATAAACAGCGTATGACAACAAAGAATAACGTAAACAAAGAACAAGCATCAAGGACAATACGATAACATTCGCAGAAGTCAAATAAATTATAAAGCAAAACTAAAGAAAAATATCACAAAGCATGTGATGATAACTGCGAAAAGTAAACAAAACAAATGACGCCACAGTGTATAAACATAAAGGTTGTATAAAACTAAACGAGAGGAAGAGGAGGCAGACAAATACAAACAAATCAAATAAAAAAACTAAAGAACAAAAAATATGACAAAAAACGATGAAAAGGACACCTCGTCACAACTAAACAAAAATATCGCGAAGCAACAAAAAGTCGCTACAAATTTCCCCAGATGGGAAATTCACAATAAGTTCCTTATAGACCGCTGTTATAGGCCCTTTGTAACGTGGGATACCCTATAACATACACCGCCCAACCATGAAAACCCGCTGAAATATAAACATATAAATAACATGTAAACACATAAACACATAGCATATGAGGAATGTGTGAGAAGGTTCAGTTAAACAATATAATGGCACAGTCCACAACAACAAACAGGCCACTTATCTTAAGAAAATCCTATCGTCAACAACGGCGAAGATCAGGTACACTAGTCAGCATTCTAAGGATCAGAGGATCCAACGTTGAATGGTACATCTGAACTTGCTTCAAAATAACTGCAATGACGATGGTATCGGAACTTGACCTTCTGATAACAATGACGATGATATCGGCACTTGACCTTCTGATAACAATAACAACGATTGTATCGGCACTTGACCTTCTGACCTCGTTTCGTCTTGATTAGCTGTGTACAGTGTACAGCTCAGGAATGTTGAGATGTCAACAATCTACCAGGCAGCGCCGGGTACCTTCAGTTACCATGGACTTGACATAATGACGAAAATAGCCCCATCAAGCTGGCACACCATAATGTTGAGGCCCTTATTGGACATCATAATGTTGAAGGTAAAAGGCCACCATAATGATAAGGCCTGATACTGACGGCCATAAATGTAGAGTGCTGTTTAAGTGAGTAAGTTGTCAATCTGGTAGTGGGATGTTGTGGTGTATGTAGGTCACCAAACATTGAGGCACTGACAGGGTGTAATATGGACTCACTCTCCAATGTACAGGCTCTTAAATGAAGTGATCATAGAAGGGTGTGGTTTGAGTAGACATCAATAAGATGGATGGACGCGAATGCGTAACGGCTCTTGAACAACGTCACGATACATCCATTCAACCACATGTAGAAGTCAGGAATGTTGATAACAGTTGACGTTTCAATAATTTATTACGATATAAGGACAAGATACGCCGACATCATGATATATAGTCATTTGACAAAACTTGGGACATCACAGCATAATAATAATAATGTTCAATGCAGCTGGCATTAATGGATCATAGGCAGGTTGTCCATATCATAGTGCTGACGACAATCTATATCTCTTCTCAGCTACAGCAAATTACCCCGCATTGGGAACAGGTCTTCAAATATATGAGTTTAAACAACTCTCGTCTGACACCAGCAAGTCAGGGTTAATTCTGGTATATAGCAGGCCGCGAAATATGGCGGGCCCCAGAATACAGTGTTCTCTGTGATTCCTTGGACAAATCTTGTTCAAGGTGATATCGACGCAATAGCGGGATTTAATGAATATATAAAGTTCTTCGGGCATTCACCAACCCGGTACATTCAATGTCAGCATAATACGTGAGCTCAATTACTGGTATACTCAATGGACTCTTTCCCGCCCAGGGAAAAGTCACTAGGCTGTAAGCAAAATGTTATTTATGATTTTGGCAATAACGAAAAATGAATAAAGGCTAATTTACCTTGTCATTCCTTCCGAATAACACCAAAAAACTCACTCGCCTCCTAGGCGCTTAGAAATACAATATGTGGGAACAATCTTTAGACACACAGAGAACTTTCCTTCCCCATAATATAAAGCCAGGTCGAAGACGAACAAGACGTCTTGACCCTTTGAAAAACTACAGCTCGACTCCAGATCGGAAGTCTTTCTTAACGCCACAAAAGTCGCGCATGCGTCGTGAGACGCTAGACCCTCTGAGCTAAACTCAGGTGGGGGATGTGAACACATACTAGGACAAGACTGACCATTCAAGTCGTATATGGTCAGGTAATAAGACATCGGTTCTAGTTGCAAACATTCCGAGAAAAGCTGACCATTCAAGCCATATATGGTCAGGCAACCAGACATCGGTTCTAATATTAGATCGCCAGGTAACAGACAAGTGGGATAACAACCACTGTTGACTTCAACCCAAGTAAAAAATGAGTAACTACCCTTTGATCAGGAATCTAACAAATAATGTCTCCAAATTTAAACAGGTACATTTCACAGACTATAAACTCGGCGAAAATATCGGCAACACTGTCCCTTTGCTGTGGTGATGAGATTCCCTTGCTTGTCTCTTACTAATGTAATATTGTTTGCACCTCGTTTTCCACTGATAGTTTTAGTTAGTTTATATACTGTGCTTTGTTCATTTCTCATTGCTGCCTCTTCTGTCTGTCTTGCAGGATCGTCTAGGAATTTCCTTTTGTTGGCTCGGGTTTGTCGTTTAACTTCCATGTCCAGCTGACTATACTGTTCTCTATATAATTGTCTTAACTGGGGGACTTCGCTTCTATTTTCTTTCTTTTCATTTCCTTTCTCATCGCTATGGTGTTTAATGTTTCTGGTGTTATCCAATCTTGCTTCTTCCTTTCCTGGAATCCCAAGCATGATTTGCTGCTTTCCTTATATATTGTTGAAATGGTGTTGAATTTCTGGTCAATATCATTAGTCGATGTCTTTTCCTGGTTTTGGCAATTTGATATCGTTTCTTTATATCAGCCACAAAAGCTTTTCTGGTGAGGGGGTCCTTGAGTTTCATGATGTTATATTGTTTCTGTTTGAATGCAATTGGTCCAGCAGCTCTGAGTTTCACCTTCAGTCTTGCTACTACAAGGTGATGATCACTTCCCACATCTGCGCCTCTTCTTACTTTCACGTCTTGTAGTGCATGCCTCCATCTACACACACAATGATCACAATGTGGTCTATCTGGTTTCTGTCCCGGCCATTTGGTGATTCCCATGTTAATTTGTGAATTTCTTTGTGTGGGAAAAATGTTCCTGCAATGACCAGGTTATTAATGCTACAGAAACTTATTAATTTATCCCGGTTCTCGTTTACTATTCCACTGCCACATTTCTTCATTATTTGTTTTGTGTGCTCCAACTTTCTGTGGTAAGAGGTTTTAGAGTATAGAATATAGGTTCCCTTGGACAATTAGATATGTCAGATGACACTAGAATAGTGCCAGGTAAGGGACTGGTCTTATGAGCAATACCCCCTTCTCTGAACAGAGTAAGGGTGTATAGACAATCAAGGTGAGGTCAGACTATGCAAGTTCCCAGAGTAAAGGATGATGATGTTGAAAGTCTCTGGGTCCCTAACTGTCACCTCTCGAGATCTCACCTGACTAAAGAATCTGTGAGGGTGTGTATGGCAAGTGTCTAGGGTAATGCAATTATTATGATGTATGACAAATGGTAAAACAGAACTTTAACTTAGTAAAAATAATGAAGTAAGGCTTGTTCAAGAATTAGATATATATATATATATATATATATATATATATATATATATATATATATATATATATATATATATATATATATATATATATATATATATATATATATATATATATTCTTCTTCTTCTTTGATCCTTAGCCGCCGACCGTCAAAGCAGTCAGTGGCCATCACGCCTAGTGGCGTCTTGTAGGGCAACAACAAATTGATTCCACTTTGCTCGGTCGGTGGCCATCCTTCGTACAGTGCCCCAACTCTGGTTCATTCTTTGCATCTCAGCCTCCACAGTCCTCCGCCAGGTTGTTTTTGGTCGGCCTCTCTTTCGTTTTCCTTCAGGGGTCCAAAGCATAGCTGTTCTTGTGATGGCATCGGGGTCTCTTCTGAGGACATGGCCAACCCAGCTCCAGCGTCTGCCAGCTATGATGGTGTGCATGTCCTCTTGCTTGCTACGAGTAAGCAGATCTTGGTTAGAGATGGTATTTGGCCAAAAGATTCGGTGAATTTTTCTTAGACATGTTGTGTGAAAAGAGGACAATTTCGACATTTCCTTCTCTGTAACTCTCCAGCATTTCACACCATAGAGAAGCACAGAAAGCACACAGCTCTGATATAATCTTAATTTTGTGCTTGTGCTGTATTGGGAGGACTTCCAGATGTTGTTTAGGCTAAAGAAGGCTGTTCTTGCCTTATTCATTCTGATGTTGATGTCTTTGCCTGCCCCGCCGTCTGGTGTTACTATGCTTCCTAGGTATGTGAAGGTATCTGTCTGTACCAATTGCTGATTCCTTACTGATATGGGCTCAGGGTTGCTCACATTGAGCGTCAGGACCTCAGACTTCTTTAAATTGATATTCAAGCCCACCTGCTGGCTAAAATTATTAAGTCTATCCGTTTTTTCCTGGATGTGTTGATGTGAATGTGCTAGTAGTGCAATGTCGTCTGAAATTTCTAGATCTTCCAATGTAGAAAATGTTGTCCATCTTATTCCTCTTGGACTGCCCTCTGCTGTCTGGCGCATCACCCAGTCTATGACTGTTAAAAATAGAGTGGTTGATAAGGGGCATCCCTGTCGTACTCCTGTCTTCACCTCAAAGGTTAGGTTGCTCTGCCCAACACTACACGTAAAGTTGGCATAGAGGCTATATATATATATATATATATATATATATATATATATATATATATATATATATATATATATATATATATATATATATATGGTTTTATTCTTCCTGTACCTCAATGTTTTGGACAGGAAGTATCAAACTCAGGAAAAGTTTTTATTTTACAGTATAGAAATTAATATGTTGAAAAGTGTTCATGACTTGTATCACCAAATGTCACTTTCTTGGGCACCTCACAGTCTTTTTTAAATACTTGAACTTGTAACTAAACTATTTTTTGAAGATCTGTTTTCTACATCCTCCCCAGGTCAGGAAATCTATGTTGTGGATTGTTATTTTATTTATGTGAATGAGTTATCATGTGCCCTTGTAAGGGACTTAACTTAATAGTCTGTCTGAGACTAGTTGCTCCCAACTGTATATATGATCACACAGATCGTGCTGCCTTCTGGAAGAAAAGACGGCCTGTAGCTCAGCATGTATTGTGAGCGTCCACTGCCTGCAATTTCTGTCTTCTCCAGGATAGTTGCACAACTTTTTAAATGGTGATATGACCTGTAATGAGAAGGAACATTCCCTCCCTATAATGCCTGTCTTATAATAATTCCACAACTAATTGACAGTACGCTTACCTGGGTCAGACACGTGTGCTGACCATTTGCACCAGATCTTATCTCCATCTTCTATAATCAGGGATGTGTATTCTCATCTGTTACACATAACTTCATGACCTCTGTCCCTGAAGCATTGCTTATCTTCCATACTATCAGTAGGGGTGCCCAAATCCTGTGAATGGTCATTTATTTCTTTTTAACTTCTAGGTGTGGTGTCAGATGTTAATTGAACACTGTGGCACTCCAGAAGCCACTATCACTTTTCTTCTCTTTTGGACTTACAGTCGTAAAATGTTATGGCAAATTTACAAACACATTTGACACAATTTCACAATAAAACTGCATTCCTACTTAGGGCGTCGTGACATTAATCTTTCCCATAGGCAGTATCCGAATATGGCGCACAATAAACTATGTGGCCGACATGTTAATTAATCTCTACAAATAAACCTATTCTGCCTTACCCTCAAGTAAGAATATATCACAATATGCACAAGCTTGACTAGCATTAAATGGGTAGTTATAATGCTGTAGTGTCCAGACGGCGAACGTTTGGTCACAAATGCTCTCCCGCTGATCTCAAGTTGGCAAAAAGTATTTTTCAGATGGCGGACTATGCCGACAAAATGCTAACTTTATTGCCCCTATACTCACCACACTTAACCAATCAGAAACGCATCCAGAAATTTTAACTTTTTCCTGTAGGCTATGAACTTTGAGCAATTGTAAGTGTGTTCGTTCGTCTGATTTAAGTTTGCACCTCATATATCTCAGTTATTTATGGATCGATTTTTAATATCAAAACTGATAATTAAACTGCCGATTGGCCTTTATCTTCCTATATGGGCTTCATTTAATTATTCTTCACCGTATTCATCTATGTATTTTTTTTGTAATTAAAGGCGTCATTTCCTGAACTGAAAATATTACAAAATTAATTTTTTCTATGTCAAGATAATTTATTTATGAGGACATCTTTATGGTAATGTATTAAGCAATATTAGCCCTATAATGCAAGATATCCCCTTTTGTTTAATTCCCGTTAATTATTGAGAAATAAATTCTTAAAGTTTATTCAAAAACACATATTAGGCCTTTTTGTCGTTACAACCAACTTTTTTCCTCAACTCTACAAAACGAGGTAACAAGCCTATTGGTGGTTAATTTTACGGCGTTCGTTAATAAATATTGGGAAGGGTAGTGTGTTAAAAGGGGGTAGTAACTTTTAACGCTTGGTGTTAGAAAAAATTCAAATTCTTTAGTTAAAATGTTAGCGGTAGATTTTACAGTGGCCTTGAGACAAATTTCAAATGCTGTAGTTATTAATAGATTTTAGGAGTACGTTAGTTAATTTTCAAGCGGGGAAATTATTTGAGCGTGGGGTCCACAGATCCATTTCATCACACTTTCGCATTTATGTCTTCCATTACTATGATTAGATCGTATCTTTCAATTTCTTTTTGCAGCTGTTGATAGAATTCGTCCTTGACCTCTTCGTCGCTGTCATTAGTTGATGCATTGTATTATTGTAGTGTTGGTGAATCTCCCTCTCAATCTTACTCTTATCAGCCTATTGTTGACGGGTTTCCATTCCAGTAATGACCTCTCTATTCCTTTCTGTAGAATAATGGCTACACTTTCATTGTGCTGTCCATCCTCTCTGCCAGAGTAAAGTACTGCTTCTCCTGTTGCTGTTTTAACATTTCCTGTCCCTGTCCATCTGCTCTCGCTTGTCCCTAGAATGTGTCTTCTTCTTCTTCTTCGATCCTTAACCACCGACCGTCAAAGCAGTCAGTGGCCATCACGCCTAGTGGCGTCTTGTAGGGCAACAACAAATTGATTCCACTTTGCACGGTCGGTGGCCATCCTTCGTACAGTGCCCCAACTGTGGTTCATTCTTTGCATCTCAGCCTCCACAGTCCTCCGCCAAGTTGTTTTTGGTCGGCCTCTCTTTCGCTTTCCTTCAGGGGTCCAAAGCATAGCTGTTCTTGTGATGGCATCGGGGTCTCTTCTGAGGACATGACCAACCCAGCTCCAGCGTCTGCCAGCTATGATGGTATGCATGTCCTCTTGCTTGCTACGAGTAAGCAGATCTTGGTTGGTGATGGTATTCGGCCAAAAGATTCGGTGAATTTTTCTTAGGCATGTTGTGTGAAAAGAGGACAATTTTGACATTTCCTTCTCTGTGACTCTCCAGCATTCCGCACCATAGAGAAGCACAGAAAGCACGCAACTCTGGTATAATCTTAATTTTGTGCTTGTGCTGTATTGGGAGGACTTCCAGATGTTATTTAGGCTAAAGAAGGCTGTTCTTGCCTTATTCATTCTGATGTTGATGTCTTTGCCTGCCCCACCGTCTGGTGTTACTATGCTTCCTAGGTATGTGAAGGTATCTGTCTGTACCAGTTGCTGATTCCTTACTGATATGGGCTCAGGGTTGCTCACATTGAGCGTCTAGAATGTGTAATCTATAGTTTCTCATTTCCGCTGTGACCTGTTTTAATTTTCCCGTCTCGTTCATTGTCGTGACATTCCAAAATCCTATTCTAGTTTCACGTTTTGCGGTCAGGACGCCCGTGTTCGTGTCAGGGGCTTACTTTCGGCTTTCACCACTAACTTTCATACGTGCTTCATGCTCCGGATGTCCGTCCCACAGCAAAGTTTGTTCATTTGTTGTCTTTTCCGTAACTTTGTTTCTTTTTACATAGACAGGGGTGTCGACCCTATGCTAAAACCCCTAACCTGGAGGACCAGGGTGTCTGCTTTAGTTGACCCCTACCCACGCAAAACTGTCCAGCTTGGTAGAAACTTCCAGGAGTAAAACTCCCGCTGGCATAGCTCTTGGGATAATCAGGGTGCGCAAGCCGCCATACCTCGACAAGGTATTGACACCAATGATGGGCAGCGATTTCTAGTAGCAAGTATTTAGTACTGATATATACTGGCATTTTCCTTTACCAGGTTTGTAACTTCGATTTCTATTGGCAGGTATGCATTGTACAGAAAAGGGACAGCAAGAAGATGTATGCAATGAAATATATGAACAAAGCGGTTTGCGCTCTACAAGAAGCTGTGAACAACGTCATCAAAGAGGTGGAGATTCTGAAGAAAGTTGAGCACGTTTTTCTGGTCAATCTCTGGTACTGTTTCCAAGACGAAGAGGATATGTTCATGGTAGGTCTACGTTTGTTGAACGTTAAAAAAAAATATTCAGCGTTGAGTGGGTAATGTAGAAAAGCGATTGTTTTGTCTGGGGAAAAAAATCGATTAGGGTAAGACAAAAGAATGATGGAGCACTCAGAATTGAAAGATATCGAAGAATGTAAGAAATAATGAACGTAAACGAGGGGAAAAAACCGCAAACATTACACAGATTATGTTATGGTAAGATTATGGTAAGAACGAAATGAGAAGTAGGAAGAAAGAAACAGGGATTGAAAATTTGAGAGAGAGAGAGAGATAGATAGATAGAGAGAGAGAGAGAGAGAGAGAGAGACCGAACGAACGAACGAACGAACTTTATTTTCAAAGGGTTGAGAATTGGGCACGCAGGCCTGTCTGACATTCTGCCCTTCCTTCCTTTCGTCTTTTATACTGGTTTCATTTATTCTCACATACATTTTACCCATCAATTCAAGGAATTAACGTTGTAAAGGTAAAATAACAGCATACTCACATTCACAGTATCTAATTATAAACATGAAATAAAGTATGTTAAAAAATACAAACTAAGTATCACCATAAACAAAAATATGTTGAAAAACACTATCATCATCATTAAACCTACATTCGATATTATATCATTTGTTCGGAAAAATAATCACATTAGGGGGGGCAGATAACACTGACAAACAACATTTTTCTTTCTTATATAAGAATAAGTGTTCTTATGTCAGTTTTTTGCGCTGATTTCAAATTTGAAATCCGTTTATCTCTATCACGTCAGGTTTTTAAGATATTTGTGAATACATTTATTTTTGGGAAACCGTTATGTGCTCCGTTTCATTTTTACTACATAACTTATTAAAAATTAATAAAATGCAAAATAATTCCACTTTTTATACTGCTAAAAGATGCATGACATATGTTACGCTATTTTTCCAATAGTTACTGTATTTTGAAATAATTCTGAGCGAAATATGGCTTCTAGAAGTTGTAGAAATTCGGCTGATCTGTTCTGTTACGTGTGCGGATATTTTACCGATCGTGTTCACCAGAAAAACTTTACACCATTACTAAAGAAAGCATATGAACTTTATTTCGATTCGAAAGTTGATGATGCAAATAAATCTTGGAAGCCAAATGCAGTTTGTTCGACTTTGTGCAAATACATTGGCAGGTTGGTTACGAAAATCGCCGAAGCATAAGTCGATGCCTTTTGGAGTGCCAGTAATATGGCATGAACAAGACAAATTACGCTACTGATTGTTACTTCTGCTTGACAAATATCCATGGTTTCACTTTTAAAACTAGAAAGTCTGTGGTTTATCCAAATATTGAATCGGTTTCGAAACCAGTGTCTCGTGATCCAATCACGTGTCCGATCCCAGTTCCACCAGAACAATATCCGTTGGACGTGAATGAACCATCAGAAAGTGATAGTTTACCTGCTTCAGAAACTAATTCTGACTCGGATTATATACCGGTGAATGATGGTGTGTTCAATTATTTAACCTTTCAGATCTAATACGTGATCTCGCTATTACCGAAGGACAATGGGAATTACTCGGTTCGCGACTCAAAGAATGGAATCTTTTAGCGCCCAATACTTTGATATCTAAATTTCGTCATAGACACAGAGAACTTGTTCAATACTTTGAGATGGATGATGACATTTGCTATTGCAAAATTCCAGTCGCCTACTCTGTTCATATGAAAGAAACTTATGACAATATGGCTATACTTTTGGCAAAAATAAAGTACAATGACTACCAATGGCGGATTTGTGGAGACCTAAAGGTCATTGCAATTCTCACGGGCATGCAGACTGGGTATACTAAATTTTGTTGCTTCCTATGTGAATGGGACAGCCGCAACAGACAGGAACATTATGCAAGAAAGGTGTGGCCTATCAGGGATCGTATGCAGCTCGGGCATAAAAATGTAATACACGAGCCATTAGTTAACAAAGACAGCATCATTTTAACATCGTTACATATAAAGTTGGGGCTCATGAAGAATTTCGTAAAAGCATAGATAAAATGAGCAAAGCTTTCACTTATCTTCGAGAAAAGTTTCCGCAAGTTAGCGATGCAAAGATAAAGGAAGGTATCTTTGTAGGACCTCATATTAGGAAAGTTATTGCAGACAAACAATTCGAGAACTTGTTACATGGTAGTGAACTTCACGCATGGATGGCATTCAAATCGATCGTCGATAACTTTCTGGGAAATCACAAATCTGTCGACTATGTGCATATTGTTAAGCAGTGCATAGATGCATACAGAATTATGGGCTGTAACATGTCCCTCAAAATCCATTTGCTCGATTCTCATCTTGACTTTTTCCCTGACAACCTTGGCGAAGTCAGCGATGAACATGGAGAACGATTCCATCAAGATATCGCCGTAATGGAGTCACGTTATCAAGGACGGTGGAGTGTGACCATGCTTGCCGATTATTGTTGGATGTTTCATCGCGATGTACCACATGCCATTCACCGACGAAAGTCGACTGCAAAGAAATTCAAGCCTACATAACTGTTATACTTCTTGTACGAATGATGTTATAATACTGTATGCGTTGTTAAAAAACTTCAATTGCGTATTTCTCGAGATCCCGACCTGATAGAGAAAAACGGTTTGCAGATTTAAAAACAGCGCATTAAAGTTGACCAGAAAAACATAGAAATGTTAGAGAAAGAAAAAAAAAATTTTTTTTTGTTAGCCAGTGTAATCAGAACTCATAAAGTAATCGAAAAGTTTACGATTGTATGAATAGGGACTGAGGTTGTTATCTTTCAGATAATGTGGAAGATAGTTCCAGAGATGAGCAGCAGAGTAAGCTAAGCTTTTCTTGAATAAGTCAAGCCTAGGCTTGGGCACTTGTATTTTGTTAAGGCGTTGACTGCGTCTTTCACTGTATTTGAACATTGGCCACAGATATGTTGGAGCATTCTGTGACAGGATTTTGTGAACAAATTTAGCTTTGTTGAACAGAAAGCGCTTTCTTAGAGGCAGTATTTTGAGATCTTTATTTAGATCTACATACTGTGCTTGGCAGTTGTCAGAAACTAGACGCACTGCACGCTTTTGTAGTGAATGGAGTCTTTTTGTATTGGACACAGAACAACCATCCCAGATTGTGGAGCAATAGTCAAGGTTTGTTTGTATGTGAGATATATAGAACAATTTACGTGCATCTTCATCTAGGAAATGTTTGATTTTAGCTAACTGGTAAACTTTCTGTGCCGTTTGCTTGGTCAGTGCATGACCATGTGAGTTCCAATTTAAATGCTGGTCAACGACTATTCCTAGAGTTTTATGTTCATTAACGTTTTCAATTGGTAAGGTACCAATATAGATCTGAAGTGTTGTTTTCTCGGAATTTTGTAATTTTTGTCTACTTGATATTAACATGCACTTTGTTTTAATTATATTAATTAGCATGCGATTTCCGATGCTCCACCTAATCAGATTGTCCGTATCTTTTTGTAACGATAGTTCGAGTGTGTTGCAACTTGTATCACTCGTGTAGACAGTAAAGTCATCGGCAAATAGGTCACAGGATGCGTGCTCGACGTGCAGTGGACGGTCATTAATGTATATGGCAAAAAGTAGAGGCCCAAGAATAGAGCCCTGAGGAACGCCGGTATTTATTACGGTTGGGTTTGAGCAAGAGTTATTGTAAGAAACTACATGTTTTCTGTCTGACAGGAATGATTTAATTATCGTCACTAGTTGATTAGGGTAAGACAAAAGAATGATGGGGCACTCAGAATTGAAAGATATCGAAGAATGTAAGAAATAATGAACGTAAACGAGGGGAAAAAACCGCAAACATTACACAGATTATGTTATGGTAAGATTATGGTAAGAACGAAATGAGAAGTAGGAAGTAGGAAAATTACTGGCAGAGTGGATAGTGGCGATTCGCTACCGTGGCTAGGCGGTTGGGTGCCGTTCGGAAGGTCCTGGTTCGATCCTGGTAAGCCTATCACTTCTGTTGTTTTTCTGTTGTCTGGTCTTCTACTTATTTATTTCTCACTGAGTGCCTGATAACTACCTTTGTGTGTTGTTTGTTTATTTATTTACTGTTTACAGACCTCGGGTTTCCCCTCCTTATATGTTTATGATCAGTTACAGTTTTAAAGTTTGAAAATAGGAGTCGCCTTTACTTTGCGCTCCTCACAGAGCATTTAGCCACACATATAGCTGGTCCCCTTGCAGGAAGCCTGCATCAAGCATGCTCATGCTCTTGCAACGGTGGTTCCTGTGGCAATGTTTTTACAAGTTAAGGTTGGCAGCCTCATGCACCTCATATTAACCGCATTATACGACTTGCCTGAGGGTGAGCAGAAGTATGTGCTTTACTCTAATAGAAAACGTCGATAGAATATTATGATGGAGGAGATGTGACGATGTGGGGAGAAGACGTAGTGGTGAATAGAAGACACATTGAGAAAACCAGTTGATTGTTGTTGTCTATTTGTTAAAAACGTGTGCTCCACACGGGAAGCTCAAAGGTAATGAACGTAATAAAGTGTGGTGCAGCGTCTAGATCTTCTACCTGATGCAGTATGCTGACAAGAGTTCGAGCATTTAAAAAAAAAGTGTAATTCGAGACCATATAAAGCAGTGGTATTCAACCTGGGGTACGCGTACCCCTTGGGGTACGAGAAGACATCTAAGGGGGTACGTGAAAAAAAGTCTGCCAATGCAATGTATAGGTAAATTGAATACTTGGAATTATGCACCAATAACTTTGGGGGTACATAGTTAAAGATAAATTATATCTAAGGGTACGCGAACTAAAAAAGGTTGAATACCACTGATATAAAGAATCACACTCAGTGATAGAGAGTGTCCAGGAAGAGAAAGAAAAAGCATTCGGGAAAAAAAATTTACGGAGAAAAGGCAGATGTAAACCCACTGGAGAACAAACTTTCATACACATTTCAATTAACGAAGAAAACAGAAGGAAATGCAGTGAAATATGGTTCAGACTTTGTGATAAACAATCACGAGTAACTACTGCAAAGAAACAGGAAATTTCCCCTAAACAGCATAGTAAACACAAGGACACAGTTACGGGACTTGTAGACAGGCCGCAGATCTTGTGAAACACTGATAAACAGTTCACCACATAGAGTCAAACACTTACAACAAATAGCCTATACCGAATAGAATGTTACAAACAAATGCACTCAGGGTGAAACGTTGCTATAATAAACAGAGCACATACCGAGTGAAATAGTAACAAAAGGAGCTACGGTATACCGAATGAAATAGTAACAACAGGAGCTACGGTATACCGAGTGAAATAGTAACAACAGGAGCTACGGTATACCTAATGAAATAGTAACAACAGGAGCTACGGTATACCGAGTGAAATAGTAACAACAGGAGCTACGGTATACCGAGTGAAATAGTAACAACAGGAGCTATGGTATACCGAGTGAAATAGTAACAACAGGAGCTACGGTATACCGAATGAAATAGTAACAACAGGAGCTACGGTATACCATGTGAAATAGTAACAACAGGAGCTACGGTATACCGAGTGAAATAGTAACAACAGGAGCTATGGTATACCGAGTGAAATAGTAACAACAGGAGCTATGGTATACCGAGTGAAATAGTAACAACAGGAGCTATGGTATACCGAGTGAAATAGTAGCAATAGGAGCTACGGTGTACCAAGTGAAATAGTAGCAACAGGAGCTACGGTGTACCGAGTGAAATAGTAGCAACAGGAGCTACGGTGTACCGAGTGAAATAGTAACAACAGGAGCTACGGTGTACCGAGTGAAATAGTAACAACAGGAGCTACGGTGTACCGAGTGAAATAGTAACAACAGAAGCTACGGTGTACCGAGTGAAATAGTAACAACAGGAGCTACGGTGTACCGAGTGAAATAGTAACAACAGGAGCTACGGTGTACCGAGTGAAATAGTAACAACAGGAGCTACTGTGAGTAACAAACTAAGAAATAGAAGACATAAATGGTACACGAATCATCATTATCTTTATCGTTTTCTTTTTCGCTCCTTGTGGAGCATGGAGACACCACAACAGCTAGTCACCTTGCAGACAGCCTGCATCAAAGCATGCGTGCGCTCTTGCAATGGTAGCAATTTGTTTTACATGATGAGGTTGCTATCCTTATTCAAACCTCATTTTTGTCGCCTCTTCCAGCATCTCAGATAAAGCAGTTATCCTATTCTTTGTCTATTCAGAGACCCTTCCCCCCGGGAACTTGAACGGGGCAGTGGATGTATATCTTACCGAAATATAACGTTACTTACTTTATTACAGCAGAGTTCAGACTGTTCCAACAACAACAAAAGTTCGCCAAGTCTTTTTAATTTTTATAAAATAACCGACGGACCTTGTGCCTCGGCCGAACGGACCGTGCCTCCCCAAAACAAGACAAAACTTCTATTCCCTCCAAAAATTGTTCAATTTGTATGCCTTAACATGAACCATTGATAACGCTCATTTACCTCTTGATTTCACAGATCCATTAGCCAATGGCAATGCCAAATGTATCATTAACTTAAAGAATGACATGTGTTGTGTAGTAGTGAAAGATTGAAGAGGTTACCAATGTATCCTTTATTAAATGTTTCCACTTTGCTTTTGAAATAAACGGGGGAAGTAAGGAGAGTAGAAAACGTTGAGAGGTAGAGGATTCAGGCGTAAAGTGGGAAGATCTTCACAAATAAAAACTTCAGCCTTAGATGATGTATATGATACAGACAAGTGTCTGTTTCCTGCTGTGTCTGTTTCACTAAACATGTGATGTGGTGGATTATGTCACTTTCTTCTTTCTAACCAACTGTATATAGAAACAAAAAGTGAGAAAGGAGAGAGAGAGAAAGAAAAAGAGAGAGAGAGAGAGCGTGAGAGAGAAAAAGTGGGACAGACAGCAGGGCAGGCAAATATATATATATATATATATATATATATATATATATATATATATATATATATATATATATATATATATATATATATATATATATATATATATATATATATATATATATATATATATATATATATATATATACATGTATATACATGTATATATACATATATATATATATATATATATATATATATATATATATATATATATATATATATATATATATATATATATATATATATATATATATATATATATATATATATATATATATATATATATATATATATATATATATATATATATATATATATATATATATATATATATATATATATATATATATCATCATCATCATGTGACATATTCTTTCCAGAACGTTGTCTCCATTACAGCTGCTCTGAACGCATCACGATTCTGGGCAAGTCGACCTGCATCAGCCAAAGACAAGTTCAGACTCTCTGTGATGTCCTGGGTCCACCGTCGTCTAAGTCGACCCCTTCCCCTTTTTCCAGGGACCATGCCTTCCATCACTGTTTTTTCCAGACTATTATGTCTTTTTATATGACCGAAAAATTTCAGCTTCCTTATTGCGATGGTATTTAGGAGCCAATGTTCCTGTACGTTTAGTGAGTGCAGTACTTCTCTGTTGGTCTTTTTTTCTGTCCAGGGTATTCTCAACATCCTTCTGTAGCATTTCATTTCGAATGATGTAATCTTTTTTGCAACTGTTTTATTGAGTGTCCAAGTCTCGCAGCCGTATGTTGCTACTGGGAATATACATGCTCTGATCAGTTGTAACTTTGTTTCTTTGCTTGTGCCTTGCCATAGGTTTTTCATCTGTATTAGCTTATGTGAAGCAATTGCAAGTCTTCTTTTAATTTCTACTGCACAGTCGCCAGAGCTGTTAATGATTGATCCTAAGTATTCGAATTCATTGACACTTTCCAGTTCTTCGTTATCAATTTCAATTTCTGGTTTGGTCTTTACTTTGTCTGTTGTCAATACTTTGGTCTTCTTGGTGTTTAGGTATAGATTCTGGGCCTCGCTGTGTTTTTTGGTGGACAGAAGTAATTGTTCAAGTCCTTTTGGGTTGGTCGATAGGAGGACTGTGTCGTCAGCATATCTGATTTCCGGGATCTGGTACCCGCCGATGTTAAATGAGTCAAACTCTGTGTGTTCTTGGTCATCTCTTACGTTTCTCATGATATTCTCGGCATAAATGTTAAACAGGTAAGGGGAAAGGGTACAGCCTTGTCTTACTCCTTTCTGTACTTCAAACCATTCTGATGTTTCCCCCTCTATTCTTACGGCTGCCTGATATATATATATATATATATGTATATATATATGTGTGTGTGTGTGTATTTATGTATGTATGTTTGTATGTATGTGGGTGGGTGGATGGATAGATAGATGGATGGATAGATATTTGGATGGATAGAT
Source organism: Oreohelix idahoensis (assembly GCA_024509875.1). Taxonomy (NCBI): domain Eukaryota; kingdom Metazoa; phylum Mollusca; class Gastropoda; order Stylommatophora; family Oreohelicidae; genus Oreohelix; species Oreohelix idahoensis. The sequence goes on from JAMPIV010015942.1 coordinate 56,180, forward strand.
AGATGGATAGATGGATAGATAGATAGATAGATAGATAGATAGATAGATAGATAGATAGATAGATAGATAGATAGATAGATAGATAGATAGATAGATAGATAGATGGATGGATGGATGGATGGACAGATGGATGGACGGATGGATGGACGGACGGACGGACAGAGTACACCAATCAATTAATCAGTAAATATTCTTGTAGCTCCCTATGGAGCACAGCACGAATGTCTGTTGACACGCTTTTAGTTAAGCCCATTGGACCTAACGACCTTTCGGGCACCGGGTCAAATTCTTATAGGAGATCGGGGATTCAAGTTAGAAACGTATAAACAAATAAGGAGGGGAAACCCGAGGCCTGTAAACAGTGAATAAATGATACACAAAGGAAAGTTTCGAGCACTCGTGAGAAATAAAGAAGTAGAAGACTAGACTACAGAAAAACAACAGAAGTGATAGGCTTACCGGGAATCGAACCCAGGATCTTCCGAAAGACATCACCACCTAGCTATGGGAGCAAATAGTTATTATCCTCTCTGCCACCTGGGCACCACAAAAAATAGTGCTTCGAAGTTTTCTACTTCTTTATTTCTCACGAAGGCCTGACACATACCTTTGTGTATTATTTATTTAATAGCAATAACCCGCCAAACGTGACGGGTTTTTAATTATAGTGTGCTGTTTCCGTTCTCGGATGAGCAGATATAGCACGTTTCACTAGCTTTGCCCTCAAACAAATGTAATTATCTGATTAACCGTCCAACGTATTAATGCCATTTTTTGCATACGATGTTATATTGGGTTAGATCCAACAAATATATACTTTATATCTGTGCATCTTGTCTAGTTCCCATAAACGAATGAAATCTTTTGATCTTTGTCGGCTTACTAATTATTGTGTATCGAGAAAAGAAATTTTACCACTTCAGTCACAGATTCTGTGAATTGATTAGGCATATACTATTACAATAATGTCTACTATTACAATAATGTGGCTATCACGTTTGCATATGAATACCTGTTGAAGATGATTTCTTAAATGATCTGCATGCGAGATACTCGTGACATTGTTTGTCATTGACATTTAATGCGCTACCAAACTGGACCTTCATTGATCTAATTATTTCAATAGGTATCACCACTTTGCGGTTCATAAATAGCATAATGGAACGTTGCTCCTCTACTGTGCTTGAAAATAACGGTAAGGTCATCTTTAAAGAAATTAAACTTCATCCGAATCGTAATCAGATATCTCTGAGAAATTGATAATCAATCTCGGCTGAATGAAGGACAAACCATCATTCGTCCAATATTCCTCTTCCTCTTGTAACACATGATTCTCACATTTCTTCCAATAATCCCTGGCTATATTGGAGATGGCGGCTTTTGTAAGCATTTCCACATCTTTTAATTTGAACGTTCTATTTTCTGTTGCTACCTGTTCCTTAATTTTAGCCCAGACTAATTCTACTGGGTTTAAGTGAGAATGGTAAGGAGGCAATCTTAAACATCTGTGACCATGTTCATGGATTGCCTTGTCTATGTGAAATATCTTTGTATGCTGTGTCTTTTTTACAATTCCAAGTAATTCAGGCTTCATGGACATTTCGTTGAATGGAATGTTGTTTTTGGTCAGCCAAATCTTTATTACATCTTTAGTACTTGATGAATTAGGAACTTTATCTTCTGGTGCCACAACGTTGTGATATGAAGCATTGTCCATTATCAAACACGACGGTCTATCCAATGAAGGAAGTACATGATTCACAATCCAATCTTGAAATATCTTGCCATTCATCTCTGTATGATAATCCCTATTATCTGTGGATTTTGAAACAAATATGAGTTCAGTATTATTTAGAAGCCCATGATGGCTGCCTCCTGCATGTGCAATTATTAGGCGCTGTCCTTTGCTGCTTGGTACTAGTCTCTAAGTTGTCCCATCAGATGATTGCCATTCTCGTTCATTACTGTGGTGCGCATTGATCCAAGTTTCATCTAAATACACAAAATCATAACAATCTCTTCTCATTTCTCTGACCTCGCGTAAATATTTGCTTTTCATTGCAACTGCATGAGGCTTCTCACAAATAAGGTTTCTACAGCCAACATATTTTCTAAAAGTGAATCCCAAACTCCTAATAGTCCTCCATAGCGTAGATTTGGAAATATCAATGTCATTATTCTTTCTCAACCAAATTTTCAATTTCCTTAAAGTCACTGCCTCATTATTGTGAAACATATTGCAAATTTCTCTGCGGAACAATTCTCTGTCAAAATTATCCACCACTCTTGGCCTAATTTTCGTGTGTAAAACACTGGAATTAGAAATTTCAGATGTCGTTATCCAGCGGTGCAATGATCGTTTGCTTATCCCCAAGGCATGAATAGTCCTCTTTTGTGGGTTTCAAATAGAATGATATAGTTTTCCTCGAGTAGCTTCATTGCAGAAATACTTAAAAATCCTATTTGTGATTTGCTGTAATGTCATAAAATGTACTCGCAGACTCATTTTTCCTACTTAACCACACAATACTTTTTGTAGACACACCCCTGATTGACAATGTGTGCGTAACACCGGATATAAACTGTTTTATGTTCAAGAAGTGCAATTTCACGCAATTTCACGCTAATATCATGCCAATTGTTTGATAAACCAATCATGTGCAAATGAGAGCGTATAATTTACTGTAGACATTTCAATGTGTGTGTGTGTGATGTGTGTTGGCAAGTAGGATTTTGATATTATATCGCAAAGAAACAAAAATTGAAACCAATGGCCGCATTTTAATGAAAAATTTAATTCATAGGGTCTATACCATTTCAAATTCACACACAAAATTTCACTTATATGCGTTAAATATTCGCTGAGATATAGCATTTTGAAGTTGGGCAAAGCTAGTGAAACGTGCTATAGAAGTACATTCTTAGAGTGTTTTTGGTTTCTTTCCATTATACAGTGTAATCAAACTGTTCATGAACACCGTCATTTGAACGCTTTTCTTTGTTGATTGTAACTATTTTCGGGAGAGAATATATAATGGAAAAAATAAAATTTTTCAACACGGTTGCATTCCTCAGCTGCGACCAACGTACACACGGCGAGAATTATGTTATTTTAGATTCAATTTAAAAGTTCTTTGATGACAACATTACGTGTGAAAGTGCGTAGATTAATTTCAAAGAGTGTTCCCTGATAATAAGTGGCTTTAACAAAAACTTAAGTTTCCATGATTTGTACATCGGGTGAGGTCTCATGCACACCACTTTTTACGCACTTTTTCTTTGTCGAGCGCTACTAATTTCGTGAAAGAATTTTTAAAAAATCAAAAAAATGAAACTAAAGTATTTGCTTTATATAACACCCACGCCGCGCAAGTTGCACACCGTGCGTTGCGCACTTTTTTTTCTAGCGCGAGTTACTATTTTGAGTGAGACCGACCGACGTAACATACATCGGTATGTTAGTTGGGATTTTTCAAGTCACAGTGCTTTAGACATTCGATATGGGGTGATTACAACTTTTCAGATAAATTTTTTGTTGGAAGCTCCAGGTTCCAAGTGTTAAGTTATAAGTTGAATGTTAATGTATGTTTCAGTTCTGAAACGAGCATTTTGCTATAAATACAACAGAAGAAATAGTGTAAAAAATGATATTTTTTCACATTTTAATGTCATTATTCTTATGCAATAAAACCTCACCTATACCTTGGGGCACGTATGTTCAATTTTTACAAGTATGTAAAGCAGACACGTCAAAGAAACTTTTTTAGCAGGTTGCTTTAAATATGAATTATCGGAAGATGAATTGACAAGTCATAAATTATGGTTATATTTCTACAACTTCTACTATACAATGTACATGAGCTTAAATTACTACTGAAAAGTTTTATATTGTAGTCTCATAGCAAATACTGCTGTACAGAAGTGAGGTGTTAGAGACTTCACTATAATAGATCTAGCAGTGAGAGGTACGGTTCCCGAAGAACAAAGGCAAGTAACCATTTACATCTGGGTAGATTGGAGCGTGATGATGCCGTGAATCAAACCCGGCACCTTTGCCTCGCGAGACCAACGCTCTAACCACTCTGTAAATAGGACGCTGTACTGAGAAGTACACTAAGTAATACTGTTCTGAGTTGTACCTATGTGTGTCTACAGTAGACATGACACAGACAATTGACTGTTACATTTTTTGTGCAGCATGCTTCAAATATATATGGAAAGATAAATTGTCAAATAATTAATTTTGATTATATACTTATACTACATGTAATGTACATTGTGCGTGAGCAATTTATACTACTGAGAAATACATCAAACTTGTACACGTGTCTACAATGACTTGTCATAGAAAAAGGACGTCTCTGGATTTTTTAAGCAGCGTGCTTCAGATATGAATTATTAAAAGATGAACTGAGAAATCATTGATTATTGTTATATGTCTACCACTTGTACTATACAATGTAAATGAGCATGAATTTCTACTGAGAAATGCAACTAATAGTATTGTTAATACTGTTTATTGTAAATAAAGGTGTGTAAAACACTGTGTTGAAATAATATAATGCTGTATGAGTGTGCGTGCGTGCGTGCGTGCGAACAAAGTACCCGAAAAATGAGAATATCGATTCATACAATATTATATTCATGAACAAGTGAAGAAATGTGCGTGCGATGGTTTAAATTTCACGATTTTTTAAAGAATAAAATCAACTGATTATTTCCCGCTGCAGAAAAAACTGTGACCTTGCTAGCGAGAAATTGGGTCAACTGAACACGCTCAGATCTAAAGTAGCGACTTTTAATAGTGAGCAAACAGCCGTGACAGCTTCTTGCCCAGTGCCATCCGTTCAACGTCTCTCTGTGTCTTGTAATCCCCTTCATGTCTTCCTCCAGTTCTGTTCTGCGCGGTTTTTTTGTAGCTTCTCTAATGCTATCAGCTAGTTTTTGTAATGTGTGTCCTATCCAACGCCAGCTTCTGTTCCTCTCTTCTTTGTTTCACATGTATGTGCCTGGTTCTGTCCATCCGTTCCACTTCAGTGATCTTGTCATACCATTTGTCCTATCCAACGCCAGCTTCTGTTCCTCTCTTCTTTGTTTCACATGTATGTGCCTGGTTCTGTCCATCCGTTCCACTTCAGTGATCTTGTCATACCATTTCAATATTTCTATTCTACGCAAGTACCATTGATGAAGGTCTATATCTTTCTGGCTGTCATTATTCTACATGTTTCACAGCCATGCAATAGGAGTGATTCAACATTTGAGTTAAATATTCTTATTTTTGTGTTTGAGTTGATTTATTCTGATTTCTATATACATCCCAGTGCAATTAAAGCTCCTCTTGTCTTTAGTTCTTGTCACGGGATTTACTCCCCTTGCTCTGCAGTGATGGTTCAATAGTTGCCTAAATTCAGAGTATCTACTGAGGGTCTACAAAGGTGTCTATCTTTCGCTAAAGATTACTCTTGGCAGAGTTGTGAACTGAAGTATGATGCTTCAATTCTAGGCAGCCTCATCGGAATTTGAAGAAATCAAATACTACGGCTGATAGGATCCAGGCCGTGTAAACTTTTTATCTTTCCTGACCTTCTATGAGTTAGGATCGTGCTCGCTCTGACGAGCCACCTACTGATTTAACTCTGTAAAATATTACTTAAACAGCTCTGTAATAAGTATTTAAAATGACTGAGACATACGGGTGAAGTTCACTCAAAATGACTAAATCAACTATAAATTTAAATATTTACAGATAACAAAATTTAATAGTCAATTATCGTTAACAATTATAAAATAAACAAGGGTGGGGTAAGTTTAGATAGTCTTTAAAATTTCCTCACTGCTTATGGTCTTATTTGAAAAGATCTTTCTGATTTGAAAATAGAGAGTTGGTACATTCATGAGCCATATGCTGCCACCTCTACCTGCGAAAAGGCATAATAGACTAACCCGCGACCCCTACCTGCGAAATAGACTAAACCCGTGCAGGCAATAGGCAAAAAAAAAAAAAAAATGTAAGAAAAAAATTTACGAAAAGTACGGTGCTCCATTTAGCTTGAAAATTTCAACAATTTTAATCTGCCGGTGAATAAAGACACAAGAACCAGAGAGTTCACTTGGCAGCTTTGAATGGGTGCTAAGCTGCCAGTAAGATTGTCGGTTGGTTTCTGCTCCAGCCGATGCTTGTTCCTTGCAGGTTATGGACTGGTTTACTCTCCTTACTGGTCAAGTCTGGTGGCTGCAATGCGTTCCTCGTAGTAGCGTGGAGTAATTGCGAAGATGGTCCAGTGTCTATTAAGACCCGTCTGCTGTGGGTGTCTGGCTCTGACTGCAGTCCAGTTATACCACACACTTGTTCCACAGATAGCACCACCAATTGGTACCACCGACTAGTATTATGAAATAAGAGAGAAACAAATACCCTCCTGAGTATTGGGTTTCCTGACACAAAATCATGTGTCCCCCCCCTCCCCTTTTCCATTCCACCATCCCATCTGCCTCAGAACTTTACCCTCTCTGAGCATTAATATTAATCCCAGTGAGCGGAAAACATCCATTGCATTTATATTGAACATGTTTACATTTACATATGCACTGGTTGAAAAGGTTGATATAATAAGTATGTACATCAGTTCTATCATCATCCACTCCCTGCTCCATATGGAACCGGGACTACCTCTAATTTTGGTTCTCTATGGGAAACTCGCATAAATGATTCCCCAGTTCTTGCAGTGGTGGTTCATGAAACCATCATTCTATATGCTGAGGTTGCTATCTGTGGCGTTAAAAGTTTATATTATTTAATTTATTAGTTATGCTCGTTTTCACACTGTGTCCAGGATCATATATCATAGGTCCACAAGGTTCAGGACAACCACAATAGTTCATTAACGATAACTTCTATAACTCGAAGATTCCACACAATGATTAATATAACAGCTGGATACTTTGGTAAACATTCCATTATTTATTCACGTAGACGATACATCATTACACGGCATTAATAACTAGGTAGATTCAGCAACTTCTAAAATCCGTAGGTCCATATAAACATTACTTCATTTCTCTTCCTACCTTTAGTTGTATTTAATAAACATTAATATGTTTCAAGACACTTCTCTTTTAACATTTTTCCATCATTCTACCTTCTGGTAGAAAACACACAAACCGCCCATTTTTGGGTAAACACAAGCTCTGTCCATTTTTCCTCCAAACTGCTTACGTCATGTGCGCAATACAGATAGCGACAAATCACTATCGTGCAGCGCTCATCAGCACCAAAATCCTATTTATCCTCTGGCAGGTGGCGTGCAAAGCAAGCGCCACACCAGCCTCGTATGACTTGGACAACCACTAGCAATTTTCACTTGTTAATAATGCAAAATATAGAATTATAAAATGTACATCTTATCCCAAATTCTTTTTTTTAAATACAGACTGACTTCTGGCTCAGAGAAATAGTTAAGGCAACTTGGTTAAGATGCCTCTTACATGTGGTCTGGGGTGTTTACAATAGACTCCAACTATGACTTAGTTTTCAGGTTCCTAGGATTCCGGGCTTTCTGTAGAGTTTTCCTGGGATATAAGTCCACAAGATGCTCAAACACGTTGTCCGGTCCTTTAAATTGGAATCCCGATCATATTCCTTGCTCTGGCTTGTCTAGCTGTCTTCTTGACGAGTTGAATTTCACAGTGCGGTAAACTCACATGGCTCTAAATTATACGGCAACATTCGGCCCACGTCCAGATTGCTATTATATGACAAGGCTCCAATCAGAAATGTTGTATTTTTACATTTCAAATGCCAAGCCAATATGCATATATTTCCCTTTCTCTCACGAAAAAATTCCTGCGTAACAAACGCGCAAATAAATGTGTTGTTTACAGTCACAGATATGGTATACCAGCTTCCATCTATTATCGATCATGTTTACATTCACGACTTCGTAATTTCTCATAGGTAACCTCTTCCAAGATGTATAATTATCTTCCTGACAAAACTGTTCGAGGTTATTCTGTCACAGTTCTGTTATTTTGATATCATTTTCTTTCCGTCTAAATTTGTCGATATTGTTTCCAATAAATATGATTCCAGATCTTGTAGGGATGTATCTCCAAGTGCAATATGTTTATCATTAGTGGCATTTATATTTTCATAATATTTGTCTTGAAAACACACGTTAATCGCCTCTTTCGACCTGCCTGACAGAGGTCACGCTTATTCTCTCTTTTCCTCCTTAGAGACTTTCGGGAAACCCACGGGGCGATGGTACATCTGACAAAGAAAATTTTCAACAAGTGTTAACAATATCCCCATGTCAGTTTTGGGTGTCTTTCATGTCGTGGATTCGTATAGTCCTTTGGACATCTGACGTCCTCTCTGTCTAACTTTATCTTTAAGTAAACTTAGTTTTAACTAATTCTTAGCTTATATTTTGCGCAACACGATTTTTTTTAAAAACTACAAGCTATTCTGTTGCATATTTTAAAACAATAATTTTCATGTCGTAGTGCAAAATGCTGCACAATTTGCCACAATAAGTATTTATTGTTATAATTTATGACTTATTGCGCGAGCTGAAAAGTTCTAATCTCATGTTTCAGGTGGTGGACCTTCTTCTTGGTGGTGACCTTCGGTACCATATGCAAGAAGATCTCAATTTTACAGAGCAACACGTGAAGCTTTACCTGGCTGAACTGTCATTAGCATTGGATTATCTTCGTAGTAAATCTATACTGCACAGGTAATAATAAAAGCCCAATATGACAGCTATTTAATTCAATTTGAAGACTGACTCTTATGGTGCTATAAAAAAAAAAAAAGAAGTTATGAAATTTGCATTTCTCGTAGCGCGTGAAATGTGTTAACTGGTACAGCAGCCCCAGTGACATCGATTATTGATATACGAGTTACTGGAATTCGATTCGGCAATACTTTTAATAAGGCTCTTTTCCTTAATTAAATGTTTGTCGCTGACGCTTGAGACTCAAGCCGAGGATCGATTCCAACAGTAGTCGCTATTCTCTGGGCTTGTTTAAAGCAAGCTGTTCCAAGACAGCCCCGTGAGGTACCCAGGGGTCTCTGGTGAGACAAAGAAAGAAACGGGCACCTGCTTCCCCGAGACGCGTCGTAAGAAGCTCTAATATGAGTTTGTGTATGGGGTGGGCAACCTTATCATTGAAAACAACTTACTACAGGAACTACCGCTGCAAGAGCACATGTTTGCTTTGGCACATGCACCCTTGGGACCAGCTACAGTGGTGGCTTCATGTTGCATATGGGGCAAAAAAGGGAGATGGTGACGATCATGATGATGATGATCCAAGACAAGAACCGTCGAAGCTGTCAACTGTGTTGCAGAACTTCTGTAAGCGTGGAAGCTGTCAACTGTGTTGCAGAACTTCTGTAAGCGTGGAAGCTGTCAACTGTGTTGCAGAACTTCTGTAAGCGTGGAAGCTGTCAATTGTGTTGCAGAACTTCTGTAAGCGTGGAAGCTGTCAACTGTGTTGCAGAACTTCTGTAAGCGTGGAAGAAAAATGAAGCACATTTTGAAATGATGTAGTCTTGTGCAGATCCGGAAGTCTTTGAGGAGGCTATGACAGAATGGGACTACTGATTCCTCATGCAAGTCGTAAAAGGCGATTAGAATGAGGTTATGCACTGGACAAGAAACCACCATCGTGTAAAACAAATTGCTACAGACACTAACACTGGAAGATCACATGAATGCTTTAGTGAAAGCTTTCTACAAACCATCTGCAATGGTGGCTCCAATCTCCGTAGGGAGATGTAATGACGTTGTTCAAGGTTTGTTGACAAATTAACTGCCAAAATTGATTTAAAAAAATTTCAGAATACACTTCAAATATTGTTAACATTGTAAACTGATTGCAAAGACCAAAAAAAAATGTGTAATTTAATGTTATGGAGTTATGTGTTAGCATTCTAAAATCCGTGTAGTTTCCGGTCGTATCTGAAGAGACAAAGAAAGAATAGGCCTCCTGCACCCTCGTGCATGTCGTACAAGGCGACAAGTACACGCGTATGCATGGAGGTGACAATCTCATCAAGTAAAGCAAAATGCCACAGAAACCATCTCTACAAGAGCATGTGAATGGTTTGTGCAGGCTGCCTGCAAGGGGACCAGCAACAATGGTGGCCTCATGCTCTGTAAGGAGAGCATAAAAAAATGATATATCAAAGAAAGAATACATTCGTTGAAGGCCATAAGAAAACGTTAAGTGGGAGATGCCCTAAAAAATCGTCATCTTTCTTGCTAAATAGTCTGTCACGAGTGGTCTACAGACAAAACAACTAGTTTGAGTAAAGTCTAAGACAAGAAAAAAATCTGAGTGAGAAATGAGAAGATAGATGAGTTTTGGTGTTGAATGTGAAATGGAGTGAATTATAACTATCAGGAGTAAAAGATCAGATGATGACTCTCACCTCCTGCCACTCAGTGACTATGTTTCAAAGCTACTTTCACTCCGCCTCTCTCTTCTTGGATTAAGGACAAGTACGCGTACAAGTCCACAATCAATCAAGTACAAGTGCAGATAGGAAAGACGTCTGATCCGCAATTTGGTTGTCTAATTTATTAACAAAATAAAACACAATATTATGGCGAACAAAATTTCAATCACACAACGACAACAAGTCATACAGTGCTATATTACCAAAATCTAGAGACAAATAAAATAGTAAGAATAATATTAGCAATCAACTAAGCTGGAGTCAAAGAACGTGGCTCTCACGTCTGAAAACACCCGCTAATTTTTGGCTAGCTAGCATACTACGTATCCTGCATAGAAACTCCTGAAATAAAGAAACCAGCTGACTCCTTTTGGCCAGCAACACAGCTGTTCTGCACCACTTAACGCGCACTATCCAGCTATTTCTCCAGCTTTCACCTCACTATTACTTTATCGGAGTCCACCTCCCAAAAGTCCTTCTTTGTCAGGACACTTTTGTGAAATTTCGCCACTTGTTACCGTCGTCAGCAGGTCGCCGGCTTAGATATGTTAACCCTTTCCTCTAAGTCGCTGACAATCCGGGGAATAACTATACATCCACTAAGGATGAAATTATCTTCCAGGTCTAATATAAATTTCAATGCTGCACCGATGGGATTTAAATCCAGGATCTCAAAGGGGGAAGGCTATGAATGCACTCACGATTAAATGCGATGGGGGCACTAAGTCCACTATTTGGCGCAGGCCCGTCAGTCCTGTGACGACGCGAAGTACTATGGATGAAATTGAGCTGACGATGGCTACAAGGTGACAGAGCTGGCTATAATGTGTAGCTCTTCGATGTTGATGCCAGTGGAGCATGGGCGCTTCACGTATTTGGTGGGGGTGGCGTAAAATTCCCAGCCAGGGAAATCACCCGAATGCACAAGTAGTAGGGTGTCGGGAAAATAAAACACCTTAGTAGGTGGGAACACCCCAATTTAAAGGGTTAGAAGATTTATCCTGCCTTTCCAGGAAGGCAAAACGGGCAAGTGGCAAGGGATCCCGCGGGTCTGTCAGATGAAGGCAGCTAAGCTATAGTTGAAATGGTACATGTCAAAAATCTCTTAGCTGCTAGCCTCGTTAATATTACAGCAGCGATAAGAAACAAAGTGTATACATGAAGTGCTACAATTTTCTCAGCCCTTCCCACCTCTCAATTGGTCATCGCTGCGTGTCTGTAATTTACCATTCCATTCCCGTCACTAATCCAACGAGCGAGTAGGTGCTTAGCGCGGGCATACTGGTGAAGAATGCGAACGGGCATATGCAGTTATGCCCGTTTGAGGAAAGGGGGTGGGGGGGTGTATGTAAACATTTCCCCCCAGCTGACCTCAACGTGAATGAATCAGATCGGCCTAAAGACCCAGTTGACTAACAACTCAAGTTGCAAGGTGCGTAGCTGGTTATACCAGCTGGCTTAACTAACTAATATGCATACATTCAAAGACATATAAGGCCACTTATTAGTGAACCTCTATATAAGAAGAAAAACTACATCCAAATAATTAGAGTTACACTTATTGTTAAGGACAAAAACCAAACTCTCTGACTCAACACAAGAGTCCAGTAAAATTTGTTTACATTAAACTATGGGTTAAAAAGATCATCTTTAGTGAAACAATTCAGATATATGTACATGTTATGATGGAGACAATTCGTCTAGACGGGCTTTTCATGAGCCTTTAAAGTTACCGTACAGTTAGCTTTAAAAAAAATCTGAAGTGGCATACAAACACAGTTTCTTCCAGAAAAAAAAATCATCTATAGCTTCTTAGTGTTTGTTGGGTAATGGCCAACCTTAAAAAAATGCTAGAACCCACTATAAATGAACTTGTACTGACTACGTCTAAGTCCTAAGAAAAAATCACAATTATCAAGTTACTTAAGAATTCTTACCGAGCTGTGAAGAATTTCCCACACTAAAAGTAACGGCAAACTGCACAAAGATCTCTCCTTCCTAACGACAAAAGTTCCAGGGACTAAAAACAGTTAGAGACAGAAGGGGACTCAATATATACAAGCAATCGGCCACAGGTGTCCGAGCGTGAGTTAACGCCTGCACAGAGGCCGACGAAAACAGCGTAACAATTCCAGGAGACTTTCCTGGAGATACGAGCTTACCAGACTTTCCCTGGAATAAAAAACCACGGGGAACATTTTTCCGCCCAGCGAGGAACGTTGCGGACGCGTCATAAAGACACTCTTACCAACCTTAAAACTACTTTCATCTCCGCTGGCCACTTTCGTTGAAGCAAAGGGGAGTTAACTTGTCAGATCAAAGTGACATGCTAGAATAATGGCTGCCAGGCTGAATGGGGTTAGTAATGCTTTGTACGATATTGTAGCACATTTCAGGGATTAAAAACCTAGTTACCTATGATCGTTAAAACGTCAGAAAATCTCGTATTTCACATTTTTGAGCGCTCACTTTGAAATTGCCACATGTCGCGTGCGTTGTAGCATTTTATTTGAATATGACCTGCGAAAAAAACATAGGAGGCTAAAAATCAAAGACAGCCGATTTACTAATTGGCAGAATCGGTGAGATGTCCAGTACGAGAACAGAATTATGGCCCCTTATGAGTGCACGTGATTAAAAAACGTAAATTAGATATTCGCCTTGGCTATTGCTTTTAAGTCTTTGAATAGTACACCTTGCTTATATGTCATAAGCCGGATAATTGTTCAGTATGCCACATTGCAAATTAGGAAAGAACCTATACTGACAGATTTGTTCATCCCTTGTATCGAAGTAAGCTAATTATTATTTTCTTTCTATTTTAATTAATTACAGTCACAAAACTTACTCGTATTATTTTGAATTCACTTTAGAATTACAGCTTCTGATAAGTTTGAACATGTTAGACTTCTAACTGAGCAAGGTATTCTAATCCATCGGCTTTTGAACTTACTTCCTTCTGTGGACCTTTTCGGAAGCTCAGATGTATCGAATGTCCTATTTTCTTGTTTCTTCTCTTGGACGTTCAGATGTTCTAGCCCTCGTAGTCCCATGTTGCAAACTTGAAACTCTGTCAACCCTAGGCAGTTCTCGAATTCAGTATTGGATCATACCCTCACTGTATCTGGGGAAACATGCAGAGGCAACTGGGCCTCGGCTGATCTATTATAGAGTTACTTAAAAAACGCTAGTGGTGAATAGGACACATTGGGGAAACCAGCTGATAGCGTCACAAGGCAGTGCTGTTGTGGAATCCACAGGATTAAAGAGATAGAGGGATACTGAAAAGCTCACGGAGAAGAGTACTGAAAATATAAATGAAAGTGATGAGGTAAACATGGAAAGTCCTTGAACTGACGAAATGGGATTGGAAAGCTTGACATGAGTTTGTTGTAGGTATATGCTCCTTGGGGAGCTGAAGTGTACTAAACGACTGAATGACTGAATGACTGAATGAATGGGGTTACTAATACCTGTACTTAATGTGGGTAATAACGTCTGTCTTAATGACTGAGTGAAGCAAGAGGATCATCTGGACTATTCCAGAGAATTACGAGGGAATTTTATTCTGTGTAATAACACGATTTAGGACGCCAAGAAGCCCTTGAAGCGTGGACTTAATGGAGTGCCAGAGGTTTAAAAAACTGGCATATCCAACAAACAAACAAACTGTGCAAACAATCCAGCAGAGCCACTTATTTTCTGCAAGGCGCTTTGCTACAAGATTTCAGAGGAAAGATAACGTTGGGGAATACGAGGAAGAATAAGAAAAAAGTAACACAGTAGGGTGAGGAAGAAAAAGAAGTAGAAGAAGAAGAGAAAGTCGAAAAAAAGAGAAAGAGGATGATAAACAAGAACAGAATAAAGGAGCAAGAGGGGGCGGAAGAGGAATAAGATCAGGATTACGAAGCGAAAAAAGAAGAAGAAGAAGAAAACGAAAAAGGAGGAATAAGAAGAAGAGGAAGAAGAAGAAAATAAAGAAGAGAAAAGATAAGAAGAGCAGAAAGAATGGAAGACGAGAAGTGACATCTGTAGGAGGTGGAGGAGAAGTGACATCCGTAGGAGGTGGAGGAGAAGTGACATCTGTAGGAGGTGGAGGAGAAGTGACATCTGTAGGAGGTGGAGGAGAGAAAAAAGAATAAGTTCAAAAAAGAGTAGAAATAATTAGCGACTGACGAATAAGAAATATGAGAACAGTGTACTTTCTGTGCTTCTCTATGGTGCGGAATGCTGGAGAGTAACAGAGAAGGAAATGTCCAAACTGTCCTCTTTCCACACAATGTGCCTTTGACAAATTCACCGAATCTTTTGGCCGAATACCATCACCAACAAAGAACTACTTATTCGGAGTAACCAAGAGGACATGCACACCGTCATAGCTGGCAGACGCTGAAGTTGGGTTGGCCATGTCCTCAGAAGGGACCCTGATGCCATTACAAGAACAGCTATGCAATGGGCCCCCGAAGGAAAGCGAAACAGAGGTCGACCAAAAACAACTTGGCGGAGAACTGTGGAGGCTGAGATGCAAAGAATGAACCAGAGTTGGGGCACTGTACGAAGGATGACCTCTGACCGAACAAAGTGGAAGCAATTTGTTGCTGCCTTACAAGACGCCACCAGGCGTGATGACCACTGACTGCTTTGACAGTCTGCGGCTAAGGATCAAAGAAGAAGAAGAATAAGAAAAGGAAGGAGAAGATAAAAGAAGAGGAGGAGAAAGAAGACAAATAAAAATAAAAGAGAGTAGGAAGAAGAAAAACGACGAAGAGAACTCAAAGGAAGCGAAAGTAAAGAAATAGAAAAAGAGGAAAAGTGAAATGAAAAAGAGAAAGAAAAGATGAGAAGGGGAAATGAACGACGCAGAAGAAGAAAGAGAAGACAAAGATGAATAATAATAGAAGGAAGAAAAGAAGGATGAAGAAGAATGGGAGAAAGGGAAATGAACAGAGCGGCCATAAACGTAAGCGGGTCACACAGGCGTCCACTTTTGGCACAGGCTAACTCTGTGCAGTTACAAAAACGCTAGTGTGGAATTATCTGACAATATTAATGGGAACCATGTGGTTAAACTTCAGCTGTCCTACTTTTTTAAATGAAGCGAAAACGATCCGATAAAGTTCTCTGATAACCAAAATCCTGTTTCATGTTATATTTCAAAACGAGATTTACCAAGGTTTCCTAAAAGCAGTGGTCGGCAACCAGTTGATCCCGATCTACCGATAGATCCCAGTGGCTGACTTGGTAGATCTTTAAGCGACTGAGGGGAGGGAAAAAAGTCTTTTTAAACTAGGAAAATGTTGGACTAGAACTCTCCTGCCGGCATTTTAAATCACCATGTTCCCGGGATCAATGGTTCTTTTCCCGCATTCCCAGTGAAATCTGTCGAGATGACTACTATAATATATTCGTTAACTTCATGAGATAGATCTTTAGAGGGCTCTGTGTTACTAAAGCAGATCCCAAACGCTCCTGGGTTACCGAACCCTGCCTTAAAAAGTGTAAACAGTAAACAGATTTTTGTAATAATTACATGGAACAAATTTATTTAGAGAAGAGTTGACACTAGTGAGTTCGAATATACTGAAAGTTGGGACATATTTCGTGAGAAACAAAGAAACAATGCATCAAGAGGGTTCAGCAGTGAATAATTAACCTCGTAGGTTCATGTTCCAGCTCTTCGAGGAGCATAACCTATGTCTGCTGTCACGAGTATGGAAATAAAGAATGTCTGAGTTTAGACAGAGTATGAATGAGAAAAGTAGAAATAGAGAAAATTAAAGACACTAATGAAAATGTGGAGAGAGGTAGGACTTCTGGAGAGAAGAGAGATACAATCAAATATCTTGGGTCTACTTCCCAGCCATACTCGGACTCTGTTTAAGATGTCGTACCCTTGTCCTTCCTCCAATGCTAAATAGAATAATGTACTATAGTAAGGACTACAACAGAAAACATTAAGTGACAGAACAGAGTGAATTCTGACCGCATAGTACATATACGGTAAGTATATTTATTAAAGAAACCACAGCACTGAACCAAACAAAAACAAAAAGTAATGCCTTCACTAGTTCTGAAGGGCTAGTGAATGTATTAATATCACATCCACAGAAAAATAACACAAAAACTTCACTGAATCTCTCACTCGAAACCACCAAAACCTGTACACTTTCTCACTCCCAAGCAAACTAACTAAAGGGGTTAGGCCCACAGTTTCGCGAGGAAACGGCCACTCCTTATATTAATAATCCTGGTAAGTAAGTTACTTTCTCTGCTAGAAGAAAAACCACTACATGTTCCACCTAGGATGAAATTTCCAGGCTATGGAGATAAGCTCTCTCTCTGTAACAGTGTCGTTATAAATCCTATGCATTCACAATTTCCGGTGGCGGGAGGCCAGACTAGCAGGTGGAGGAGATTAAAACGAGTGCAGAAATACTTGCACCCACTGATCCAAACCTATCCAATTGTCGAGAACTTTTGCTGGCGAGCGAGTATCCAGTAGCCGAGCTGGGGCACCTCTTATACTGGATAATGAAGACTTGAACTATAAAAAACAAGTGACGTATACTGGCAACTGACTACTCCTCTCGGTCGTTATGTCCGTATACTCAGCGGTAACCGGCAATCAATGGGCCGGGCATTGTTGCCGAAATTGACTGGATGGCAAAAGCGACAGTTCGTAGGTGTCGAGATGATGATTAACTGCAACTGGCGGCAATCTGTGCTGTAGGTAAATAATCCAGGACGCAAGGCTACTGCTTATGTGTAGGTAACAGAAATCGATGTATAGTGGTAAACTCCAAATCAATTGGCTGTTAATGGGTCGGCAAGTGTTGCCGAAAATGACTGGATTGCAAAGGCGACAGCCTGCCTGTGCTGGAGCGATAGACACTTTCAACAATATGCTGTGTTTCAGTAATCCACACACCAGCCTTATAACTGAAACCTGGCAGTATGACATAGACAGCCTGGTAATATTTCTTCTTCTTTGATCCTTAGCCACCGACCGTCTAAGCAGTCAGTGGCCATCACGCCTGGTGGCGTCTTGTAGGGCAACAACAGATTGATTCCACTTTGCTTGGTCGGTGGCCATCCTTCGTACAGTGCCCCAACTCTGGTTCATTCTTTGCATCTCAGCCTCCACAGTCCTCCGCCAGGTTGTTTTTGGTCGGCCTCTATTTCGTTTTCCTTCAGGGGTCCAAAGCATAGCTGTTCTTGTGATGGCATCGGGGTCTCTTCTGAGGACATGACCAACCAAGTTCCAGCGTCTGCCAGCTATGATGGTGTGCATGTCCTCTTGCTTGCTACGAGTAAGCAGATCTTGGTTAGTGATGGTATTCGGTCAAAAGGGGGAGAAGTTTTCCCCCGTGTCCACGATTCTCTGTAAATCAAAGAATACGGGGAATTAGCCGCCATCTGCTAGAAAGGCAAGATAAAAAGGACCTTTAGCTAGAAGCCGATGTATGCGTGTAAAGAAGTGGAATTAGCCTGTCCAACATAAGTTTGATATGAACAATGCCAGAAATAGCGCTATTAGGAGCTATAAGACAGAAACGTAGGCGTAGACAAAAATTTGAGAATAAGACCGGGCAGACCACTCGGCTAAAAGTGACAGAAATGTCTCCGACTCACGAAATCTGCCTGTCATTTTACGCTCGTCCCTAAAAATGAATAATTTCCCCTATTTTTGTCGTTTTGAAACAACATCCCGGGCTTTCTCTCTCTCTATATCTAGCTCTCTCTCTCTCTCTCTCTCTCTAGCATGAAAGACATCATCGAAAAACTGCAGAGAGACTTCTAACTCTATAAGATAAGACAACCAGATCATCCTCAAACAATGGTAGAAGATTGCGAAGAATCCATAAATAAACATACATCAAATCAACAAAAAGGCCACCGCCAAACTGCACACAAAAAACACGAAGAGACACTCACAAACACAACATATCCTATTGGAGTCAAAATTACCAACAGATTCCAAGTTCTTGAGGATTATTCAACAGAAAATGAGCATGTATCAGCATCCCTAGCAGACAACGTTCAAGTGCCCGAAAACCCAATTTAAAAATCTCAGACCCATCACGACAGTCCACAAAAAGAACACCACAAATGGCAGCAACATAAATCTAATAGAAAACAAAGTGAAGAAATACGTATTGACGTTACTCATATTGTAATTGGTGACTCCCTCTTGAAAGTTATTTATTGTGAAAGAATGTCCACTACAAGAGAAGACATCGTTTAAGTTATAACAGTGCCGAGAGCTGGTATTAGGTGTAGGAAGATTTTACGTTAACAAACCGTGCATGACTCATAAGGAAGCCGGTGAAAGACAGGTGGAAGAAAAATGTAGATGTCTGAAATCTATTTTCATAAATCCTCTTCCACAACTCCAAACAATTTACTCAGTTGAAATTGTTTTAATTATTTTAATATTGTATTTCCTGCAATTTTTCTTTCCTTGAATTTCACTTCCTTGGTGAAGTATTAATTCGTAAAATACTTTGCGCTTTTTTGTGTGCTTTTTTAACTTGGTATTTTATATATATATATTTTTTTCTTTTATACTATACAAACATGGCTGATAATTATGTACAGTGGCTTCACAATGATGGTCTACGACTTGGTCATCTGAATATTTACCATCTTCTAGGTAAACTCCCCGAACTTACACACATTCTAAATAAGAATTTTCACATTTTTGGACTTTCAGAAAGTCGCCTAAATGACAGAATAACAGACGATGACATTGCATTTTTTTTTTCTAACCAGCAGCACTCGAGCTTTCCAGCCCTTTTGGCCCAATGACATGCCATTGCGAGGCTGGGGGGTCAGTGGACTTTCCTTCCAACCCGGTCAGGAGCTTCGCCGCTTCCCATCCACAGAGGGTTTAATGACATTGCGTTAAATGGTTTTAAAACTTCGGCGCGAAGCAAGCAAAAAACAAGAGACAGGTACGAGGGGCGTTCAGAAAGTAATGCACCACATCGTTTTTCTCAGCTAATAATGAAGATAGAAGCATGAAATTTTGCACACTTCAAATATGGCATATGCCAATTGTGTGCACCAAATTGCACTACAACCGGCCAAATAATACGGCTGCCCTAAACCGTTGAAATGGAGCGTGTAAGCAACTTGCGTTATAAACAGCGAATTGTGATAGAATTTCTCGTTGCAGAGAAGGAAACTGTTGTGAATATTCACAAGCGTCTATGTAATGTGTATGGAAGTTTTGCAGTCGACAGAAGTACAGTCAGTCGCTAGGTTCAGAGAATCAAAGAATCAGGAAGTGGAGATACGGAGCTGCTTGATCGGCCGCGCTGTGGACGTCCTGCCACAGCCACCAAAGCAGAAATGTTGATACGCGTTGAGGGCATTATTCTTACTGATAGGCGAATCACTACTCAACAGTTGGCCTTACAGTTGTCAGTCAGCATTGGTAGTGCAAATGCAGTTATAACAACTCTCGGATTTTCTAAGGTTTGTGCAGGATGGGTTCCTCGAAGTCTCACAAATGACCACCGATTGCAAAGGAAAGCAATTTCTTCTGAATTGTTGGAGCGTTTCAATGCTGATGGAGAGAACTTTTTGGCTAAGATCGTTACAGGTGACGAAACCTGGGCATATCATTTTGAACCAGAGGCAAAAAGACAGTCAATGGAGTGGCATCATCCGCAATCACCAAGAAGAAAGAAATTCAAGACAATTCCTTCAGCTGGAAAGGTCATGATCACTGTCTTTTGGGACATCGAAGGTGTGATTCTTGTGGACGTTATGCCAAGAGGAGAGACAATCAGTTCGCAAGCTTACATTAAGACATTGAAAAAACTCAATCAACGTTTTCACAGAGTTCGGCCGCACAAGAATCCAGCAGACCTGCTTCTCCTTCACGACAATGCGCGCCCTCACACAAGTCTGGCAACACGGGAAGCAATCACCAAATTGGATTGGACTGTACTACCCCATCCACCCTATAGTCCCGATTTGGCACCCTCTGATTTTCATCTATTTGGTCCACTTAAAGATGCACTCCGTGGGACAAGGTTTGAAGATGATGAAGGAGTGATTCATGCAGCGAAGAAATGGCTACATGATCAAGACAAAATCTGGTACGGGCTAGGAATACATGCACTTGTTTCGCGCTGGCATAAAGCCGTACAAGTTGATGGGAATTATGTTGAATAATACCGATGTTTACATGACATATCCATGTATATTGTATATAAATTTCATGCTTTTTGAATAAACAGCTCCTGAGAAAAACGATGTGGTGCATTACTTTCTGAACGCCCCTCGTATAACAGTTTATATTTTCACTTCCCTTAATTTTCGCCACAGAAACGACTTAGAGACAGCAGAGATAGAATATGTATGGTTGGAAATAAGCTACCGAATCAGGGCCCATTTCTGGTGGGATATCTTTTTCGAAATCCTAGTGCAGGACCTATTTGGTACGAAGATTTTACCATCATGATGGACAATGTATTTGCCACTGTCAAGGAGGTTGTTCTTCTTGGTGATTTCAATATCGATATACACAATTCAAATCTAACATGGAAAACTATAATATTATCGTACAATTTAAAACAAATAGTTAACCAGCCTACAAGAGTAACACAAGCATCATCCACACTAATCGACCACATCTACGTAACTTGCCCAGAAAACATCATAGAATGCTCTGTCCCTAATATTGCAATGAGTGACCATTATCCAGTAAGCTGTACATGGTCAAAGAATAAATGTAAAGTTCCCAAAAATAAACATGTAAGTATTAAATTTAGAAGTTTCAAACATTTCAGTCGGGAATTATTTTTGAATGACATGCTAACTGCACCTCTCGGCCGTGTTTACCAACTTCTTGATCCGGATGACGCTTCTTCTTCTTCTTCTTCTTTGATCTACTGTCACTGAGCGTCAGCTCTTGGTGACCTTGATGCCATTATATGGTACTGCGCAGTTCGTATAAGCTGTTCTGAGCTGCCATACAGTGTATTGTCTATGGATGGGTTGTGTGGTAGTGTAGCAAAGTCTGATTTGCTGGGGAGGTTATGATAGTATCCTAAAAGAATGAAATCCGTGTCTGTATTAACCGTGTGAGGTCAAGCACATGTAGGTCCCTGACTCTATAAATGATGATGATGAATTATGTGCAGGGAACCTAACGCTACCTCCCTAGATCTCATACGGTCACTATTTTGGCTCTAGTGTCTGGTGTATGATGCACCTAGTGTCTAGGGGAGAAATGAAATGATGGTACACAACACAAAAACACTTTAAGTTTCTATGAGGAAGTGAATAAAACCAGTGGTTAAGTTTTTCTTTAAAAGGAATATTTTTTTCTGTACAATTGAATCTGCCTGTCCAGCCATATCTTTTGGACAGGTCTTTGAAAATGAGGACAAGATAGTTTACAGAAAAGATCAACTAAAATATTTTAAAATATTAGATCTTAAATGTAAATTTTTTAAATAGGGTTTATATTAAATTCTTAGTTTTAGCGTTCCATTTATAATTATATACATATCTTTATATACACTATTGAAATGAAAATAAGATGTATCATATTTTATAGTAAAATATCTTTAAGAATTTATAATGGCCTAGATTTTGTTTTTTTAGTTTGCGTCTTTATGAGTCATTATTAGATGTACTAAGTATTCTATTGTTATAAGATTTAGAAATTAATTAATTAATTAATAAAATTTTTAATTATTAATTATATTTTATATTATATATAATTTGGGTTGGGTGTGGAGTGAGGGGTAAGTAAGGTTGTTTGTATTGTTTGGGTTATTTGAAGAAAATAGTAGTAAAGTAAATAAAAT
>JAMPIV010015943.1:0-189220 GCA_024509875.1 Oreohelix idahoensis
CTCGGAATCTGAAGGGTTAGAGGGAGGAGTGACTGAAGTTGGTTGTGGCGGTTGCGTCTTGAAAAAGGAGAGCAATGACGTTTGCCTCATTGATGTCTTCTTCCTTTCCCTAAGAAGTTCTCTGTAACAGGCTATTTGGTGTTCTAACCCATTATTTACTTTAGAACTTCTGCCGAAATTGGGATCCACCCTTTCCCAATATGCAATTGCGTCCTCTATTTTGGCGATTCCAACCTTCAGTTCTTTGGTGGTCATCTCCTTAGGCTGAGCTGTATCTTCAGGCATGGCTTCCTGTTCAGTCAGTTTTCTTTGTTCTTCCATCGCCAGTAGATCCTCATCACTTAGGGGCTGATCATGAGACTCAAGCAGCTCTCTAACATCTTCAGCCTCTACTTCCAGTTCCAGCTGCTGAGCCATTTCCACAACATTTGAAGTGATGGTTTCCACTGTTTCTTCAAACCCTTCAAAGTCGTCCATTAAGGAAGGAATCAACTTTTTCCAAACGCCTTTCAGATTGGATTCTTTAATATCGGCCCATGCATCTGTGATAGTTTTGATGGCATCCAGAATATTGAATCCTTTCCAAAATGCTTTTAATTTATTTTGTTTAGGCCCCTCATCAACATCAGCATCTCGTGCAGCTATAGCCTTGGCAAACGTCTGTCTGATATAGTAAGATTTAAATGATGAAATTACTCCTTGATCCATAGGCTGCAGCAAGTTGTGTTTGGAGGCAGAAACACAACTTTAATTTCTTTGTGAGCCTCAAGCACAATTCTTGGGTGGCTTGGAGCATTATCCAAGAGCAGTAGGATTTTAAAGGGAATATTCTGTTGTTTTCAATAATCCTCAACTGCAGGCTTGAAATTATCAGTAAACCAAGTTGTAAATTATTCACCAGTCATCCAGGCTTTTTTATTGGACTTGAAATGAACTGGGAAGGAAGACTTTAAATAATTTTTCAGGGCCCTAGGATTCTCAGAATGATAAATGAGCAGAGGCTTTAGCTAGCAGTCACCAGCTGCATTAGCCCTTAGCAACATAGTAAGCCCATCTTTGGCAGCTTTAAACCCAGGCATTGATTTTTCCACTTTGGCAATAAAAGTTCTGGATGGCATCTTCTTCCAAAAGAGGCCAGTCTCATCTACGTTGAAGATCTGCTGCTTTGTGTAGCCAACTTCTTCTATAATTTTTTCAAGCTCCACTTGAAAAGCTCCTGCAGCTGCGGTATCTGCGCTAGCTGATTCTCCCTTCACTGCTATATTATGCTAATTTGACCTTTTCTTAAATTTCTCAAACCAGCCCCTGCTAGCTCCAAATGCCTCTTCAGCTGATGTCTCTCCTTGTTCAGCCTTCATTGCATTAAATAAAGTTTGTGCTTTAGCCTGGATAAGATCTTGGCTTAGAGGAATGTTGTGGCTGACTTGGTCTTCAATCCACACATTTAACACTTTCTCCATCTCAACAATTAAATTGTGCCTCTTTCTAATAAGTTTGGTATGCACTGGCGTAGCGTTTTTAATTTCCTCTAACACTTTAGCTCTGTTCATTACAATTGTGCTAACTGTAGTGTTTGGTACACCTAACCTGCGGCCTATTTCAGCATTTAAGATGCCTTGTTCATAAAGCTTGATTAGCTCAAGCTTTTCTTGCAAATTAAGAACCTTATGGGTTCTTTTAACTTTGTCCCTACACTTAGGACCCATTATGAATATATTAAAGCACAAAAATAAGTAGTACTTTATAAGGCCTAATCACACAAAAAAGTACAGTATGAAAACTGTACACGTGTCTTATAATCATGATATGAACACTGTCATTAGACTGTTATCACTAAAATAACAATGAACTGTTTACAGTATAATCACAAAAATAATATAGTATGAATAGTTTTGTTATTTTAATCATAAAAATAAGTAGTATTAATATGTTTAATCACAAATATAAGAGATTCAATGCGGACAACTTAAAAAAAAAAGTGCACACCGAACGATTTCTGTTCAAAGACTGAACGACGAAAGAATCAAGATGACATGCAGTTGTGACCAAATGCGACGAAAGAGCGAAGAAATTTGGAAACGTGGTTAGAATTGAAAACTGACGAAAGAGCGAAGCGACGAAAGTCGAAGCGACGAAAGTCGAAGCGACGAAAGTCGAGGTATGGGTGTAGTCCCTAAAATAAGTGTCCGGTTGGCAAGTGGTTAGAGTGCTTACCTCTCGTGGCAAAGTTACCAGGTTCTGGGTTTGAAACCTGGTAAAGTCACTTTGCAGTAGAAGTACAAGTAAATTCAGCATGGCATCAATAACAATTTCAAATCTGCCCACATGTTATTGACAGCCGATTTACAGAAATATATCTCAATGACCTCTTTACATAAAAATTTTAAAGGCCTAAATTTTGGGAAAAGCTAAGAAGAAATCGAAGACGTGCTAGGTGCAAAAGGAAGTGAAAGGCAAGCTCAAACAATGTTGCTTAAAGATGAAAACAGCAAGTGTCATGCAACAATATGCTCCATGTTGTTGAGAAAAGGGAATAATGATTATGATGAATTCTTCAGTATATCCACAAGATATCATCCATGTCTACACAGATGAATCTGCACTTGACGCTACCACCAACGCTGGATATGGCGCAGTGATAAAATATCCCAACCTGCACCTAGAAGACCACCATTGCATCTTTGGCCCTTGCTGAGAAATTTGCTCCAGCTATGATGCAGAACTGCCATCAATGGTACCTATACCTTGTAGCGGTATGGCAGCTTGCGTACCCTGACAACCCCCGGAGCTATGCCAGCAGAAGTTTTACCCCTGGTAGGTTCAACCAAGCTGGACAGGTCTGTGCGGGTAGGGGTCAGACAAAAGCTGGTACACTGGTCCTCCAGGTTGGGGGTTTTAGCGCAGGGCCGACACCCCTGCCTATGTAAAAAAATCTGAACAGTTACGGGAACAGCAACAAATGGAAAAACTTTGATGTGGGGTGGACATCTGGAGTCTCAGGCTCGTATGACTGTCAGTGGTGAAAGCTGAAAGGAAGCTACTGGCATGAAAACGGATGCCCTGACCGCAAAACAAGAAACTAGAATTGGATTCTGGAACGTCAGAACCATGAATGAGGCAGGAAAGCTGAGGCAGATCACAGCAGAGATGAGGAACTACAAATTACTGGGAATAAGTGAGAGCAGATGGACAGGGACGGGGAGAATAAAAACAGCTACAGGGGAAATGGTACTTTACTCTGGTAGAGAGGATGGTCAGCACAATGAAGGCATAGCCATTATCCTGAAGAAAGGAATAGAAAGGTCATTACTGGAATGGAAACCCATCAACAACAGTTTGATAAGAACAAGACTGAGAGGGAGATTCACCAACAATACAATGCAATGCACTAACAAATGACAGCGATGAAGAGGTCAAGGACAACTTCTATCAACAGTTACAAAAGGAAATCGAAACTGCACCTAGGTGCGATCTTATTATAGTAATGGGAGACCTCAATGCGAAAGTTGGTACACACAATACTTATAATGAAAGAGTAATGGGGAAATGCGGCAGTGGAACAGTAAACAAGAATGGGGACAAACTAATAAGCTTCTGCAGCATCAACAACCTGGTCATTGGAGGAACACTTTTTCCACACAAGGAAGTCACAAGTTAACATGGGAATCACCAAACCTACGGGACAGAAACCAGATAGACCACATTATGATCAATGGTAGATGGAGGCATGCACCACAAGACGTGAAAGTAAGAAGAGGTGCAGATGTAGGAAGTGATCATCACCTTGTAGTAGCAAGACTGAATGTGAAACTCAGAGCTGCTGGACCAATTGCAATCAAACAGAAAAGATATAACATCATGAAACTCAAGGACCCCCTCACCAGAAAAGCTTTTGTGGTTGATGTAAAGAGACGATATCAAATTGCCAAAAGCCAGGAAAGTACAGCGACATGATATTGACCAGAAATTCAACATCATTTCAACAATATACAAGGAAAGCAGTGAATCATACTTGGGATTCCAGGAAAGAAAGAGACAAGACTGAATAACACCAGAAACATTAAACACCATAGCGATGAGAAAAGAAATGAAAAGAAAGAAAGCAGAAGCAAAGTCTCCGAGGTTAAAGGAAATGTATAGCAAACAGTACAGTCAGCTGGACAAAGAAGTAAAACGTTAAACCAGTGCCAACAAAAGGAAATTTCTGGATGACATTGCAAGGCAGGCAGAAGAGGCAGCACTAAGAAATGAACAAAGCACAGTTTATAAAATAACTAAAACTATCAGTGGAAAATGAGGTGCAAACAATATAACGTTAGTAAGAGACAAGCAAGGAAATCGCATCACCACAGCACAGGGGCAGGAAACAAGATGGGCAGAGCACTTCAGAGAAACACTGAATAAGGAACCATCAGAGACGCAGCTGAATGTTCCTGAGGCTGAAAGTGAACTAGACATAAATACAGACATTCCACGAAAAAAAGAAATCACAGCTATCAAAGGGTTAAAGAATGAAAAAGCGCCTGGTCACGACAATTTAACTCTTTGACTCCATAATTATTTTCCACCCTGTGCCATAATTACTTTTTGAAGAATTCTAAACGGTGAAGTGTACTGTCGTTTAGTGTAAATTTTATGTTAATCTTTTCTGTGAACATGTACTTATTATATACCAAACTGTAGGGAAACCTTGCATTACGTAATTTTCAAACAAATAAACAAGAATAACATCATATAAAAACTTTTTACATTTGTTAAATGTTTTAATAGTATCCCTAGCTTTATCTTCTACCTAGGACTAGTGATTAGATGTTACGGTAGGTCTATTTTTCTTGCTTTTTGATCGGCCAGAATGTGACTATGCCCACTCATCAACTAAATCTAATGTGTCAAGCTTTTCTGCACCGATTCCGTTTTTTGACAACAAACAGTGACTACCAAACAATCATCATCAGTGTCAGCAATGTTTCTAAGTAGTTTGACACAATTATTTGCTTAGGAGACTTAGAAAATGTAAATATAAAGAGTGACATATTTCTCTAGCAATAACAATGAAAAATGCAATCACGCGAATCGTCACACAAATTGTGATAATATCAAAACACACACACATGCTGCTTAACTATACTAAAATTAGTTGTTTAAATAATAGCGGAAGTCATTCTACGAGTTTTAAAATATGAACTGCATTAAACGGACGATTTTTGGGGTTTATTCGTGATAAACTAAAAACAATGCTCTGACCGTTGCGCAGGCAAGGTGCGTTGCATTTTGCAATGCTGTGAGTGTTGGCCAGGAGTCAGAGTTAAATGCTGAGTTATTCAAGGCAGACCCTGAACTATCAGCAGAACTATTAGAACCACTATTTGCACAAGTCTGGAAAAGAGACAACCCCAACGGAGTGGAGTAAAGGAATAATTGTCAAATTGCCCAACATGGGCGACCTTGCAGACTGCAACAACTGGAGAGGAATTACTCTTCTCTCAGTTCCCAGTAAAATACTAGGCAGGATAATTATCCAGAGAATTTCAAAGGCAGTAGACCATAAACTGAGGAAAGAACAAGCGGGATTCAGAAAGAACAGATGATGTGCAGATCATATATTCATCCTCAGGAACATTATATAGCAGTGCTCAGAATGGCAGTGACAGCTAGCTATACATTAACTTTGTTGATTTTGCAAAGGCTTTTGACAGCATACACAGGGACAGCCTATGGAAAATACTGAGGGCTTATGGTATTCCTAGCTGCATTTTTTCCATTATAAAAAGCCTCTATTCTAACTTTACATGCAGTTTTTGGTTGAGCAACCTAACTTTTGAGTACAACAGGGATGCCCCTTATCAACAACTTTATTTTTGACAGTCATAGACTGGGTGATGCACCAGACAACAGAGGGCAGTCCAAGAGGAATTAGATGGACAACATTTTCTACACTGGAAGACCTGGAATATGTATTCTTCTTCTTCTTCCTCGTTCGTCCTGAAAAGGACGTTGGTTGCGTTGTGTCTGTTTACCGCGGAGCTGCGATATCTGCGCCTTTCGGTCGGCACATCCGACTTCAGCACAGCATTTTTTGGGACCGGGTTTGCCTTCCCTCTTCGATCCCTACTCTCTCAGCCAGACTGCAGTGATGCAGCCTGTTTCCAGGACCACCACGTGGAGGTGGAGTAGGGTCTTGGTCAGCTCTGGTTCGCTGACCCTGACGCAAGCAGTCAAGCTATGGGTCGCTAACTGCATTCTCTATTGCTGCGTCTTTGGGTCCCGGAATATGTATGACATTGCACTTCTATCCCTGGCCATGTCGGAGTCCCAGGAAATGAAAAAGCCGATAAATTATCCAAAAGTGGAGCAGCACTGCCCCAGTTCCCATCAAGTATCACACTGCAAACTGCCAACCGATCCTGAGAAACAATTATAGGCAAGAATGGCTAAACCAGTGGGCTACCTCCCATACAGGGCGTCCTTTCTTCAAACATCAAGCGAAGCCAAACCCCCAAGATCCAGTCAAATAACTGAAGAGATCAGAGTCCAATCTTCCAGCTGAGAACAGGCCATGCCCCCATTCACATCAACACATCCAAGAAAAAACCGATAGACTGAATAATTATAGCCAGCAGGTGGGTCTGAACATCAGTCTGAAGAAGACAGAGGTCATGTGGGCAATCCTAAGCCAATAACAATAAGGAACCAGAAGCTAAAACAGACAGGCACGTTTACATACTTAGGATGCATAGTAACATCAGATGGCGAAACAAGCAAGGGCATCAACAACAGAATGAATAAAGCGAGAACAGCCTTTGCTAGTCTCAACAACATCTGGAAGTCTTCCCAGTACAGCACAAACACCAAATTAAGATTAAATAAAAGCTGTGTACTTTCTGTGCTCTATGGTGCAGAATGCTGGAGAGTAACAGAGAAGGAAATGTCGAAACTGTCCTCTTTCCACACAATGTGCCTAAAGAAAATTCACCGAATCTTTTGGCCAAGTACCATCACCAACCAAGAACTACTTATTTGGAGTAACCAAGAGGACATGCACACCATCATAGCTGGCAGATGCTGGAGTTGGGTTGGCCACGTCCTCAGAAGGGACCCTGATGCCATTACAAGAACACCTATGCTATGGACCCCCGAAGGAAAGCGAAAAAGAGGCTGACCAAAAACAACTTGTCAGAGAACTGTGGAGGCTGAGATGCAAAGAATGAACCAGAGTTGGGGCACTGTACAAAGGATGGCTGCCGACCGAACAAAGTGGAAGCTATTTGTTGCTGCCCTACAAGACGTCACCAGGCGTAATGGCCACTGACTGCTTTGACAGTTGGCGGCTAAGGATCAAAGAAGAAGAAGATGATGCAGAAATAACAGCACTAGAAAAAGCATTGTGCCAGATAATCTCAGACTTCGAAAGTGGCATCACTCCACCTGAGGACGCCGTTATATTCTCAGACTCAAAATCAGCACTTCAAGCCCTAGAAAGCAAAATGTCTCCTGGTGTTGTGTTAATAACATTTGCAGATTAATTGACTAGCTGTTCACTTCCTATGGCGTCAAATTTACACTCCAGTGGATCCCTGGGCATTTCGGAGTCCCAGGAAATGAAAAAGCCGATAAATTATCCAAAAGTGGAGCAGCACTGCCCCAGTTCCCATCAAGTATCACACTGCAAACTGCCAACAGATCCTGAGAAACAATTATAGGCAAGAATGGCTAAACCAGTGGGCTACCTCCCATACAGGGCGTCCTTTCTTCAAACATCAAGCGAAGCCAAACCCCCAAGATCCAGTCAGATAACTGAAGAGATCAGAGTCCAATCTTCCAGCTGAGAACAGGCCATGCCTCCATCAATAAACATTTAAATAGAATAGACCCACTACGTGAACCAAACTGTAGGCACTGCCACCACCATGAGGAATCAGTTGAGCACCTGCTGTTACAGTGCTCAAGACTAACTGACCTGCGACTCCAGCTACTCCCATCGCACCCAACCATCCACAATACACTCTACACATCATCACAAGAACTGAGGAAGACTTGTACCTTTGTCAGAGAGGCAATGGGCTGTCAAGAGCTACCTGCTCACAGCTAAAGGGATTATATCATCACCACATCATCAGTATATGATGACTTCAAAAAAGGAACTGGATAAACAGGAAAGACACCAGTGGGTTTCTGTGAATCATTTTCTGTGAAGTGTAATGAAGCATTATTCGAGAGAAAGCTAGGGAAGATTGTGAGACAATGAAATCTAGTGATGGGCTAAAAGTTAAGAGTGTTCTTGAAGCCAGTCTCACCTACCTACACTACATTCAGGCTGTTTGTAAAGTCACTTTGGGCTTACCACCTCATCAAGCTAGTTATAGCAACTGTCTTTGTCTTTAACGTTAATTTTGAATGATCTACATCAGGCTATGAAATTCTGTTTTATTGCAGTAATAATATTTTATAAAATGAATTATAAGTGTAACAATGGTGGAATAATTCTAATAAAAGTGACATTTAAACTGTTTGAGAATTCTTGATGTAAAAAAAAGTTTCTTATTCAATGTGCATTTTAAAAAAAATAACACAAAAAAATTGGCGGAGCGGAGCTGGAGCAGTCACTATCAATGTCGGAACAAATTTTTTATTGCTCCAAATCCCTGCTTATAACAATTTTCCAAGATTGAATCCTGGTTGGATGGCGTCTGTAGTTTGCAAGCTATCTTGTGAGAGTACTAATAGAAAGTTTGTAGTCATATCCGAGAGGATACAACTACATTATAGTATATTAATTGAATAACAAGATAGGAAATCTTGTAACACCCTTTTTAAATGAAGAGTGGCAGACATTTTATTTCCAACATGTGACACACATCAGGGAGTGTTTTCTCTTATTTTTATAGTTTTATGTTCTCTACTTAATTCTCACTTTCTTTCCCTTCTGTTTTTCGTTGTCTGTCTCTGACGAAGGCCTTGTGGCCACAACATAGGTTTTTTCTTGTCCTTTCTCCATGTAAGACGTATCACTATTTTTTTTTTTTTCATTCTACAGTTTTAAATGAAGAAGAATGTCCCATTCAACCTCTGATGTGTATATATAGGATATATAGTGTCTCTTATATCCAGATAACATTTTCAGTTGTGATAACTGATCGTGGCATCATTTCTTCTTTCTAATTATTGAAAATTGGGTAAATTAAAGTGTAAAATTGTGTGGATTTGCATATGTATTTTTGTTCCTTTGTCCTAAAATAGTAGTTTCCCCATATCTGTCACAGTGTTAATGAGAGGGAGGAGAGTGTGAAAGCCTGGGGTGTTTGAGATGATATGTCTACCATTGTCACTATAGTTATCCATGAAAGACAACTTGATTGCATTGCCAAATCAGGACATCAAAATACCTGATTAAACTGGCATTTATCTTAATCTCAACTTCCTCAGCTTTCAACTCATTCTTTGAGTACTTAAACAAAAGGAACCAGGTTAGATCAAGATATTTAAGAAGTTACTTGCTTATCCTTTACAGGACGTGGCAATCAACCCCAGCTTTTATTGGCTGTTTGTGATTTTTCTAGGCAATTTTTTCATTTAGTAGTTTGCCATTGCTAAGATATTTAAGAACATGTATGAATTTACGTTTAGTGAGGGTAACTCCAAACAAATAAACTGTAGTATAACAGTTTTCAAGTCAAATGACTTCGTGAATTTGAAGAGCTCTGTTTCACATAAATTGAATTTTTCCATTCTTTATGCAGAAATCTATCGGGGGGAGGTTTTTTTAGTTATGTGACACTATATATGCTGTTCTAATTCAGCTATTCCCATTCTGTGAGTGCTTTCTGTGCTTCCTTACAAAGCATTAGACCCACCCCTTCACTGATAGCTGAAGGGTGATATGATGT
Organism: Oreohelix idahoensis; assembly: GCA_024509875.1. NCBI lineage: Eukaryota > Metazoa > Mollusca > Gastropoda > Stylommatophora > Oreohelicidae > Oreohelix > Oreohelix idahoensis. The sequence goes on from JAMPIV010015943.1 coordinate 9,885, forward strand.
GACATTATTATCATCATCATCATTACCATTTCAGGTTCCCAAGGACCATAGACCTTCAACAAATTCATTGCAAGTTTTTCTGTTCTGTGCCGTCTGCTCAAGATTTTTCCATGTCTTCTTTATCCCTTTCATTTCTGTCTCCAGTTCTCTTCTCCATGTACTTCCAGTCTCCCTTCTCCTCTCTTCTCCATGTACTTCCAGTCTCCCTTCTCCTCTCTTACCCTGGGGATTCCACAACAAGGACTGCCTTATAATGCAGTTAATAAGTTTCCTCAACACGTGTTCTATCCATTTTCAGTGTCTTCTTGTCATTTCTTGATCCACTGTGACTTGTCTGGTTCTTGTCATCAGTTCCACATTGGTGATCTTGTCATACCATTTCAATCCTTCTATTCTCCCCAAGTACACATTAGTGAGGGTCTGTAGATTCTTGGTTGTCATTTTGTTGCATATGTGACATAGCTGGTTCATTTTCACGTGTTATTTAATAGGTGTGATTCAGGTTTTGAGTTAGCTTTTTATGAGTTATTGTCCAGTTTTTTAGAGTTAACTCAGGTTCTTCAGAATTGTTTGTAATACCTCTTGGGAAGTTGATTGCTGACTGCCAAACATATTTATTCCTCCTTTGACTGCTGATTGTTAAGTATATTTATTCCTTCCTAGCCTGATGACTGCAAACATGCTGTAATTTTAAAAAAAATTTTGTTAATGAAGTAAATTTTTAAATGTCTTTTCATGCTTTGTTCATCCTCTCCTCCTCACACTCGCAATCTTTCTTTCTAGAACAATCTTCATTCATATAGCAGTGTGAGTATTGGCAGTTAAGCTGTTTAATAAATCACGTGGCATTCTGCTTTTTTAAATTTCCTGGACTAATGTAAAGATGAGCGTCTGATTGGCTTAGTGCTTGTCTTTCATGATAGAATTACAAGGTTCCGGGATGGAAACCTGGAAGCATTATGCTCCAGCTTACCCAGCTGTAAATGGGTACCTGACTTTCCTTTTGAGTTAGGGAAGTCAAAGGCAGGGAGGAAGGAAACTGGTCACTCTACTTCATAAATCTGGATCTAAGTATGGTGAAGTCTCTAACGCTTCACTCCACTTCGGCAGTGTCTGCTGTGGGACTATCATTACCTTTTTTTATGTGAAGACACATTATAAGTAAGAGCTATAAAGAGCAGCAAGAAGGTGTCTGTGCACTATCATCAGTTGTCATTACACCTGGAGGAGTGTGCATCCGAGATAGTCCTCTGTCTCTCTCCCTCCCAATTATTCTTTTTTTCATTTTGCCATTTTACATGAAATGTCTATCTCCATTGTATTCTCTAAGTGGCTCTATAGAGTCCAGTGCCTGTCTTGTCTTGGCCATCAGTTCATGTGTTGTAGTAAGTGACTGATTCATTGCTATTCTCTTCATTTGACCCTAGGAATGATGATAGGAAACTCTATACAGAGCGATACAACAGGAGGCAATCTGATCATCAGAAGAAGTCCCCTCGTCGATCAAGTGTTTTTGCCCCATAATCTCCTTTACACTTGGGGGGGGGGGGGGGGGGGGGGGGGCGTGAGCCCACTTGGTTCATGACTCCCAAGTGTCAGCCTCCTGTTGTCTTGTGCAGAGAATTGAACCCACTCCACTTTGGTTGCAGCTTTTAACTTTACTCCTATTTTCTGCCAGTTGGAGGCAATTGTGAAAGTAATCCTTAAGTTGAAAACAAATTACTGTCCCGAGTTCCATAGCCCGTTATGGTTGTTCCACAGCCAGCACGATGCCCTTTCCGCAATTTTGCTGAGCCTCTTGTCTTAAGTGCCCTTGTTCTTGACTGTCCCTTCAACCCTAACAGTTTCAGTAGATCATACACTGAGGCAGCCACAAGATCTCTTGCACCCACCTCAACAGCCATGACCCTTGCAGTGAACCCATCGTGTCTCAAGTCCGTGGCCAGATCATTATACTTGGCCACTTTAAACGAGTGTTGCTCGTCCAGTCTGGATTCAAATGGCATGGTCAGCTCAATCATTATAATCTGGTGCGATGATGAGGAATGCAGCACTATATCTGGCCGTCTTCGAGATCTTCTGATACTCTCTGGATATGCCCCTAGCCCAAGTAGGTCTACTGCCATCTCCCAGTCATTTGCACATTCAAGAAGAGATGGTAAACTGCTACTTGACTTACTTGGTTTGGGATGTGCTGACTTTCCTGCTCTCAGAAAGTATGTAATTGCGATACTCGGTCTGACTTTGCTGTTTGCCTTCCCCCTTGCCAGGTCTATTGTAGCAGCTAGCTCATTTAGTACTCTGTGGAATGATGTTCTTTATTCTGTCCGTTCTTGAGTTTCTGTATTTCTTACCCATCTTTTCCTTGTAACTCCTAATATTCTCATTTTAATCTGATAATAATACTGTGAAATAAATATAGTGTATATGAATTTTTTTTTAACAGTTCCGTAGAGTATAGGTTTTGGAATGACCCTCACATAAGATTCTTCTTCTTAGATCCTTTTTTTTTTTTAAGAAAAATTCATCACATAAGATTACTTAACATTTATAGCATATTTCCAATCTTCTGTTGCTTGCTTTCCTTTCATGTAATTTTTGCTACAACTTTCCATAATTTCAAGCAGAGCATGCATTATAATTTTTTTTTAATTTCTCTTTGCACATTGTAATTTTTCATCTGCCATGGTAATTTTTCATTCTGCCATGAAAAATGGCATTACTTTTGAATTTTTTTGAACGTGTTCAGTATCAATGCATTGAGAAAGAAAAACATAACATGTTTTATAACATGTAGATCAAGCCAGTGAATGCTGTACATTGTTTTTCTCCTGAGTAATCAATCATGATGATGTCCTTTATTACTTTCTGACTGGCTTCATACCTTGTAATAGTTTATGAATTTGACGACACCACTACATATTCACAATTAGATAAGAAAACACGTGTGTTGCAGAGGACAGCGATTTGAAAAATACTAAAAAAAAGTAGTGACTAGGATAGTGTGCATTATTATCATGAATCCTTTTCATCCGCCGTAGACCATAGGGCTACAGTTGTTTCTTGGCTACAGTTGCTGTTTGCCATATTTTTTCTGTTGGACTGTCTTTTTTAAAACTCTGCGCATGAAGATTCAGCTATTTTGGTCTTCTCTACTACTTCTCTTCAAGTATCTTTGGCCTCTCCGCTTTTCCTTCCTTTGTGTGTTCCAGGCAAGGGTATGTCTAGTTAAACTGGCTGTGTTTCTTGAGAGTCATATTGATCTTGACTTTCCTTTTCAGCATTCAAATTTATATGAATGAGTACAGTGCCTTTTTTTTTAAACAGGGTCAGTGGATTAAAAAAAATGTATAAACAGTTTTGCACTGAACTATTTGTTTGTTTGTTACTTAAACTGTGTTTAATCATTGTTTTCATCTAGCGTTTGGAGCTGCATGGCATATCAAACAGTATTTTTTGAATATCTTTCCATTGAGTATCTTGTGTTATGATTTCTTGGCATTCTTTGTATTCAAGATTGAATTTTTGACTCAGCATGAAGTAGTCCCCTTTTTTTATAGCAGTTTGTTAGATTATCAAAACAAACTGTCGTGGCATACTCTAGGCCAGGGATCAGCAACCCAGGAGCTTTTGGGTTCTACTTTTGCAACACTGAGCCCTCTAAAGATCTACCATTTTATATGTGTGTGTGTGTGTGTGCGCACACGCATGTGTGTGTGCGCACACGCATGTGCGTGCGTGCATGCATACGTGCGTATGATAATGATATATTTTAGATGGACGGGTATGAAAAAAAATCGAAAAAAGGTGATTCGTCTTACGAGGACAAAAGATAAAGAAAATAGCCAAAGTTGTGGCCACAGGGCCTTCATCAGGGAAAGGAAAGAAAAAAAAGTGAGTGCTAGACAGGACACACAAGAATCTAATTAAATATAAAAATAAAACATGAGTACTTCCCCAAAGCAGCTAGGACCTAGCACGCCTGCTGAGGAGAGAGAGTGCGTCACCCGAAAAGGAAATGACTGCCACTTCCGGATGTAAACAGTACATACTAAGAAGCTAACAAAGGAAACTGAAAAAGAAACTACCAAAACGTAATAAAAATGAGGACTGGAGATAGAGGAGGACAGAATGAGTGGGAGATAAATAAATATTTAATAAAAAATCAAAAAATTCTTTTAATTTATGGGCGACGGAGAAATAGAAAAATTGAATAAGAGTGGAAAGGGTCAAAATAGAATAGGAGTGGAAAGTGTGACCTTAGACAAAGGTGTGTAGCATGTTAAGACCAGCTGGTTTTAGACACCCCATACGATGGATAAGACATTACTCAAGCTGTTCTCGGCTAGCAGTGTCAGAGGAGCAGGATCTGATCGCCGTGACCTGGATGTCGATGGGACCATGGTGGTCAGGACCATTAAAGTGTATGGCAACTGGTGTGGATTTTTGCAGAGATGTCATTCAGGTTCTGGCTAAATCTGTCCCCAAGTCGTTTGCCTGTTTGGCCAATACATATGATAGTATAAATGACATTGCGCGACTCACACGTAAGGCTACTGGTGATGGTGAACGTGGCCTTAGGAAAAGATACCTTGTGGGTTTGGATGATATACTTGCACGTCGTGCATCATGTCCGGCCACAGAGTAGTGTGCCAAAGTGAGTGGCATTCTTCTTTGGGAGACGGCTGTGAACAAGAAGATCCTTCAGGTTCTTGTCACGTCTACATGCCACCAAAGGTGCCTCACCGAATACTTCTCGGGTCACAGAATCTGCTTGGAGGATGGGTAAGTGGCGGAAAAGGATCTGTTTGACTGCAGTACTGTGATGGTGATAGGTCAAGATTAATTTGACTCTATCCGAAGTGGATTGGTAGTGGGGTTTGAGGGCCACCTGACGGGAGATGGGGAGAACACGTTGGAGGGCGGAGGTGAGAACATGTTCTGGATAAAGTCTGCTATGGAAGAAATCCAACATCTCAATGGCTTGGAAGTGGAAGTCATCGTCATCTTGGCACAAACGGCGGAGAAGTTGGGAAAATGGAAGGGAGTCATGGCAAGCCTGAGGATGAGAAGAGGTATACAGAAGGTAGCTGTGGGCATCTGTTGGCTTGTAGTATACTGAGGTATTGAGGCAGGAGGGCGTGATAGTAATGTCAAGAAAGTTGACAGATACTGTTGAGATGAGGACGGTGAACTTGATGGTGGGGTGGAAGTGGTTGACGAAGTCGATGAAGTGGGGTAAATCAGCCTCGGACATATCTGTGAGACCTATGCCATCATCGATATATCTGCGGTAAATCCCGGGGGAAAAGGACCAGAGTATTGTTGCCATATCTGATGCTCCAAATGGCCCATGAAAAGGCAGGCATAGCTAGGACCCATCTTTGTTCCCATAGCAACACCACTAATTTGGTTGAAAAACTGACCATTGAATTCAAAGGAATTAAGTTGAAGGACTAGTTCAGCAAGACGGAGAAGAGTGTCAGTGGATATAGAAGGACAAGTGTGCTGGTCAAAAAAAAACCGAAGAGCTCAGAGACCATCAGAGTGGGGAATGGAGGTATACAGAGAACAGACGTCTAACAAGAAAAGATGGTAGGAGCGGTCTGCTGAGAGTCGGATAGAGGAGAAAGTTATAAGAGCGTGATTAGTGTCTTTGACAAAGGAGGGAAGATTCTCAACGATAGGCTGGAAAATGCTATCATAGAAGTCAGAGATGTGTTCAGTAGGACAGGAACAGGCAGAGACGATGGGTCTGCCAGGGTTATCGATCTTATGAATTTTGGGGAGCATGTAGAATACAGGCTTGCCCAACAAACTTTCATGAATTCTAAGATATGTGCTGGGTGTAATGTTATGATGTATGTATACAAGCATTACCTCATCATCTACACAAGCACACACATGTTTCAGAAGGCACTCAGTAAAAGCATGTTCAGTTTGTAGCCATGTTTATTTACAGGATGTCGTACATGTCAAGATTCGCATTATATTACAATGTGTGGTTTCGTATTTATGTATTATATTACATCCCCCCTTTTTTGAAAAAAAAAATGTGTGCAAACATTTCCAACGAAATGTTTCATGTGATAAAGGATAAGTATGTGTAATGCTCAGTGTGAGTATATATGTCACTGTCTGTATCGGCTGGGACGTGTCACTGTACGGCCAGAACGAGTGGTGTAAAGTGCTGGTGGTTCTGCGGAAGTCCCTGGTTTAGCTTGAGTTGGTTGTGATTTCGGCCTTGGCGCTTGTTGGTTTTGTGGGGCACCAAGGTCTGGAGTTACTGCATTGTCTGTTGAAAGCATGGGAATTCTCTGTTCTGTTGTATTCTGTGGGATTTCTCTTATGTCCACTCTGTTTCGCCTCAGGAGGTTGCTGCTGCTGTCTGGTCTTAAAGTATAGCTCCTGGGTTCAGGGTTTCTGGAAATGATTGTTGCTTTTGACCATGTGTCATTGTTGTGGTTGTAGGTAGTCACATGCTGACCAGGATATAATGGTGGTAAGTCTTTAGCACATTTGTCATAGTTGGATTTCTGAACTTGCTGACGATGCTGAAGTTGATCATATGTGCTGTCTCTATGTTGTGGACGGAAGTGGACCTTAGATGGTAGGAGGTCTTTAATTCTTCTATCAAACATAAGTTCTGCTGGACTGTCGATCTTACTGTCTACCGGTGTTGTTCTCCATCTCAAGAGTGCTAGGTGTACATCCTCTGTTCTTGTTTTCTTCATGATTGACTTGATAGTTTGTATCTGTCTCTCAATGAAACCATTAGATTTAGGGTATCTAGGTGATGATGTTGTGTGTTTGATCTTCCAGTCCTTAGTGAAGTTTCTGTATGCTTGACCTGAGAAATGTGGACCGTTGTCTGATCTAATTTCATCTGGGATGCCAAATATGCTGCAATACTTCTTTGTAATGTCTGCAATAACAGCTGATGGTGAGGGTTGTGGAAGTTTCTCAATGATGGGAAATTTGCTGTAGTAATCAGCAATAATAAGATAGTCATTATTGTCGATTGAGAAAATATCAGTTCCTATAATGCTCCAAGGGCTCAATGGTATGTCTGATGGTATGAGAGGTTCTCTGCACTGCCTATTTGCATGTTCTTGGCAAATTGAACAGTTTTTACATAGTGTTTCTATGTCCTTGTTTATCTGTGGCCAGTAAACATCTTTCTTTGCTCTCAGTTGTGTCTTCACAATACCAAGGTGACTATTATGGAGCTGTTTAAGGATGATATCGCGTTGTGTTTCTGGTATAATAATGCGATCTCCTTTAAGGATCAGACCATCTTCGATGCTTAACTCGTCCCTCATAGAGTAGTATGGACGGATGTGTGTTGGAACTTCCCTGATAGAGCTTGGCCATCCATGGTATATCGGTTCTTTGAGAGAGTTAAGGATAGGATCTCTCATTGTGTCTTCTCTGATGTGTTCAAGCCGATTACCGCTAAACTTGACAAAATCAACTTTGATGTTTGGGGTAAGATCTGCTGTCTTGTTGGGGTTTGGTAGTCTGCTGAGAGCATCTGCAAGACCTATATCCTCTTTAATGTTGTTAATAGTTACCACACTCAGCTTTTCGCACATTGGTAAACCCAAAATTGCAGGTCCTTCAACATCTACCAAGTAAAATGTTGACAATGTCCATTCAGAGCCTCTGTATGAACATTCAAGTGTTACTGCTCCAAAACAGTCTATACTTGTTCCATTGTAAGCTCTTAGCTTTGTCCTGCCACTCCTACGTTTTACATCCCTTGTGGGAAATCCTTGCTCATCCACCTTGTCAGGCATGATCTGTCTGAATATTCTTAAGGGTAGAGTGTTACCTTGGGCACCTGTGTCTATCTTGAACCGAATGTTTCTTTCTTTGTGCATTTTAATTCCTGGTATTCGGAATTGTACCTTGCAGAAAGCCTGCGTTCTCTTTGGTTCATTACTGAAAGTTAGTATCTTCACAGTATCAAAAGTGGAAGGATCACTTTCTTCACTGGAGTCAAGGTCCTCAGTCATCATAGAGTGTGTTTGTTTTGACGACTTTCTGCTGTGAAGTTTGTGTTGAGCACTGTCTTGTTTCCTCTTGAAACATAATTTTATCCAGTGGCCCCTCTTTCTGCAGTAATGACATGTAGAGTCTTTAGCTGGACAGTGGTTTTGTATGTGGTTTAGGCCACAACATTTACACATAGCACCTCTGCTTGTATTGTGTTTTTCTTGTTGCTTCGAACCAGTTGCTTTGTTGTGTCTAGGTTTATAGCTTTTCACTGCATCCACCTGGGCTGCTAATGTACCTTGCTGAATTTGTTTAATGTTTAGTGCTTGTGCCTCGTGTTTCCTGCCTTCATCCAGAAGTTGTTGTAAAGTTAGTGTATCACTCTGGCTCAGTAGCCATTTCTGGAACTCTGGCATTGGTGTGCTAAGAAGAATCTGTTCAATAATTCGCTCTTTTTCTTCTTCTTTGCAAAATTTACATACTCTTGTTTTCTCCTTAATGCGAGTAAAGAAATCATCTAGGCTTTCACCACGTTTCTGTCGCAGGTGGTGAAGTTCTAATCTTGCCGCTCTAAAGTTCGTGTGCTTTATTATCAGACGTTTTTCAAATTCGTCCAATATGGCTGCGGGGTCTGTCGCCGACTCCACAGGCATGGCGGTAGCAAAACTGTTGTAAATTTTCAAACCTTCATCGTCCAATGCTTCTAGGATATATGGAGTTAGGGTTTGTCCTTCCAGACCAGTGGTCTTGGAATATAGATCTATGCGTTGGCGCCATAACAAGAAAGCTTCACTCTTATCGTCTTGACCGGCGAATCTCATTTGCGGTGCGTTGCGATATTGTTTCGCCGCCATGGCTGACCTCGATGACGAAAATTAGCCGAATACTGTACTCACGTGTTATCGTGTAGCTGTTTTGCGTCAGTCCGGTATCGACCGCTGCCACCATGTAATGTTATGATGTATGTATACAAGCATTACCTCATCATCTACACAAGCACACACATGTTTCAGAAGGCACTCAGTAAAAGCATGTTCAGTTTGTAGCCATGTTTATTTACAGGATGTCGTACATGTCAAGATTCGCATTATATTACAATGTGTGGTTTCGTATTTATGTATTATATTACACTGGGGGGCAGAGCCTTACTGGTGATGAGCTGTTTAATGGTGCTGTGTACAATGCGATTGTTAGAGACAGTGGCATCGTTGGTCCTGGGCCTGTAGAAAGAGCTATTGGTCAGCTGGTGTTTACCTTCATATTGATATATTTTAGTAGCCAGCTCGGGAATTTTCAATGGTATTGCAAAAAAACAACTTTTTATCCTGGGGACACCGCAATTTTAAATGCCAATGGGAGAGGTTTAGCCCAAAATTTTCCTAGTTTACAAGGTCTCCCCCCCACATCACCTAAAGATCTACCAAATCATCCTTTGGGATCAACCGGTAGATCATGATCGACTGGTTGCTGACCTCTACAAAGTAAAGGTCGGCCCCTGCTGTAAAGTTGCTCTGAAACTGCTAGTCCTTAATGTTCCTTGTCACATCTCTTATTAATTCTCTATTGTGGCTTGTTAGACTGCTCTGTAAAATTTTTCTTTGTCAGCTTTTACCATTTTTGGAGCCGCGGTAGGGCAGTGGTTAGTGCACTGGCTTCCTAGCTTGGTGGTCCGGTTCGATCCCAAGTTGAGGTGGGATTTTTTAGACCGCCAAACACTCCGAAGTTGACCCAGCCTCATGAATTGGGTATCAGAAAAACTCTGGGAAGGTTAAGGCAGCCGGCGTGATGCTGACCACATCACCCATAGTGTGCCGATGGTCAAGAAAATACGGGCCTAACACCGTATTCCCAATATGCCTCAATAGGTGTGTAACGGGATCTTTTACTCCCCTCCCTACCCTTGTTACCATTTTTTCATCAAATTTTCCCTGCTGTTATAGTGAGATCCAATGTTCTTCTCAAATCATCTTCTTCTTCTTCTTCTTTGATCCTTAGCCGCCGACCGTCAAAGCAGTCAGTGGCCATCACGCCTAGTGGCGTCTTGTAGGGCAACAACAAATTGATTCCACTTTGCTCGGTCGGTGGCCATCCTTCGTACAGTGCCCCAACTCTGGTTCATTCTTTGCATCTCAGCCTCCACAGTCCTCCGCCAGGTTGTTTTTGGTCGGCCTCTCTTTCGTTTTCTTTTCTCAAATCATACCCAGTTAAAATGGAGTGACTCTTCTTGTTCGCCTTTGCAATGATTTTCCTTTGCGGTTAGTCTCTTTCAGGATATTTTTATTAGATATTTATTTTTCTTTGAGTATTCCAAATTAAACTACAGAAAGTTGAAAGTTTCAATTATTTAGGCAGTAAAATGACTCAGGATGGTGACACAACAAGAGAAATCCATACTAGAATTGCTTTGGCAGCTAGCGCCTTCAATAGATTATCTAACATTTGGAAATTACGATCATTGAATATACATACCAAGCTTCGTCTGTTTAATTCAAATGTTATCTCAGTGTTAACATACGGCTGTGAGAGTTGGAAAATAACAAAATCATTGGAGAACAAGCTGAATACATTCGAGAACAAATGTCTTAGAAAACTCATGAACATCAGTTGGAAAGAATTCAAGACTAATCGACAAATAAGAGAAGACTCTAGGCAGAAATATGTCTCCGACTATATAAGGAAAAGACGATGGTCTTATATCGGTCATGTCCTACGAATGCAAAACAACAGAATACCACTACAGGCGCTCACTTGGGTTCCTGAGGGTAAGAGGAAAAAAGGAAGACCAAAAGAAACACTCAGAAGAACAATAATAAGAGAAGGAAGAACGTTGGGCCTAAATAATGTGCAAGAGCTAAGAGGAGTGGCGTCACAACGAACAACCTGGAGAGCACTGGTTTCTGCCTTATGCGCCGTGTTTGGTGCTTAAAGAATTTATTATTATTATTATTATTCCAAATTAAAAATCTTCTGTAAAATTGCATTTATTTGACTTTCTATGATCATCTAGTTTGTTTATTTGTCCCTGATTGGTTGTGACATGATAGCACTGGCTCTGTTACTTTTGGAGATTTCATCAGGTCTGTTTGATTCAATCACAGGATATGAATTTTTTATTGTATTGTTGTTGTTCGTCCATCACAGGTGATGAAGACCACTCTGTTCATCCAATTATTAGGATGTTAGGATAGTCTATGAGTACGAAGGTGACTGATGAGTCCAATGCGGGCCTGGAAGGATCTCGGACAGTGTGGGCAGGGAATGTTTGCTTCATGTGAAGGTTTTATTTCACGATCTTTTCTAGCTTGTCTCCGCTGTTCCGCTGCTGCTCTTCTGGAAGATTCGCATGCCACTGCACCTTTACGAAGAGATGTGCGCCAGGCAGTTTGGTCTTGCGCAGCAGCTTCCCATGTGTCTGGGTTTATGTCAAAGGTTTTTAATGAAGCCTTAAGCGTGTCTTTGAAGCGCTTTTTCTGGCCACCATGGGAGCGTCTACCCTTCTGCATCTCACCATAAAAGAGTATCTTTGGCAGTCGATGGTCTGGCATGCGGACTACATGACCTGCCCAGCGAATCTGTGACTGCATCAGAATAGTATCGATGCTAGGGATACCAGCTCTGTCAAGAACGGCGGTATCCGGGATCTTGTCTTGCCATTTGATGTTCATTATCTTCCTGAGACAGACTGTATGGAAGTGGTTGAGCTTTTTTACGTGGCGCCTGTATACAGTCCATATTTCACATGCATAAAGCAGCACTGGAAGCACCGCAGCTCTGTATACCTTCAGCTTTGTCTGTAGACTAATGCCACTTCTATGCCAAACGTTGGTGTATAGTCTGCCAAATGTGCTGCTGGCTTTGGAGATCCTGGCGTTCACCTCATCATCAATGACGATGTTCTGGGATAGTGTACTACAATTGTATTGTTAGACACTGTCTGACCACATTCTGAGTATTGCATATATTGTTAATTGCTATCTGCTGACATTGCTTACATGTTCTTTCTCAAAGCATGTAAATTTTAAGGTGAATAATCTTCACATGTTCTACCTCTGCCTGTCTTATCTATGTTTATTACTTATCTGACTTATTTGTTATCTTTGTTATCTGTATTGCGTATCTATATATCCCTTATGCTATATCTGCCAGTAAATTCTCTTTTTTGAGTAGCCGTCCTAGTAGGCTGTTTAAATATTACAAATAAGCACAAAGACACTAGACGTTTGAAAAACACGTAATGAGAGCTAGTAATCATTCCAGTACCAAGATAGTTTTATTGTAATTTCATGTACCAAAATTCTGCCTTTTGCTTAAACCAAACCTTATGCAAGATTATTTCTTAATTCTATAACTATAATCACAAAAAGATCTATGTATACCAAATTTTTTGTTAATAATTCCCATTGCAGATATGTTTGTTTCTAAGCTTACAAAATTAAGAACCAGAAATCTTAATTCAGAGGATTATTTATTTTGTGTGTTAATGTAAAGAATAAATATTATAATGTATTAGCATTATGTTACACAGTTTATAGCACATGCTAAATATTGAACAAATTACAAAAACCTTACTTCCTTGTTTGTATCTTGAATAAACTTAAAAATATTTTTGACCTTGACCTGTGCAAGCTGTGACAATTGTTAATGGTGCTTCTTATTCCCAGTTGAAATACACTAACTTTGGTATAGTACTGTAATCTTATTATTGATCACCAAACCCATTTATTTTATAGCATTAGATATCATGTATCATTAAAGCATGTCTCCTTTACTGTTGGTAGAATTTCAGTTTAAAAGGATATACAGTAACTGCAAAATATTAATTCATGGTTGATGTCTTCTTCTTCAAGTACCACACTAGCTGGTATAGGTGGTCAGGTCTATTCACATTTTCTTGTCCTTAATGTTGTTCTCTTGTTGACTCCTTTTCCATGCCACAAAATATCAGACTGTCCAGTATCTTCTGTCTTTGTTGTCCGCTGTCTCTTTTTCATTGAGTATTTCCTGTTGTTGCCTTGTGTATTCCTGGGTGTCTCTGAAGAGACAAAGAAAGAATAGAACTACAGCACCGTCAGGCATTGTGTACAAGGCGACCAATATGAGGATGTGTTTGGGCTGGCAACCTCATCACGTAAAACATTCCCATAGAAACGACAGCTGCAAGAACATGTAGCTGCTTGGATCAGGTTTCCTGCAAGGGGATCAGCTGCAATGGTGGCTCAATGCTTCATTAAAAACGTTTAAAAAAATTATGATGATTTGCTGTTGTCACAATATATTCTGGCTTTCGTCTTGTCAAAACGTGCCCAAAGAAAGTGGCTTCCTTCTAATATGAGTAATAAGCTTCCTTTACATTCTGGCTTTTTCAGTACATTCTCATTACAGTTGATATGAGGTTGTGTTCCTCTTCTTCTTACACATTCGTACTCCACCTTGAATATGTTTAAAGAAAGAAGCGATCAGCTTGCGATTGTTGGTATCTCCATAGAGTTTGCCCAGGAATGGCAATGGTGATGGCTATATGCGCTTTCTCTAATCCTCTTATGTTGGACACCTTTGCTGCAGATGTTCAAGTCACTTTCTCACTCGTCAGTAGTTCCTATCTTTATCTTTTTGAATAGATCTCAATCTGGTGTAAGGTAATTCCATAGATTAGAAGATGTGAGCGGAGTAATTCTCTTATGTGTGCATGTTTACAATAGATAAGGATATGTGGGTAAATGTGGATCACTCTGGGTGAATATTAAATTCTATTTTATTGTTTTATGAAGATTTTAAAAAAAAGAATTATCAGTTTATATGAAGCCTTTGTCAAAGGAATAGATGTGCTCTTGGATTGGTGGTTTCTGTATGTTTTTTATTTTTTTACATGATAATGTTGCAAACCAAACTTGAATGTATGAGAAAAAACCTAAAATTTCGGTACAACCATGAAATCAGAATTCCATATATTCATCTTATTCTGCTATTTTGTCTGAATGCTATTTTCTAATAGTGCAAATATTCAGTACATTTTTTCTGTAAATGCTCCAGTTTCATATGTCTGCATGGACAGAATCGACATTCAAGATTTTAATGATGAACCTGATTCAGAATCTTTGGGGAGATGGTTATGTCTTGCAAGTTTTGGCCATTTCCTTGACACATATTACTTATTCTTCAAATTATTAGGTGTCGTTATGGAGTTCATGCCAGTTTACATATTGCTTATGTAAGCTGTGCAGCCTAGTTAACATACTGCTGTTGGGTTCTATGTAATCTAGTTAACATAATGATCTTGTTAGCTGTAGATGTATAGTCTAATTAACATGTTTTTCTTATAATCTGTGTAGTCTGGCTAACTTGTTTTTCTTGTTAACTATGTAGTAAGTTAACTACTGTTGTAGTTTCTTCATGCTATGTAATCAGATGAACATATTTTTTCTTTTAATCTAAGTAGTCTAGTTAACTTTTGTTAACTATGTAGTAATATATGTTCTTGATGCTTTGTAGTCGGGTTAACATAATCTTTTTTGTTCTTTTGAGCGAAGTAGTCTAGTTAACTTATTATTCTTGTGAGCTTTATAAAGTCTAGCAAGCATCACTTAAGAATATTAACCTAACATATTTTGTCACATACTTAAGCTGATGTGGTAATTAATCACATCATATGTATGCAGAAAAATGCTAGCGCAGATTTCTGTGAGTTCTTTATAGCTAAGAATTTGTAACACATAATATATTTTGACAAAATAACACTAGAGATGTTTTTGTGAAAACCATTTAACATATTTGAATGTATTTATTTGTTTCACTTTTCTAGTTTAACTTAGTGGATAACAGTAACTGATTACAAATATTTCATTTAAATATCTAAATGCTTTGTACTTTTGCACCATGATAATTTAAAATTCTTTTCAAAGAATTCTTTTTTTCAAGTCATAGGAAGCTTGAAATGTGAAAAGCAGGATGTTTATCAATGAGCCATACATAATAACATATTCTTTGTTTATCATGGATTAATTTTTCAATCATATATGCAAGAAAACATTCTAACATATGTGTTCCATTCACTAGAGCCGTACACCCACGTTGGATACCAGGGCTTGTGCTGCCGCAGGCCAGAGTGGCCTTATGAGTTTATATGATGCCATGTTTCTTCAATATGGTGTCAAAACGGCACAGGTAGGGCTTGAATATTATGACATTGTGGGGGGGGGGAGGATCTGTTGTTTATTGCCTTCTATGAGAGTACTGTAATAACCATTATAATAACAAATGAATATATGAAAAGAAAATCCAGTTTTGCTATCACCACACCTTGGCCAAAGATCTTAACTGTTGAAGACTGTGTGATAGATGTGTGATGTTTTTCGCAGTAGCTTTCTTATTTCATAGGTTGTTTCAAGATAAAATTGCAAAATGAAAATAAATAGGATTGCAAACCTCACAATTAGTAACATAGAAGCATGACTTACAGGAGTTATGACCCAGATGGGTCTAACACCACCACCTACACCTCCACCATGGAAAAAAATGCACCATACCACTTAACTATTTAAATGGCCAAACGCATCAGCTGGTAGAGAGTATGGCTTATGGTCGTACTATCAGTTACTTCACTCTTGACAGCTGAGAGTTTCCTGCCTTTTATTTTCTTTGCTGGCAACTAGAATTCATCTAACATTTATTTTACAGCATCATCAGCCTTTGTAGCATACGCCTGTCACTCATACATGCCAAGCCATCCACTCCTGTGCCTTTCATTAAGTTCTTTCTATGTCCTTTTTATCTGTTTTTTACGTTTGTCTCCAATACCTTCTGTGTGTGTTTTTGGGTCTTATTCTATTTATTTTACCTTGGTGATTCTAAAACAAGGATTGCCTTTTCACATTATAAACTGGTTTCCTCAGTGTTTGTCCTTTTCCTTGCCAGCATCTAGTTCTCACCTCTTATTCCACTGGGATTTATCTGGCTGTTTCCTCAATTCCATATTGATGATGTTGTCATACCATCTTAATTCTTCTATTTCACAAGCACCCATTTAAGAAAGTCTTCATTTGTCTCCGGCCAGCATCAACTGAAAAAGGCTTCCTTCCTAATTCAAGATTGTAATGCTCATGGTATATTTTCATGGCCCTAAGTTACATGATGCTGTCTTCTAGAACTAATATGTATTGAATTAATGGTCTGGTTGACTGCTTGCGTCAGGGACAGCGAACCAGAGCTGACCAAGACCCTACTCCACCTTCAAGAGGTGGTCCTGGAAACAGGCTGCATCACTGCAGTCTGGCCAAGAGAGTAGGGATCGAAAAGGGAAGGCAAACCCGATCCCAAAAATGCCATGCTGAAATCGGATGTGTCAGGCCGAAAGGCGCAAATATCGCAGCTTCGCTGTAAACGGCGACACAACATAACAAACGTTCTTTTCAGGACGAATGCAGAAAAAGAAAGAAGAAGAAGAAGAATTAATGGTCTTATTTTAGTTCCTTAGCTCTTCAAGGACGTTGTGGTTTTTCCATGTTTGATGCAAGGAATTTTCTATCACTTTGAGTTTTCATATAGTGCTAAAGTTTAAGTTCTGATTCTCACCAAGTTTTATAAAATCATAGTTGTTATCCATGGTTGTCAATGAAATTGAATGAGGAGTAATGAAATAAAAAACTGGGACAACTCAAAACAAAAACTTAGTTCAAATATACTGGCCCTGAAAACTGACCTCCTGTCTAGAGTACCTGGGAATATCAGCGCTGAATATACTGGCTTCTCATCTTTAAGTTAAGGAGCATGGCCGGCTGCTGCTGTTGGCTCCCCACCAGGAAATCTGCTCGTAAATACTTATGTGCTGTTGGAGTGATGGTTTATGTTATACGTTGTTTTACATGAGAGTGATGGTTTATGTTATACATTGTTTTACATGAGAGTGATGGTTTATGTTATACATTGTTTTACATGAGAGTGATGGTTTATGTTATACATTGTTTTACATGAAAGTGATGGTTTATGTTTTACATGAGAGTGATGGTTTATGTTATACATTGTTTTACATGAGAGTGATGGTTTATGTTATACATTGTTTTACATGAGAGTGATGGTTTATGTTATACATTGTTTTACATGAGAGTGATGGTTTATGTTATACATTGTTTTACATTAGAGTGATGGTTTATGTTATACATTGTTTTACATGAGAGTGATGGTTTGTTATACGTTGTTTTACATGAGAGTGATGGTTTATGTTATACGTTGTTTTACATGAGAGTGATGGTTTATGTTATACGTTGTGTGTCGCGAGGGTTTTGAGGAGATAGGACAGCTTGAATGGAATGGAAGAATAAAGATAACAATGTCTTATTGATAGCTTCCGAGTTTGAAGAAACTGCCTCTCCTCGGGAAATAGTGTACTAGAAATTTACTTAAAAGAGAATTCTGGTACCTAAACAAGATATTTTCTGGACGATAAATTCTTCCTCAGGAATCCTACAAAAGGACTGTGTAAAGCACATAAGGTTGAGAAAGAGATTTGGTGTCCAGCCACAATTAAAATATCCCGACCCAATAGAAATTAATTGAATTATGGCTGAGCCCCCAGGGTGTAGATTTATATTTAAAACAAAATACAACCCAAATAAAGTTAACAAGAAAAATAACAACAGACTCTGTTATGTAAAGTTGGATAAAAGGGTATGGAATCTTACATTTTTATATACACATATAAATATGAAAAAAAGTTTAGCTCTACTGTTTATAAAAAAAAATCAACTAGTGTGGTCATCACTTGGACCAGAGATCTTTTCTATGGTAGTGTTGCTGGTAGGTATTATACTCAACTCTCCGAAGGCCTGTAGTAGCTGCGGAGATGATTTTGGTTCGGACTCTCTTGGTTTGGTCTGCCCCAGCAGGTTGGTCTCATAACAGTTAATGGGTTCAGAGGGTGTCAGAGTTTGCTTCCCTGGACTCAGTGCACATCACAGATAAGGATGGGGTAAGTCACCTCTGCTGAATGCCTCTTCTGTTTATGGGATGTGTGGGATGGTTACTGGGTGATAGGATAAGGTTGGGTAAGGGTAATCTTGGTACCATGGACTTGTACCCTGGACCTGGTTTAGGTATCTGGTAACCGCAACCTGGTTTAGTATCTGGTAACCGCAACCTGAGTTTTTGCTTTGTAACCGCAACCTGGGTTAGTACCTCGTAACCGCAACCTGGGTTTCTACCTTGTAACCGCAACCTGGGTGGACTGGAAACAATTTACATCCCATTAGTGGTTTCAAGAGCAGTCATCTCCTAAGTCTGATGGCCGGTAAGCGTCCATCAGAAATTAAATTAACACAAGGTTAACTACTATTTAGTAACTGTGTTATCTATTAGATATGAACTACCACTTCTTAACTGACATTATAGTGTATCTTGAGTTCTCAGTCTCTATCTGGCTGTCTGCTTATTTACAGCAGTGGTTTTCCCCATGTGGCAATGAGTTTCACAAACTGTGAGGTAGGGGCTGGGGTCATCAAATGGTTGAGAACCACTGGTTCACTAGTGCCCATAGAGCAGTATTTTAATTCCGGGGTCACTGTCAACAATGGTTTGAGAACCACTGGGTAATAGTTTCCTATGCTGCTTTAACTTGGTGGGGTGTCATTGCTGCCAAGGTCTGAGAACCAATGATTTACATTCTTGCTTACTCGAGCAGTAAATCATTTGAAGGGTCGTCATGGTCTCAAGGCTTGAGAACTGCTGACTTACATTTTGTCAGTCAAGTGGTAAATTCATTAAATAGCTAAATAATTGCAAGCATTCTTAAAGTCCTGGTTCCTGTAGCAAATAACATTCATAAACTGATAATAAAATAGTTCTTCAATCATACATAAAATAGTTCTTCAATCATACAACATGGTATATGCATAGGATTGCATTAAATACATGTAAAGAACCTTCCATAATGAAAAACACATTAATGTCCCTTATGTGACAAAGTGAGAAGAAGTGATTGAGACACTGTTATCAAGTTTGTAGTCTTGGCAGAGAACACAGAAGTCTTATAAGAAATAGAAAATAGAAGAACCACTAATACACTTCTATTTTGCTTGGATCAATATGCAAATCTCAAAGTAACAACAATAATATACATCAATTATTTTAACCCTGTCTTATTTCTGCCAGGCTGTGAGATAAAGATCAGGAGTTAATTAGGTTTAGGAACTTTGCAAACTCATACATTAGTTTGAGTGATCTGTAAAGATGCAAATAACAGTTATTGTCACTGAAAATGAAATGCATTTAAACTTTAACAAAAAGTTACTGCAATAGCAAGCTGTTGATAAACATATGATTATTCATGTTATAAAATCAGCAGTATTAGATCTACTTACTTCGCTCAACGAATTCACTACCGATATTTGCAACCAGAAATGCCCCTCTCTAGGGCCCATAAACTCACGTCTGTTCCAAATGATGGTTAGTGGTCTAATGCTTATAATTCCCTCCTAAAATTCCAGGTGAGGTTCCCGGGCAGGGGTGGGCTGTGATTTGGGTGGCATTGTTGCAAATACATCTTTTGGTCGCATGGATATCAAGTTAACTTCTTTTCAACTCGCCCTAGCGTTCGTTCATCGTTGCCGGCTGTTTTACATGAGTTCCCTCCGTGAACCCAACACAGGTCACTTCCGGTCGTTGTACTGTGTTTCACCTTCGAGTTTTGCTGGCGAAGTGAATAATTTATTACCTTGGACCGAGAATCCTGAGCTAGTAAAATACTGTTAAATCTAAGACTACAGACAGAGAGAGACTTTAGGTTTCTTGTCAAATGATAGGAGAAATTTGTAGAGGGAAAAAAAATAATAGACAGAAGAAAGAAGTCGGGGAGAGTCGTTTCACGACATAAGCCCCCTTTTGAAAGTTCGGCCAACGGCCAACTAAGTTCGAGCCGACTCTTCTCTTATGTCGGACACTACATTCATGTATCGTGTCCTCCATTCCTTCAATCCAAATATTTCCTATTTTTCCTCTGTCAAACGGTATGCCTGTAATCCACACCTGGCTATCCGTTTCCTCTTCAATAAGTAGTTGAGGTGGGTTGAGCAAGCCTGCTCGCAAAAATATCCCCCTCTTCTTTTCTCCCTTCTGGATCCTCCATTGAAGCTTGCCTCCTGGCAAAGAGCTTGCCCTAAAGCCTACACTCTGCTTACAATTGGATCTATAGCAAATAGTTTTGCATGATGAGGTTGCCAACCTCATACACAACCTTATTTTAGTCATATTGCTTGACCTGTCTAAGGACACATACCTATCTTCCCAGGTATGAGAGCGTGTATGTTCCTCTATCGCTGTTTCTCCAGTGACAGAGAAAGATAAGTCTATCATTTGTTCCTGCCCACCAGGTACCAAGGAAATTTGGACCTTCTTCACTTTCTGATCCCAGAGAGTGGGTGAGGTTATCGGAATTGACTGAAGACTAAGTGCTTGAGGCTCATGTTCCTCTTTAGCCATTTCTCCCGTATTAAAGGAAGATATTCCTGAAACATGTTCCATCCCACCAGGTACCAAGGAAATTTGGACCCGCTTCACTTTCTGATCCCAGAGAGTGGGTGAGGTTATCGGAACTGAGTGAAGTCTTAGTGCTTGAGGGTCCTGTTCCTCTACAGCCGCTTCTCCCATGTTAAAGGAAGGTATTTCTGAAACATGTTTCATCCCACCAGGTACCAAGAAACTCTGGCCCGGCTTCACTTTCTGCACGCAGATAGTGGGTGAGACTATCAAAACTTGTTCAGAATTAAGTGCACTGGGGTGGTCAATCCCTTTGCACTCTTCCAACTTTTCAGTGAAAATATTGGAAGATGAGTTAGGCATTGGAGTCTCCATAGCCTGTTCAGTCACGCCATCTCTGGATCGTGCTGAGTCTCCTAAGATGATATATTTCCCTCCTTGAGGGATCGGGTAAATTGGTTCATCTAATATTGCGGCCTTTACTTTGCCGTTTACAAAGTTCGACCTAACTTCTACATAAGCTAAAGGCAAAATCATCCTTCTGTTGATTATCATGGGTGCTGTTACCTCAACATCCTCTTCGGTGACTTGATCAAGGTCGATAACAGAGGCTGAAACAAGGGCATCACACCCAAGACCTTGATAATACAAACAGGTGATTTCTTCTCCATTTACTGTGGCAGTCTCCACATTTTGAGAATCCCTGTATCCACTCCGGGCCTTCGTCAAGTTCCCATCCATGGTAGGGACCTTAGCTTTGTAAGAAGTCTGTGGGATTGGGTCTCGGCGCATACAGTCTAACTGATGTAAGTTGGCCGACAGGTGATGTTCAAGAACATCCCTTCCCTTCCCATAGGGTTGCGTAATCCTTTTCCGTTGAGTGATCCTATTTGGTTGAGCGATCCTATTTACCAGGTTGTTGGTGCGGTTGTTGTTGGTATGCCTGTTGTGAGTTTTTGCTGAGGATGAGGAAGGTCTCTTCAGATTATCAGCACTCTTGTGCTTAATCTTGTTTTCAGGATAGTCTAGATGTCTCCGTTTAGATATCCATACCTCTGCTCTGTCTGAGCCTGAATTCTGAGACATAGACTTGGCTTCATGTGGTGCAGTTATATTTACCACTGAAGATGGTGATGCAACTGGCAAAGGAGTGGCATGATGAGTATTCCTAGATTCAAGTTTATCCCTGGATTCCATATTTGTAGGTTGAAACTGAGTTTCCAGTTCTTCCTTACACTGGAGGGATTTTTCTTGTCTTTGTCTCTCATGTTCCACATTCTCTTCCGTGTATTTTGCTCTCCATTTCTTCCTTTCTGCTTCTCTCATCCTGCATTTTTCCATCTTTTGTGAAACAAAAGTATCCAGTTCTTCTCCGGAGAGTTCACACTCAATGGCTAACTCTGTCCAGAATGTTCTCCACTCATTCAACTCTACAGATTCTTCCATTATATCCGTAGTGGTTCGTTGAGCGAGTATGAGATCTCTAACTCACAAACAATAATTAAGGCAAAAATACTTTCTATAGTCTTAACTATACTAAAGTATTACAAAACCATATATTAAATCAAACCAGCATTTATAACCATCAAATTAAAAATTAGTTAACAATAGGTAACTAATTTCCAGCAGTACCACCAAGAAGAGTTCTCATAACAAAACTTAAAATCTGTGTTTCTTGCAAAAAATTTATATGTATTTTAGTCTAGGGTAATTTATATGTCCCCTCTTTAATCTAATCCTAGACTTGGACACCAATAAGTGACAAGTACCTACAGCAGTAGTGGTCTAGGAAAGATAAAGAGTTTTCATATCTCAGACAAGTGTCTAAATATGAAATAAGAGTTAATCCCGGACACGAGCGTCCCACTTGTCGCGAGGTGTTTTGAGGAGATAGGACAGCTTGGATGGAATGGAAGAATAAAGATAACAATGTCTTATTGATAGCTTCCAAGTTCATAATAGAACTGCCTCTCCTCGGGAAATAGTGTACTAGAAATTTACTTAAAAAGAGAATTCTGGTACCTAAACAAGATATTTTCTGGACGATAAATTCTTCCTCAGGAATCCTACAAAAGGACTGTGTAAAGCACATAAGGTTGAGAAAGAGATTTGGTGTCCAGCCACAATTAAAATATCCCGACCCAATAGAAGTTAATTGAATTATGGCTGAGCCCCCAGGGTGTAGATTTATATTTAAAACAAAATACAACCCAAATAAAGTTAACAAGAAAAATAACAACAGACTCTGTTATGTAAAGTTGGATAAAAGGGTATGGAATCTTACATTTTTTATATACACATATAAATATGAAAAAAAGTTTAGCTCTACTGTTTATAAAAAACAATCAACTAGTGTGGTCATCACTTGGACCAGAGATCTTTTCTATGGTAGTGTTGCTGGTAGGTATTATACTCAACTCTCCGAAGGCCTGTAGTAGCTGCGGAGATGATTTTGGTTCGAACTCTCTTGGTTTGGTCTGCCCCAGTAGGTTGGTCTTATAACAGTTAATGGGTTCAGAGGGTGTCAGAGTCTGCTTCCCTGGACTCAGTGCACATCACAGATAAGGATGGGGTAAGTCACCTCTGCTGAATGCCTCTTCTATTTATGGGATGTGTGGGATGGTTACTGGGTGATAGGATAAGGTTGGGTAAGGGTAATCTTGGTACCATGGACTTGTACCCTGGACCTGGTTTAGGTATCTGGTAACCGCAACCTGGATTTGTACGTTGTAACCGCAACCTGGGTTTTTTTCTTTGTAACCGCAACCTGGGTTAGTACCTCGTAACCGCAACCTGGGTGGACTGGAAACAATTGAAATCCCATTAGTGGTTTCAAGAGCAGTCATCTCCTAAGTCTGATGGCCGGTAAGCGTCCATCAGAAATTAAATTAACACAAGGTTAACTACTATTTAGTAACTGTGTTATCTAGTAGATATGAACTACCATTTCTTAACTGACATTATAGTGTATCTTGAGTTCTCAGTCTCTATCTGGCTGTCTGCTTATTTACAGCAGTGGTTTTCCCCATGTGGCAATGAGTTTCACAAACTGTGAGGTAGGGGCTGGGGTCATCAAATGGTTGAGAACCACTGGTTCACCTAGTGCCCATAGAGCAGTATTTTAATTCCGGGGTCACTGTCAACAATGGTTTGAGAACCACTGGGTAATAGTTTCCTATGCTGCTTTAACTTGGTGGGGTGTCATTGCGGCCAAGGTCTGAGAACCAATGATTTACATTCTTGCTTACTCGAGCAGTAAATCATTTGAAGGGTCGTCATGGTCTCAAGGCTTGAGAACTGCTGACTTACATTTTGTCAGTCAAGTGGTAAATTCATTAAATAGCTAAATAATTGCAAGCATTCTTAAAGTCCTGGTTCCTGTAGCAAATAACATTCATAAACTGATAATAAAATAGTTCTTCAATCATACATAAAATAGTTCTTCAATCATACAACATGGTATATGCATAGGATTGCATTAAATACATGTAAAGAACCTTCCATAATGAAAAACACATTAATGTCCCTTATGTGACAAAGTGAGAAGAAGTGATTGAGACACTGTTATCAAGTTTGTAGTCTTGGCAGAGAACACAGAAGTCTTATAAGAAATAGAAAATAGAAGAACCACTAATACACTTCTATTTTGCTTGGATCAATATGCAAATCTCAAAGTAACAACAATAATATACATCAATTATTTTAACCCTGTCTTATTTCTGCCAGGCTGTGAGATAAAGATCAGGAGTTAATTAGGTTTAGGAACTTTGCAAACTCATACATTAGTTTGAGTGATCTGTAAAGATGCAAATAACAGTTATTGTCACTGAAAATGAAATGCATTTAAACTTTAACAAAAAGTTACTGCAATAGCAAGCTGTTGATAAACATATGATTATTCATGTTATAAAATCAGCAGTATTAGATCTACTTACTTCGCTCAACGAATTCACTACCGATATTTGCAACCAGAAATGCCCCTCTCTAGGGCCCATAAACTCACGTCTGTTCCGAATGATGGTTAGTGGTCTAATGCTTATAATTCCCTCCTAAAATTCCAGGTGAGGTTCCCGGGCAGGGGTGGGCTGTGATTTGGGTGGCATTGTTGCAAATACATCTTTTGGTCGCATGGATATCAAGTTAACTTCGTTTCAACTCGCCCTAGCGTTCGTTCATCGTTGCCGGCTGTTTTACATGAGTTCCCTCTGTGAACCCAACACAGGTCACTTCCGGTCGTTGTACTGTGTTTCACCTTCGAGTTTTGCTGGCGAAGTGAATAATTTATTACCTTTTGCCGTGAGAATTCAGCTAGTGAAATACTGTTAAATCTATGATTAGCGAGAGAGAGAGAGACTTTTGGTCTCTTGTCAAATGATAGGAGAAATTTGTAGAGGGAAAAAAAATAATAGACAGAAGAAAGAAGTCGGGGAGAGTCGTTTCACGACATTGTGTTACATGAGAGTGATGGTTTATGTTATACGTTGTTTTACATGAGAGTGATGGTTTATGTTATATGTTGTTTTACATGAGAGTGATGGTTTATGTTATACGTTGTTTTACATGAGAGTGATGGTTTATGTTATACATTGTTTTACATGAGAGTGATGGTTTATGTTATACATTGTTTTACATGAGAGTGATGGTTTATGTTATACGTTGTTTTACATGAGAGTGATGGTTTATGTTATACGTTGTTTTACATGAGAGTGATGATTTATGTTATATGTTGTTTTACATGAGAGTGATGGTTTATGTTATACGTTGTTTTACATGAGAGTGATGGTTTATGTTACACGTTGTTTTACATGAGAGTGATGGTTTATGTTATATGTTGTTTTACATGAGAGTGATGGTTTATGTTATACGTTGTTTTACATGAGAGTGATGGTTTATGTTATACATTGTTTTACATGAGGTTACAAGCCCCCATGCACAGCCTTACCTTAGTTGCCTTTAGTGACAATCATGGGGAATCAGTGGCCCTATTCTTTCTTTACCTTCACAGAGATATGGGGGAACCACAAAGGTTGTAGTGTGTATTATATGTGTATTATTTTGCATACTCTTGGTCTAGGCAGCTTACAATATGAATGTAAAAACTGTCTTTCACTCCGTATAGATTTTGCTGACCAAGCCTGACTTGCAAAATGACAGTAGCAGAGAAAATCTGATAGAGACACTGAATGAATTACTAAAGCTGAGTATCATCCCTATTGTCAATGCCAATGATGCCGTGGCATCTGCACCGGAACCAGATGTGGATTTAACAGGGGTAAGTCCAAATGAAAGTGCAGATCTATTTTTGTACTTCTTATACGCTACTAGAGAGTGTCTTCAGACATGGAAGGCCAAAATCTTTAAAGGTTGTGTTATGCTTGAAGTCGGGACATTTGAAAGTAAGAAGTATTTTTGGTGTTATGGCATTCATTACACATGATGCAGGACTAAGTCTATGTAGGTTTAAGTACAGTTGAGTTCAGGACACTGTATATTTTGTTTTGTTAGAAATCGGCATATATCCATAATGAATTTTTTTTTTAATACTATGTCTGTTAACATAAATAATGTTGAGTCTAACACAGAAAGATAAATACTAGCTTTAACAGACATGATCACCAAACAAGACAAGCTTGATGTTGCTCTACATACCTTTTAGTTTAGGTGCGCTGACCATTGTGCCTTGTGATTGTGTCCCTTAGAGCTGTATTTCTGATTTTACAGTTTTACAATTATCTGATCACTTTATAATCTCTGATACTAAAGCAACAGTTGTTTTTTAATGCAGCAATAGAAGTTAAACTATGTTTTTAAGCAATGCATTAAATTATTTAAGCAACAAATTTAAGCTCTATAGAAAGAAAAAAAAAAAGCAATAAGGCAGCTATTCAGGGCATTTAAAACAAATATATAAATTAAAAAATAATATTGTATGAAATCAGTTTTACAAGTTAACGCTACACATGAAACAAGGGACGTTTCGGGTTTTACCCTTCGTCAGCCACAGTTACAAACAGGTGACAAGGACAAGAACTACATATAGGTACTACAAAAATCTATGATGAGGAAAACACCAAATGAGCGATACAAGCAGATGGAACAACGATGATGAGCGAAACGATAACAATGATAATGCAAGAAAATTGAAAAACCAGAAAGACATGTCGAAACAAGAAAGTAAATAATCAACGAAACGAAGATAGAAATGAACAACGCTATTAAAACAAGTAAAAATTCACTTAGCTGGATCCAAGAAAGAAACATTCAAGATGGCTGAGAAAAAAAGGCGTCATACGGAAGTGACGTATGAGCTAGTGACGGCTAAGAAAAGATAATTGAGGAAACGAAACGAACCAAAACAAAAACAAAGATAGGTAGGAAAATAACAACAGAAGAAATAAAGTATGAAACAGAGACAGAATTATGCAAAATGATGCTGGACATTAAGGCCAGCAGGAGATAAAACGCCCATTTGAAAAATGAGACGATTCTCTAACGAGAAGCGAGTTCGGTCATCGCCGACACATGAAAGGAGGGCAGTGACATAAATATCAGAGTTACCTGATTTGTAGCATTTAAAGGGCATATTTCCTCATGTAAATTCATTCATTCTTTAACTTTCAGCTCCCAAAGGAGAATAGGCCTTCGACAAACTTCCTCCTTTTGCATGCTGTCAGCTCAAGTTCTATGTCTTCATCATAATTTTCATTTCTTTCTCCAGTTCTCTTCTTCATGTGTTATTCAGTCTTCCTGTAACTCTCCTACCCTGGGGATTCCAGAACAAGGACTGCCTGGTAAAGCTATCAACAGGTTTTGTCAGTGTGTGTCCTATCCATCACCAGAGTCTTCTTTGTACAGATATGCTACCAAATTATTGTTTAAACAAGCACATTTAATGCACCTCACTGACTTCGTCTTGGCATTTTTAATCTGTGGTTTCTGTTCTGCATTTATCAGGTGACCAGTGTGAAAGACAATGACAGTCTTGCAGCTCGGCTGGCATCAGAGCTGCATTGTGAACTTCTCATATTAATGAGTGATGTGAATGGGCTGTACACATCACCACCAGGCATGCCTGATTCCAGGCTTCTTCATACGTACTGCCCTGATACAGATCATATCACTACCTCAGGCAAATCAAGAGTTGGTACTGGTGGTATGGACTCAAAGGTCAGTTTTTGGTCTAGTTGGAAACTTTAACATTGAAACTGTTGATCATTATATAATATACAGGAATAGTTACTGGCTTCTTTGGGTTCTTATTAATCATAGAAGGGAATTAGTTGTGTTTTATTGTTGACTGCAAAAAAAGTGAGCAATATATAGTTTGTTTTGTATAACTGTTAGGTGTGCTTGATGCATGTTTTATTTTTTTATCCTTATATGTAATTGTTCTAAATTATTTTAGTGGGCTTAGGACATTTTTATTGTTTTATCCTTATATATAATTGTTCTTGTATATTTTTTAAGTGGGCTTAGGACATTTTTGTTGTTTCATCCTTATATATAATTGTTCTTCTATATAATTTTAGTGTGCTTAGTACATTTTTATCATTTTATCCTTATATATAATTGTTCTTCTATATAATTTTAGTGTGCTTATTACATTTTTATCATTTTATCCTTATATATAATTGTTCTTGTATATTTTGTGTGTGTGCTTGGTACATTTTTTCGTTTGTTTATATCCTTATGAACATACACAATATGCAGCAGTGGTTAAAGAATCTGCTTCATGTTTTTTGTTTGTTTTAAATAATAAAAGTATATATATATATATATGTATATACACAATACTATACATTTATTCATTCCCACATATCCCTTATCACTCCTTATGGATCTTGGCACCACCACTACAGCTGGTCCTCCTGTAGGAAGCCTACACCAAAGCATTCATGTGCTTTTGCTGTGTTGGTTTCTATAGCAATTTATTTTACGCAATGGGGTTGCCAGCCCCATGCAACCATATATTAGTCGCCTCTTACAACATACCTGACGGAGCAGTAGTACTATTCTTTCTTTGTTTCTTCAGAGACCCTGGGAACTTACAGGAGCACAGTACTATAAGAAGCAGCAACATTTACATCTTTCTAAAAGTTGGACAGGCTCACTCATACACCAACCAGTGAAAAAGTACACACTCAAAGATATTCACAAAAGTCATAGTTTAAATGTTTTCCGTAAACAAATAGAAAATAATATATTATTGCTTTTAGGATGATGTGATGTTATTGTTATTGTTGATCAGAATTGATGTCGTTGCACTCTGGGCAAACCCATAGGTGCTCAACTCTCCCTCAGCAAATGTCGAAGGGTATGAATGCTAATTGTTTCTGTTGTGTGCTGGTTGTATACACGCTGGATGCATCCTCTCAAACGTCCATCTCTGTGTGTTAGAGTTACTGTGACTTTTATTTTCAACAGGTCCCAGCCTTCTTTTCTCTGTAACTATATGAGTTTGATTCAGTCTTCTTCTCTCTGAAAACTATATGTGTTTCCCAGGCTTTTCTCTTTGTAATATATCGAGTTTGGTCTTTTCCTGAAGGGTTAATAATTGCGGTTTTAATAGAGACTACAGGGGAGAATATTAGATTTTCACCAGTTCGTTTTTTTCACCAGTTCTTTTCGCTAGATAATCGCGATAAGGGAATCTCATGTTCTTTGTTAAAAAGAATCGCGGTCGTCGCGTAATGTGACGCAATTTTTTTGGACACGCGGTCTGTATCTTATGACTCACACGTTGCTTTCAAATCTATTGGCGGAGGCTCGGTTGTTTAATTTTGTAGGGATTTCATTGGTCGGAGAGGAATGCCAGCGGACGACGTATCTGGCCTCGTCTGTAATAAATACTAGAGGAAATTCTTGCTCTTCAGTGAGAAATTTGATCTATTGGGTAAGCCATAACTATTTAGTGTGGTACTTGTAATTTGCTTCTAATAGAGACTAGCCGGTTAAAGTATAAGCTTTCCTCAGGAGGTTTTAATTTAGTTCTTAAACCGAAGGGCCATCAATTACGATCTCAGAGAAAGTATTTAATGTAAGAGGTGCAGAGAAGTCTTTATATGATAATAGCCGTAGCTAGGAGTGTGTAAAGATTTTGAGACATTTAATGTGAGCTCCATAATATTTAAAAGAAGGTCTAAATTTTTTAAAGAAGGTTGGTAGAAAAAACCCGCATCTTTGATTTATGATAAACTTCTGTATATAAATGGGAGCAGGATTTTGTAAATTTTAAGTACGTGGGCACGGTTATTGTATTGAGTTTTAATTCAGGAATGTTACCCAGAGAAGGGTGAAGTTAACATTATGTTGAACACAGGAACACGTGTATTTAACTACAGGGGGATACATTGATAACCTCGATTGTTTATAGTTTAATTGCATTTTAAATACGCTAGCATAATTTTGGTGTACGTTATTTATTGTGCATTTTTATTGTTGTTTAGTCAGAAGACACAAGATGTAATCTATATTTCTGTTATGGGATTTTCCTTTTATTTTCAAGAGATGTAGATTTTATTTTGATAAGGGAAGTGTTTTCTGAGACGGGTTTCAGCCTGCCTAGATTTAATTTTGTATTGATAAATGTACACCTAGGGTCAGGGAGAAAAGTAGCCCAAGTATTTTCGGACAGGTATGTCCTCAGTGAAAAATTGTTGTGACACATGGCTAGTCATGCAGAACAAAAAGATCTGGGTCAGCCGATGTTTACTTTGGAAACGGGAGAGAGAGGGGATTGCCAGGGAGGTTGACCTTTTGGGGCATAAATATTTTGAATCGTTGTGCATAGCAGGAATAGAGAAGGGGAGCTGTAATTGATTTAAAGGGAGAAGGGAGTTTAGTATTTGAGATGTGTAACTTTTGACGTGTTATATAGCTGTTGTGTTGTTTGTTCCACAGCGAGTTTTCACGGTCTGTAGGAGGGGCAACCAGCCTCTGTCCTTTACAACAGCAAGTTGTCATCTCAGGAGCATATAGCTCGAGAGATCGGAAAAAGTGCAAGAAATACCTTATGTTCCCCAGGTAGCGAAGACAATCTTCAGCTGGGAACAGGATTTGTCTTTTAATCCAGAGCTCTTAGCTCATTATACCACTCTGACAACAGTACGTGGCTGGGAGATCGGTCTACCATTTTATACAGCCATAATTAAGCTGTTTGTCCCTAAACCTTGAGCGGATTAACGGGGGAATTAAGAAGTCGGTCAGCAGCCGTGAAGCTTCTACAAGTGATTCAAGTACCTTGAGCTTGAAACCTAAGTCATCAGTGCAGAAATCAGAAGCAGGAGACAGGGATATCATTCCTGGTTCTGAACGTTATCAAGAGAAGAGGCGTAACGGAGACGCCACATCAGCAGACGTCGAGTGTTAGAGAGACACTGAGACTGGTGGAGAGAGAGAGAAGGAGGGAGAAAATAGACAGGACCAGTAGGGTCTTTTATTATCCATTAGATGGATAGACTCTGAACCATAGTTGTAATCTAAGTCTACTAGAGTAGCAGTCCAGTGGTGTTAAATTAGCGGCGTGAATATTGCCTAAAGAGCCGGGAAGCTGTGTGTGTGTAGACAATAGTTTAGGCAGTGTCAGCAGGACAGTGACAGTAGGAAATAGATTGTAGTAGGGAGTAGTGGCTAAAGTTGATGGCCCCACCCATTAATTGTGGTTAACTCAGTAATCATTCTATTTTTCCCCAGAAGGGTGAAAGAAGGAGTGAAAGTTGTTGGTTTCTAGTATCTACCAATTTAATTGTTTTCCTTGTTTTCAGGTCTGTGCAACATTGCATATTACTGATTCTGTTTCTATGTGATTTGATTATGTTGATTATATATTTTTTTTGTAATAAAACTATATAAATGTCCACTGGATCAGGTTCTCTAATTTATAGCTAACTATAATAATAATAATAATAATAAATTCTTTAAGCACCAAACACGGCGCATAAGGCAGAAACCAGTGCTCTCCAGGTTGTACGTTGTGATGCCACTCCTCTTAGCTCTTGCACATTGTTTAATCCCAACGTTCTTCCTTCTCTTATTATTGTTCTTCTGAGTGTTTCTTTTGGTCTTCCTTTTTTCCTCTTACCCTCAGGAACCCAAGTGAGTGCCTGCAATGGTATTCTGTTGTTTTGCATTCGTAGGACATGACCGATATATGACCATCGTCTTTTCCTTATATAGTTGGAGACATATTTCTGCCTAGAGTCTTCTCTTATTTGTCGATTAGTCTTGAATTCTTTCCAACTGATGTTCTATACGGTATCTATATGTTGTCTGTATAGTGGTGTCTGTGGTCCTGATTTATACCTTATCTCCTTTATTGGCAGTAAGAGGTGGTGAGTCTATAGCTATTATAGTAGTCACAAGTGGCGAGGAAGAGTCAATCTCGGTTCACATCTCTCAGGCCAATAGGCTCATCTGTCCACATTCACTATAATTTTCACATCTAAATCTATCTTCTCAGTCTATCTCATACTAGGGTCTTGTCTATACACTGGACACACTCTAACTCAAATCCACTTCGTGACACTCTGCGGGTCTTGGGAATATGGTGTTAGGCCCATATTTTCTTGACCATCGGCACGCTAGGGGTGATGTGGTCAGCATCACGCCGGAATTAAGTTTCAGACAGCCACCTTAAGGCTGCAGTAGCTGCCTCTACATCCATTCTCATGCTGGAGGTTGTTATAGTGTAAGCCCCGCTATGTTCAGTGAAGATTCTGCCCTTTAGCCGAGAAGCCCCACCATGATTTCTCACCACGGACTAGAGACCCATCAGTGTACACAATGGCATCATCATCACCTGTGTGATCATTTATCAGCTGATCAATTTCCAGCTGTGCCCTTCCATTGGTCCAAGTTCTGCACTCTCTGTCAAGGCTCATGATAACTTGCTGGTAGTTCATCCAGTTCTCTTCTGACTTACTACACTCTTTCCCCTCGAATATATTTTCAACTGTGGTCACCTGATGTGATGTGATTCTGTGAAAAAAAAAGTTTTCTTTCACTTGTTTATAGTTTAAAGTGTTACCTGCTATTGGCATTGATCTAGTGCAGTGTTTCTCAAGTGGTGTGCCACTAGTGTGCCACCACGCCTGTCAAAGTGTGCCGCAAAAGTTTTGTAAATTTACTACATGAAGTATATTTTTAGTCATCAATTAATGTAAAACTGATCTTACAGCTTGAGTTCATTCGATTATAATTGGAGCCATTAACTGCTTTGAACAAAAATAGATATACTTAAAAATTGTTTTAAACAATTAAGAGAAAATCAAATTGAGAGTTTTCTTTATTCTAAAGTACCCACAAATTAGTGTATTTAATTTAGTACACATAACTGTAACTTTTTATTCAGGCGCGGGGTCAGATAGGTGTGCCGCAAATTTTTAGAAAACTGAAAAGTGTCCCGTGAACACAAATAGGTTGAGAAACACTGATCTAGTGTATTGTTATAATGGTTTTGTAAATAGTATTTAGTACTTATAAATATTTCAGGTGAGAGCAGCAACCTATGCCTTGTCCAGAAACTGCTCTGTAGTCATCTGTAATGGTTGTGAAGAAAATGCAATTGTCAACATTGTCAAGGGAAAGAAAGTTGGAACATTCTTTACAAAGGCACAAGCCAGAGGAACTCCGGTTGAAGTTCAGGCAAAACAGGGTAAAAAACTGTTGTCCCTTTTTTTAATCTGACATTTAGCTGCCATCATCATCTTTGCTTTTTTATGGAGCTTGAAGCCTCCTTAAGGAACCCTGCATCAAAGTACAAGCACCTTCAGCAGTGGACTCTGTAACAATTTGTTTTACATGATGAGGTTGCCAACCTCATGCACAATCTCATATCAGATGCTTCTTAGACCATGCCTGAGGGAGCAGTAATCAAGTTCTTTCTTTGTCTCCTCAGAGACTCCCGGAGCTACATGGAACCATTAAGCAGTAATTAATAAATTTAATTTTTAAACAAAGATGTGTTTTGGAAAAACATTTCAAGTTACAAAATTACATATTCTAGATATGTTTTAAAATATGTTTCCAAAATTTTTTTGTGAATTAGAACCACGCACGGCAAGATATCATAAGACATACTGATTACTCCTTTTTCTATTTTTTTCTCTCTACCTCTTTCTAATTTTTTTAAGAGACATATGTTGTGAAGTTCATGCTGGTTTCCATTTGAAAGTAGGGCTTTATATGTATGTTTTTCAGTTTTTTAAACCGATTTCTACTAAAATACCATAGCTTTATTCAATTCAGTATTGCGTTAAAATATAGAACAAATTTAATAAATAAAATTGAAAATGGTAGAATGAAATTCTGTGAAGATCAAGCACATATTTTTATCACAAAATTGACAAATCAGGAGCTAAATATTGTTAAATGTACTGCACAATTGTCAAATTTTCTACCAACTTCCTGTACATTTCTGAATTTCAGGCAGCAACAAATAATGTTCGTTTTCAATTTTTTAAAATTTGCTTTAGCACGTGACGGAAGCAAGATCCTACAATCATTATCTGGCTCAGAGCGAGCTGTAGTCATCAACAGACTCGCAGATCTTCTCCTAGATCGCAAGACAGAAATATTAGCAGCAAATCAGCAGGATGTACAAGAGGCATTTTCTTCAGGTATTTTTTTTTACAATTGGATGTGTATAAATATAGACATAACATTAGAGCAGTGGCCATTAAACCTAGGTTTGAGGCAGATAGACTTGTTAAAGAAGGAGGAAGAAAAATTCAAAATGAAGACAGGGCAACATATGAAGAGATAAAAGTTTACTTACTTACTTTGTCGTTCCTCTTCTACCGTGAGGTGTAGTGATTTGGAAGAGAGAGCGCCATACTATCCTATCAGTTATCGTCCTCCTGGCCTGTTTCCAATCTAGTCCTTGGTCCTTCAGAGATTGTCTAATGTTGTTCTTCCAGCAGACTCTGGGTTGTCCTGAGGTCTGAATCACTGGCTGTTAGTTTCCCATACTTGTCGTGGTAGACAATCTTCTCCCATTCTGCAGACATGGCCAAACCATCGTAGTTGGGACTGTTCTATTTGGGTCTACAGTGGTTGGGTTTTAAGGCCTTGTTGTATCGTCTGGTTGCAGACCATATCTCTTCTTGTTACTTCAACCACCATCCTCAGATACCTCTTTTCTGGGGTTTGGAGCTGGCTTTTGTGGGTTATAGTCATTGCCCAAGACTCGCATCCATAAGAAGTCAGAGGGAGAAACTGTACTGTGATAGAGAAGTCTGAGGGAGAAATAGTACAGTGATGAGAGAAGTCTGAGGGAGAAACTGTGCAGTGATGAGATAAGTCTGAGGGAGAAACTGTGCAGGGATGAGAGAAGTCTGAGGGAGAAACTATGCAGTGATGAGATAAGTCTGAGGGAGAAACTGTGCAGTGATGAGATAAATCTGAGGGAGAAACTATACTGTGATAGAGAAGTCTGAGGGAGAAACTGTACTGTGATAGAGAAGTCTGAGGGAGAAACTGTGCAGTAATGAGAGAAGTCTGAGGGAGAAACTGTGCAGTGATGAGATAAGTCTGAGGGAGAAACTGTGCAGTGATGAGATAAGTCGGAGGGAGAAACTGTGCAATGATGAGATAAGTCTGAGGGAGAAACTGTGCAGTGATGAGAGAAGTCTGAGGGAGAAACTGTACTGTGATAGAGAAGTCTGAGGGAGAAACTGTACTGTGATAGAGAAATCTGAGAGAGAAACTGTACTGTGATAGAGAAGTCTGAGGGAGAAACTATGCAGTGATGAGATAACTCTGAGGGAGAAACTGTGCAGTGATGAGAGAAGTCTGAGGGAGAAACTGTGCAGTGATGAGATAAGTCTGAGGGAGAAACTGTGCAGTGATGAGAGAAGTCTGAGGGAGAAACTGTGCAGTGATGAGATAAGTCTGAGGGAGAAACTGTGCAGTGATGAGATAAGTCTGAGGGAGTAACTGTGCAGTGATGAGATAAGTCTGAGGGAGAAACTGTGCAGTGATGAGAGAAGTCTGAGGGAGAAACTGTGCAGTGATGAGATAAGTCTGAGGGAGAAACTGTGCAGTGATGAGATAAATCTGAGGGAGAAACTGTGCAGTGATGAGATAAGTCTGAGGGAGAAACTGTGCAGTGATGAGATAAGTCTGAGGGAGAAACTTAATGTGATAGAGAAATCTGAGCGAGAAACTGTGCAGTGATGAGAGAAGTCTGAGGGAGAAACTGTGCAGTGATGAGATAAGTCTGAGGGAGAAACTGTATAGTGATGAGATAAGTCTGAGGGAGAAATTGTACTGTGATAGAGAAGTCTGAGGGAGAAACTGTGCAGTGATGAGATAAGTCTGAGGGAGAAACTGTGCAGTGATGAGAGAAGTCTGAGGGAGAAACTCTGCAGTGATGAGATAAGTCTGAGGGAGAAACTGTGCAGTGATGAGATAAATCTGAGGGAGAAACTGTGCAGTGATGAGATAAGTCTGAGGGAGAAACTGTGCAGTGATGAGATAAGTCTGAGGGAGAAACTTACTGTGATAGAGAAGTCTGAGGGAGAAACTGTGCAGTGATGAGAGAAGTCTGAGGGAGAAACTGTGCAGTGATGAGATAAGTCTGAGGGAGAAACTGTATAGTGATGAGATAAGTCTGAGGGAGAAATTGTACTGTGATAGAGAAGTCTGAGGGAGAAACTGTGCAGTGATGAGATAAGTCTGAGGGAAAAACTGTGCAGTGATGAGATAAGTCTGAGGGAGAAACTGTGCAGTGATGAGATAAGTCTGAGGGAGAAACTGTGCAGTGATGAGATAAGTCTGAGGGAGAAACTGTGCAGTGATGAGAGAAGTCTGAGGGAGAAACTGTACTGTGATAGAGAAGTCTGAGGGAGAAACTGTACTGTGATAGAGAAGTCTGAGGGAGAAACTGTACTGTGATAGAGAAGTCTGAGAGAGAAACTGTACTGTGATAGAGAAGTCTGAGGGAGAAACTATGCAGTGATGAGATAACTCTGAGGGAGAATCTGTGCAGTGATGAGAGAAGTCTGAGGGAGAAACTGTGCAGTGATGAGATATGTCTGAGGGAGAAACTGTGCAGGGATGAGAGAAGTCTGAGGGAGAAACTGTGCAGTGATGAGATAAGTCTGAGGGAGAAACTGTGCAGTGATGAGATAAGTCTGAGGGAGAAACTGTGCAGTGATGAGATAAGTCTGAGGGAGAAACTGTAGTGATGAGATAAGTCTGAGGGAGAAACTGTGCAGTGATGAGAGAATCCGAGGGAGAAACTGTGCAGTGATGAGAGAAGTCTGAGGGAGAAACTGCAGTGATGAGAGGAGTCTGAGGGAGAAACTGTGCAGTGATGAGATAAGTCTGAGGGAGAAACTGCAGTGATGAGATAAGTCTGAGGGAGAAACTGTGCAGTGATGAGAGAATCTGAGGGAGAAACTGTGCAGTGATGAGAGAAGTCTGAGGGAGAAACTGTGCAGTGATGAGAGGAGTCTGAGGGAGAAACTGTGCAGTGATGAGATAAGTCTGAGGGAGAAACTGCAGTGATGAGATAAGTCTGAGGGAGAAACTGTGCAGTGATGAGAGAATCTGAGGGAGAAACTGTGCAGTGATGAGATAAGTCTGAGGGAGAAACTGTGCAGTAATGAGATAAGTCTGAGGGAGAAACTGCAGTGATGAGATAAGTCTGAGGGAGAAACTGTGCAGTGATGAGAGAATCTGAGGGAGAAACTGTGCAGTGATGAGAGAAGTCTGAGGGAGAAACTGTGCAGTGATGAGAGGAGTCTGAGGGAGAAACTGTGCAGTGATGAGAGGAGTCTGAGGGAGAAACTGTGCAGTGATGAGAGGAGTCTGATGGAGATACTGTACAGTTATGAGAGAAGCCTGAGACAGACCACCATCTATATGAGAGAATTAGATTTGGTTACATGAGAGAGAAGAAAGAAACCAAAACTTTCAAATCACATTTTCTCATAACCCAAAGACCGTCAACTCCTCAATAAATAGAAGTCAGTTAATATAACATTTCACTGAAACATACTATATATAAAATAAAGCACGGTATTGTCTACACCAGCAGAATTTCTTTTGTAACCCCAAATTTGTCAAACAGGACATTTAAGTTCATTATTATCAATATTTTTCTTTGTGCTCCTTATAGAGCATGGAGCTACCACTGTAGTTGGTCCCCTTGCAAAATAACTGCACCATACACTCCCATGCCCCTGCATGGTTTCTGTGGCAATTTGTTTTACATGATGAGGTTGCCAACCTCAAGAACAACCTCATATTAGTGGCCTTGTATGACGTGCTTGAGGGTGAAGTAGTCCTATTCTTCCTTTATCTCTTCAGTGACTCGCAAGAGCCACGTGGGGCAGGGCAGACATATCATTTATTAACTTTTATAAGTTATTGACAATTTTACTCATGACAGGTATTGCCTCAGTGATGTTCTTAGTAATTAGAAAACCAGTATTTAGTAATTGGATAACAAGTATTACATGAAATCAAGTGTTTCTCATTGATACCACATTTTAATTGGCACAGTTACTTCATTGAGTTTGCTCAGATAGTATGTGTCTCTACACAGGGCCATAGGTCATATAATTTTTGCTTATTTTTTTATGTACTCAGCTTATGTCACTTTTTTCTCCTCTTCCCCCCCCCCCCCCCCAATTTGTACCTGACAAAGGACTTTTTGCCGTAATGTTGGTTATTCTCCTTGCCCTTTGACCTGGTAAGACATTTTGCCTATTTTCATTTGCCCTACCAAGATTCTGTGTGTGTTAATGAAGACAGAAGTGCACTAAAGCTTGTAATGTTGGCCATGTCGGAGACAATGATCATATTTGTTGTTTGCAGGCATGTCACAGACAGATATTGCTCGTCTGTACTTGAGTGAGCAAAAGCTTGAAACTCTGGCCAAAGGGCTTCGTCAGATCGGTGTCGACTCTTTGGATGCTGTGGGCAAGGTCATTCGGAGAACTCGTCTTGCAGACGGCATGATATTAGAGAAGAAAACAGTACCTATTGGAGTACTACTAGTCATCTTTGAGTCTCGTCCAGATGCCTTGCCACAGGTAGGAGGATATTCATCATTCATTACCTTTCAGCTCTCTGTGGTGCAAAGGTCATCAGCAAATACCTTCTAAGCCTTCATGACCTGTGCCATCCATTTAAAGTCTTTCAATGTCATTCTCCCCTGCTTGTTAGCCTTCATTCTTGTCTCCATGTGTTTTTTGGTCTTCCTGTATTTCTCTGATCTTGGGGATTCCAGGACATTGCCTTCCTTGTGTGTCTTATCCAGTGTAAATGTCTTTTCACATTTTTTCCACTGGTATTTGGCTGGTTCATGCCATCAGTTCAACATT
The DNA here is from genome assembly GCA_024509875.1 of Oreohelix idahoensis. Taxonomy (NCBI): domain Eukaryota; kingdom Metazoa; phylum Mollusca; class Gastropoda; order Stylommatophora; family Oreohelicidae; genus Oreohelix; species Oreohelix idahoensis. The sequence continues at coordinate 48,677 of JAMPIV010015943.1, forward strand.
GGTGATCTTATAATATCATTTCTATGCAAGTACCATTTATGAAAGTTTTATAATATCATTTCTATGCAAGTACCATTTATGAAAGTCTTATGATATCATTTCTATGCAAGTACCATTTATGAAAGTCTTATAATATCATTTCTATGCAAGTACCATTTATGAAAGTTTTATAATATCATTTCTATGCAAGTACCATTTATGAAAGTCTTATAATATCATTTCTATGCAAGTACCATTTATGAAAGTCTTATAATATCATTTCTATGCAAGTACCATTTATGAAAGTCTTATAATATCATTTCTATGCAAGTACCATTTATGAAAGTCTTATAACTTCTTGGCTGTCATTTTTATTGTGCTTCATGTTTCAGAGTCATTCAGTAGGACTGCCTTGGTGTTTGAGTTGAAGATTATGATTTGTTTGTTAGATTTGATCTCTTTTGATTTCCATATATTTCACAATGAGTGATTGATTGGCAGAGTGGTTAGAGTGCTCACCTTTTGCAGCAAAGTTACAGAGTTCTGGGTTCAAAATCTAGTAATGTCAAGCTCCAGTCTAACCAGCTGTAAATGAGTACCTGTCTCTGCTCTTGAGCTAGGGAAAGCAAAGGCAGCAAGGAAGGGAACTGGTCACTCCACCTTATAAAGTTGGACCTAATACAATGAAGTCTCTAACACTTCACTGCCCTAGGACTACCTTTACCCTTACTTTTATATGTTTTTCAATACAGTGAAAGCTTTTCTTGCCTTTTGTATTTTTATTTTGTTAGCATTGTCTTTTCCTCCAGCTTCATCTCCATTGCTGCCAAGATATATGCATAATTCCACATCTTGTAGAGATGTATTTCTCAGTGCAAGCTTGCTATCATTAGAAGTATTTATTCTCATAAATATCTTTGTGGTGGTTTTGATGTTATTAAGTGTGGTTGCTATGTTACCTAGTGTACTGAATGAGGTCAGCTGTGAAGGTCCCTGAAGATAACAGTTTATGTGAGTTTACAGGATACCTTTCTGCTACCACCTATGACCTCAAACAGACTTATTCTGCTATTATGTATGTTAGCTACATTTAATGTCTAGGGTACTGAAATGTGGTGTGCAGGTTATTAAGTACACAGACACACACATATAAACACTAGGTCTAATACTAAGCTCTATGATCAAGTCAATTAACACTGGGTTTAAAATTTACAATTTATAATTTTTTTTTAATTTATTTAGTCCTGAACCAAGTTTTCTGCTGGTCAGGACGTATGAATCAAGATGAATTTATATCAATAAAAGAGCATATAATTGAATAATCACATGAAAAGTTTGTACATAGATATATAAGTGAAATTTGCTTCTTCTTCTTCTTCTTGCGATCGCATCTTTGATGATTACACCGTCAGATGAGTTCTCATGATGAATTCGACTGTTGTTTGAAGTTCCTCTTTAACTCCATATAGCTTTGAGTTTAGTGTTGAGTCATTGGGCCAGTATATCTTTCTTAACTGGTCATACAGAGGACAGTCCTGTAGAACATGCTCAGCAGTTTGTTCGTTTAATCCACATGTGCACAGTGGTGAAGCAGACAATCGTAGCTTGTGCATGTGTTTATTCAGTTTGTTATGCCCTGTCCTGAGTCGAAAAATAGTTATCTGTCCCTGCCGGTCGAGAGTGTGATAGTCGTCTTTGGGTTGGTTCTGTTCTCTTCTGATAGTCTGGATAGCTCTCTTTTTCTCAAAGTATGTGACTTCATTATCTTCTTGTTCACATTCTCCTCCCTTTTTTGCAAGTTTATCTGCCTTTTCATTTCCGGGTACACCACAATGAGATGGTACCCACTGAAGTATGGTTCTCTTTTTGGCAGCTACCTTGTTTAGTTCATTTCTCAGATGCGGGAGTTTACCACCCTTGAGAGCTTGCAGGACAGACAGTGCATCTGTGAGGATGACTACCTGGTGGCAGTCAGAGTTGGTGTTATAAATCATATTTGCAGCTTGCTCTAGAGCTTGAACCTCAGCTGTATAGTTGGAACAGAATTTACCAGTGGGAATGTGCCTAGTCTCATAGTGGTTGTCAGGATATGAGATAAAGATACCGGCACCTCCATTCCTAACAGCATTAGTTGCTGATCCATCTGTATAGGCATGTATCCATGATTGATCGGGATAGCTTTCTTGGATCATACTCAATGTAGCAGTTCGTTTTTGCAGATCATTATACTCACATCCACTTGTGAGACCACTGACTGTTGTATTAATTTGGAGGGCACTGCTGGCCTGCTCCCATGGTACAGGGTATAGGGTGGGCTTCAGTGGTGTTGTCTTCATGGATAGGTCTTCTTGATGCTGTCTTATAAGTCTTTTCCCCCGATGCACAAAGCTGCTACGCTTTAGACGTCCCAATGCCAGATCATCTAGTCTTGCCTTCATTGGGTGCATTGGCATACTGTTGTACTTTTCCATCTGGATCATGGTTTTTGTGTCTCTTCTATGGGACAATGTCTGTAATCCAGCAACCTTCTGCATCTCTGTTATTGGTGTAGTTTTCATGGCTCCTGTAATGAGCCTGAGAGCTTGATTTTGCACCTTGTCCAAAGACTGCAGATGTGAGTTAGCAGCTGATGACCATGCTGCTGAGCTAAACTCTAAGTGTGGTCTTATTACTCCATTATAAATCTTCTTTAGATTTCGTTCATTTGCTCCCCAGTTGGTACCTGCTAATTTTCTGAGTATGCCTAGTCGTCTTCGGGCCTTTCCTTCTGCATTTTCAATATGCTTATTCCATGTAAGCCTTTGGTCAAATGTCACCCCAAGATAGGTGGGGTAGCTTTCTTCCTTGATCACGGTTGTCCCTAGGTGTATGTTAGCTGATTTGTCCTTGGGGGCGAGGGAGAACAGTGTTGTGGAGGTTTTGTCTGTGTTTATTGTGATAAGCCATTTCTCTGCCCATGACACTAGCATGTCTGCTGCCCGCTGCATTCTATAATTTGCTGTGGTGACATTTTCATCAGCGCACCAGAGTACTAGGTCATCTGCATATAAGGCAGCTTTAACTCCTGCAGGGAGATCTTTCACCAGGTCATTGATGTAAACAAGGAAGAGTGTTGGGGAAATTACTCCTCCTTGAGGTACCCCCTGATGGAGCAACACTTTTCTGCTCTGCAGACCGTCAAGAGTGACTCTAGTTCTCCTGTTATGCAAGTATGACTGGATCCATTTCATCATGTTGCCTTGGATTCCACTTCTCCTAAGTTTTGCAATGAGGCCATCTTTCCACACCTTGTCAAAGGCCTGCTTGAAGTCGACCCAGATCGTTAGGACCTTTTTCTTCTCCTGGAAGGCATCTTCTATTGCTTGAGACAAGTAAGTAACTTGGTCTTCTATACTGTAGCATTCTCTAAATCCAGCTTGTTCCGGCACCAGGATCTGCTCAGACTCTAAATACCATTTCAATCTGTGGTTGACTATTCGCTCCATAGTCTTCCCAACACAGCTTGTGAGACTGATTGGCCGGTAACTTGCAGCCTCGGTCTTACATTTCCCTTTCTTTAGTATGGGTATTGTGATGGCTTCTCTCCATACTTGGGGTACCGTTCCTTTCAACCAGCTGTGGTTGAATATCTCAAGCAGTTTTGTCTTTGCTGCTGAGCTCAGATTTACTAGCATTTCGTTGCTGATTTTGTCTGGGCCGGGTGACTTTTGAAACTTAAGCTTGGAAATAGCCTTCTGTAGTTCTCCTAGTGTGATGGGTTCCCTCATTGGGGCAGGAGTATCTGTCTGTCCCATGGTTGCCAGTATTTCTTTTCTTATCTCTCTCTGATGGTCTATGTTAATGGGTAAGTTGCTTTCTGAACTGTATCTTCTAGCAAACAAGTCTGCAGCTTGTTTTCCTCTGAAAAGTTTGCCACCTTCATCCAATGTGATAGTCTGCCTTGGTGAGGAATGCTCTTCATTTAGAGACTTGACTAATCTCCAAAGTTTCCTGCCGTCTTTCTCAAGGTTCAGCGATGCCGTTTTAGTTCTCCAGCTTTTCCGCTTTTCTTCTAGCTTTGTTCTCTGAAACTCTGCTACAGCCTTTTTCCATTTGTTGTGAGTTTCAAGTGAAGGCTGAGACTCTGCGTCCTTTCTAGCCTTGTCCATAGCTTCCTGACGTTCTTGGAGTGTGCTGGACCAGTATGGTATGTAGTTACGCCGGCATCCTTTGGGAATGGTTTCTTTTGCAGCTTGTAGTATGCATCTGTTGAAGTCTTTTACCACTTCATTAATGTCTCTGTTCTGTACCTTGAGGGTAGACAGCAGCGTGTTCACCTGATGCCTGAATAAACCCCAGTTGGCTTTTTTGTAGTTCCATCTTGTAATGGCTGGGCCTGTACTGAGAGTTGCACTCTGGACAGTAAGAAAGATTGGGCGATGGTCGCTTCCCCCTAGTTGGTCTACTACTTCTCTACTAATAGATCCAGCTATATCTGGTGTGGAGAAGGCAAGATCTGGTGTTGAGGTTGTGTGCCATCCTCTGGAGTAGAAGGTAGGAGTATCTGTGGCATTATTGACTAGGATTAGGGAGTGATCATCTTGCCAAGTTTCAACCTCTTCACCTCTGTGATCCAGATGGTTATAGCCCCAGCTCTGGGAGTGGCTATTAAAGTCTCCAACTGCTATAAAGTTGGTGGCTGGTACCTGTATAGAGCTGAGACTCAGGGGTTTGTTGTTCGGACAGTAATAGTTCAGGAGTTCTATTTCCATCTTGTCTACCTTTATCTGCAGCAGCTGATATTCTGCTCCATCCATGAAGGTTTTCCTTTCGTGTGCAGGAATGTTATTCCTTACAAGAGTAAGTACTCCTCCTTTTCGTCTATCTTGTCTGTCGGATCTGAAGCATTGATATCCCCTTATTTTAAAGGTTTGATCTGCTTTCAAGTGAGTCTCTTGGATACAGCAAACACTGACTTGCTTCTCATACAAGATGTTTTCCAGCTCTGTCTTTTTGCTGTATCCAGCCTGCTTGCTGTTCACTCCCTCTGCATTCCAGTGCATCATGACAAGTGGCACTCTGGGTTTCTCTTTTTCTGTTTTGTTTTGGTCAGTAGTTCTCCTCCGCCGTCTGTTGACTCCACAAGACGGTCTAGAGGGTCCTCCAGTAGCTGAGGGTGGGCTCTGTCGAGGCTCAGAGCCCGGCACTGCACCTGCCTGGTGGAGCTCCACAGGGCGAGCACCAGAACGAGATTTATTTGACGGTGTACTCTCCATAGAAAAAAAAAAGCGAGTTGCATGATACTGTGGTTTCCGGTGCGCCTTCTGGCCCAGTATCTACGACTTTAGCACCTGTTCAACGGGAGAGTGGGCTCATCCCTAATCTGTTTATGTTCCCAGTAGTAGACTATTCGCAAGCAGCCTGGGGGTGTCACTGCTCTGCGCGGACCTTGTTTACCGAGGCGGCGTCCGAGCTCGTATGGTGAAAATATGGTTGCGTTATCTTCAAAATAGCCCTGTCTTTCCCGTGGCTTTTCTGCCATCCTGCAACTTTGAGTTAGGGAGTTCTGAGCTCCAGTCTCTTTCCCAGGCATTTTATCCTGGCCTGGCACGCATACAGAGGACCCCACTTCTGGTTCTAAGTTAGCAGTTGGGGATAGGTGGGGTAGCACACTGTGCATTCCCCGTCATCCAGGGGGCTCTCCAACTATGCAGAGCTTGCACAATGCTGTGCTCTGGTTCGGGGCTCTCCCAAGGAATCCTCACGTCCTGCACAGAGCCACTTCCCGATACCCACCACCTGCCAACCCTCCATTGTAGAAATCTCCTGCATGCGGCCATCCAGTCAAGAGCCAGTATTAAGTCTGGTGCCCAAGTGATCCCCCCAAGCTCAGTGTGCAATGCTGGGTTCTCATCATGCTGCAACACAGGAGGGATTGTGATGCTCAGCCATCTCTCTCAATTCTGCACCGATAAGTGACATCGGGGACTTAACTTTGCCTCAGTACTGGGAGGCCCCGTTTCCGGGTACACCACACACAGCCAATTGAGGCAACGGTCGCCATGGGCGTGATAGACGACAAACAGTGAAGAATGAGGCAAGAAAGCATTTAACCCATGAAGTGGGGGTGGATTGGTGCAGACCAGAGCATGTACCACTCGCCGGTGGGTTCTGCATCTACACCTATAGGGTTCCACCCACTCCTCAGCCCATTTAGTCTGGCCCCTCACCCAGGACCTGTCCGGCTTGGGTGACCCTGCCAGGAGTAAAACTCCCGCCGGCATAGCTCCCGGGATCATTGAGGCGCTCAAGCTCTCCAACCACGGCAAGGTAGGCTTACATGTGGAGAGTGAAATTTGCTAATATTGATAATAACTACAGAGTCTCTGGGAAAACTAGTACTGGATGTCGGGTCGGGGTGGTGTCATCATACCCATTTCTTGCTACTAATGTTTATTGGCTTTTTAACAGGGTAAATGGTGGCAAAGTTCGTTATGCACAGTGGTTTTAACTTTATTTATTGAGGTTGATGAATCAGCAGCAGGCCAGGTCTTCAATACTTAACTGGCCTGTGACGATGTAGTAAAGTTGTTCACTTGGCCCACTCCTCACATGTGCTGAGGTAAAATGATAGGCTTCTTATTCATCCACCGTTGGACTTCTTCAGAACATCTGGCACTAGCACAGTGCCAGACCAAGAAACTCTGAAACCACAAAATTAGGCCATGTGTTAACACACTGCCTACTTCACCATGTTTACTAACCATAATACATAAAATAACAAGACATGATCAGATCTCTCTGACCGACCCAGCACATCTCATCCAGGCTGTTATCAAATAGCACCAGTTTTCCATTCCTCTATGAACTGCACTGCATCTGAAATATTTTCATTAATCTCTTTTTTCCATATAATAAGGTGGGTGATATGTTCCCACTGATCTCCTGAAATAAAGATCTGTATTCTACATTCTTGGATATGTTTTTTCATTTTATTCATTCGCCTCTAGGCCCTGGACTGTCGCTGGGGACCTAGAATAAGTACTCACTTGTCGTAATCATTTTTTTTTTTATATGGCAGTATCAATCACTCAGAACTGTTAAATAAAAGGTGAATAATTTTTCCCTTACCACAATTCAAAATGAAGACACACAGATACGTTGTACTAGCACAAACTCAGCTGAGCTGCTGGCTAGACTATGGCGTCCCACTGGTAATATTATGTATCTTTTATGGTCGTCACACTTCTAAGCATCAACGATCTGTGTCTGTGGACAGTCTTCAACAAATGGCACTTGCCGGCTAAATTTTTGTCAATACTATTACTCCTTTGTCCAATCGGAGTACTTCCCCTCTACAGTTTAAATATTTAAACCTAAATGTCCAATTTGAGTCCAGTTTCGGTCTAGTGTGAAGTGTATTTCTGTCGGTCTGTCCGTCCAAACTTGGGTTTTCCCAAAATTACACTTGGTTTTTGGACCAACTACAAAAAAAAACTACACAAATTTTGTCTCACTTACGTATAAGATTTCTATGCTAAGATATTTTTAGATTCTACCCGCCTTGTCTGCCCCTTGTCCACATGTAATTTGTTTTTCTGCTTTAGTCTCAAGGACGTGTCAAAAGTAACTTTAGTGAGAAGTATGCACAAATAACTGTCTGCTCGTCTGTATTCTTACATTGTGTCAACTAGTGGCGTAATTTTTTTTTTAAACTACAAATTGCGTCTGCTAGGCTTTAGATTCAAACACGTGTGCAGACCGCATCATTTTTTCCTTTTCTCTCCGTTTCTACCCCGTCTAAACGAATAGGCATTTTGTCTCCATGTTATAACTAGTGGATTTTCAATGACACTAGAAAACGATGGCGTGGGCGAGGAAGTAGCAGCGTATCTTATCTAAATTTTATCCCTACATGTTATTTAACTGTTATCTTTATAAATGGAGGAATTTTATCGTTGCATCACTGGATTTTCACCACACATCTCCCCACCTGAGAACATGCACTAATGCAAGTTCCAAAACCAGTGATACACATAGATAAAATTAACTCCTCACGCCTGCTAACTACTCTAAATTTGATCACAGGGGTGCCTACTGAGGAAATCTGCACCGACATTCTGTGAGCCCGGGATATATTCAATGTGAAATTGATATGGTTGTAACAATAAAGACCAACTAACAATCTAGCATTTTCATGCTTGGCATGAGATAAGAATACGAGCGGCTGGTGATCTGTTTGGACCACAAAAGTCCTACCATACAGATATATTTGGAACTTCTTTATTGCCCAGATTAACGCTAAACACTCTTTTTCGCTTGTGGAATAGCCTTGTTCCGCTTTGTTCAACTTGCGGCTAGCATAAGCGACTGGGTTCAGTTCCCCATTGGGTGAAGAGGACCTTTGCAACAAAGTAGCCCCCAGGCCTACATTGCTTGCGTCCGTTCTCACCACAAAGTCCTGAGTCAAATCAGGCAATTTGAGAATAGGCTTGCTAGTGAGTTTTTCCTTTAACTCTTGGAATGCCAACTCACACTGCGCTGACCAAACAATTTTATCTGGATTTCCCTTGCGAGTCAAATCAGTCAGAGGAGCACATATAGAGTTAAAATTGTTGATATATTTTTGGTAAAACCCACACAACGACACAAATGATCACACGTCTTTTTTTGTTTGCGGTCTAGGTGCTCTCTGCAGTTTTTCCAAGTTCTTGGGGTCAGGGGTCATGTTACCCTGATATACAGTATGTCCCAAGAATTCTAACTCTTTGCATCCAATACAACATTTTGTTGGTCTAGCAGTCAAGTTCGCTTCTCTGAGCCTATCAAATAGCATATTCAGAGAGTTAATGTGTTCTTCAAATGTTTCTGTGGCGATGAGGATATCATCCATGAAATTCGTGATACATGGATTATTCAAGGGATCCAACAATTTGCGAATCATTCTAGAGAACACACTAGGAGCATTTTTCAATCCGAATGGCAACATGTTGAATTCATAATGCCCTTCTGAGGTGCTAAAAGCTAAATAAGGTCGAACCTCAGGCTTCACTGGAATCTGGTAATAGCCTTTGCTAAGATCCACCTTCGAAAAATATTTTGCCTTGTTCAGTCTGGCAAATAACTGTTTTGTGTCCGGTAATGGATCCACCTGACCTTCTGTGACAGCATTCAGTTTCCTGTAATCTATGCACAGTCTATGTTGCCCAGACGGTTTCCTCAACAAAACTACTCTGGAGCTAAAAGAAGATTCACTGTGAGAAATAATCCCTTCTTTCAACAAATAATCTATCTCTTCTTTCAATGCCTTCTCCTTAGCGAACGGAACAGAATAGGCTCTCATACAGATTGGTGTTGAGTCTACCAGCTTCATGTCATACTGTAGCAAATTAGTATGCCCTGGTTTGTCTGTTAACACATCCGTATGTTCCTCCAGAACCTGTTGAACTCTCTCCCTCTGATTTTTAGTCAGGTGCTTACTGACTTTTACCTGTGCGGCTGTCTCACAGGGGTGTAATGGGTATTCATGTGAGGTGAGTGGTTCCTTTTTCATTTCAGTTGCGATAGCCAAGGTCAGTAAAGGTGTGCCTTCCTGGATTTGTCTGTCCAGATACTTCTTTAAAAGGTTCACATGATATATCTTCTCCTTCCCCTTTTTGTCAATTTTATAGTTTGTTCTAGACACCTTCTCTAGAACCGTATATGGACCTTGCCATCCAATTTGCAACTTATTATTGCTGCCGGGTAGTAGAAGAAGCACTTTCTCTCCCACAACTAATTCTCTGTCCTTTGCTTTCCTATTAAAATAAGCTGCATGTTTCTTCCTGGCTTGTCTCAAATTATCATTTGCCAGTTTCCATCCAGCTTTCAGACGAGTGGTCAGCTCGTTCACATATTGATATGATGAGGTAACAGTCTCTTCTGCCTTCTCATCTGTCCAGATCCTCAACAAAGCTTCTAATGGACCTTTTATTGGCCTCCCAAATAACAGGGTTGCGGGTGCCATCCCGGTTGAACTATGTGGTACTTCCCGGTACGCGAACAATGCAGCGGGTAAAAATTGATCCCACATATCAGGTTTCTCATGTGCCAGCTTCCTCAGGATAGAAATGAGGGTCCCATTGAACCTCTCTACCTGGCCGTTCCCTTGTGGATGGTACGGGCTACAATGAAAGTGTCTGGCTTGAAATAGCTTAAAAACTTCTTTCGTTAGTTTCCCCTTGAACTGTGAGCCATTATCAGTCAAGATTTGCTGCGGGAATCCTAATCTTGTGAATATTGTAAGTAGTGCCACTGCCACATGTTTTGAATCAATTTGTAACCTCTTCTCTTCAGCTAACCTCCTATCTTCCCTTTCAATATACTTGTCACATTCTGAAGTTACATATTGGGTCAAAACCTGACCATCCATGTTCATTTCCTTAGCAGTCAGCACAGCAGCCGATCTGAATTTGGCTAGATCTGCCATTCTGTATCACACTCTTTAATACTGTTCTAAGATAGATTACAAAATCTAATTACCAAAGTAAAACTAATTAATTAATTACCACTGACTGTGAAGATTCATCAACTTTTACTTTCCACCTTAAATATTACTTATGAATAACTTAATTTTAGGGACCCTGTTGAATTTATACAAGCTTATACCCCAATAGTTTAATTCCCGGACCAGGAGACCCTTATATAAATGATAAGTTTAAATCCCCGGACACGAGCTACCCAATATATGTGGTGGTTTTGATGTTATTAAGTGTGGTTGCTATGTTACCTAGTGTACTGAATGAGGTCAGCTGTGAAGGTCCCTGAAGATAACAGTTTATGTGAGTTTACAGGATACCTTTCTGCTACCACCTATGACCTCAAACAGACTTATTCTGCTATTATGTATGTTAGCTACATTTAATGTCTAGGGTACTGAAATGTGGTGTGCAGGTTATTAAGTACACAGACACACACATATAAACACTAGGTCTAATACTAAGCTCTATGATCAAGTCAACACTGGGTTTAAAATTTATAATTTATAATTTTTTTAAAATTTATTTAGTCCTGAACCAAGTTTTCTGCTGGTCAGGACGTATGAATCAAGATGAATTTATATCAATAAAAGAGCATATAATTGAATAATCACATGAAAAGTTTGTACATAGATATATAAGTGAAATTTGCTAATATTGATAATAACTACAGAGTCTCTGGGAAAACTAGTACTGGATGTCGGGTCGGGGTGGTGTCATCATACCCATTTCTTGCTACTAATGTTTATTGGCTTTTTAACAGGGTAAATGGTGGCAAAGTTCGTTATGCACAGTGGTTTTAACTTTATTTATTGAGGTTGATGAATCAGCAGCAGGCCAGGTCTTCAATACTTAACTGGCCTGTGACGATGTAGTAAAGTTGTTCACTTGGCCCACTCCTCACATGTGCTGAGGTAAAATGATAGGCTTCTTATTCATCCACCGTTGGACTTCTTCAGAACATCTGGCACTAGCACAGTGCCAGACCAAGAAACTCTGAAACCACAAAATTAGGCCATGTGTTAACACACTGCCTACTTCACCATGTTTACTAACCATAATACATAAAATAACAAGACATGATCAGATCTCTCTGACCGACCCAGCACATCTCATCCAGGCTGTTATCAAATAGCACCAGTTTCCCATTCCTCTATGAACTGCACTGCATCTGAAATATTTTCATTAATCTCTTTTTTCCATATAATAAGGTGGGTGATATGTTCCCACTGATCTCCTGAAATAAAGATCTGTATTCTACATTCTTGGATATGTTTTTTCATTTCATTCATTCACCTCTAGGCCCTGGACTGTCGCTGGGGACCTAGAATAAGTACTCACTTGTCGTAATCATTTTTTTTTTATATGGCAGTATCAATCACTCAGAACTGTTAAATAAAAGGTGAATAATTTTTCCCTTACCACAATTCAAAATGAAAACACACAGATACGTTGTACTAGCACAAACTCAGCTGAGCTGCTGGCTAGACTATGGCGTCCCACTGGTAATATTATGTATCTTTTATGGTCGTCACACTTCTAAGCATCAACGATCTGTGTCTGTGGACAGTCTTCAACAAATGGCACTTGCCGGCTAAATTTTTGTCAATACTATTACTCCTTTGTCCAATCGGAGTACTTCCCCTCTACAGTTTAAATATTTAAACCTAAATGTCCAATTTGAGTCCAGTTTCGGTCTAATGTGAAGTGTATTTCTGTCGGTCTGTCCGTCCGAACTTGGGTTTTCCCAAAATTACACTTGGTTTTTGGACCAACTACAAAAAAAAACTACACAAATTTTGTCTCACTTACGTATAAGATTTCTATGCTAAGATATTTTTAGATTCTACCCGCCTTGTCTGCCCCTTGTCCACATGTAATTTGTTTTTCTGCTTTAGTCTCAAGGACGTGTCAAAAGTAACTTTAGTGAGAAGTATGCACAAATAACTGTCTGCTCATCTGTATTGAACAATACAGTCTTTCGTCAATATCTTCCGTGTTATCTGTCCGTCTTCATAATTGAAAGTATATTATTTCTCAGGGAAGGATGGACTATCAAACTAGCTAACTTTTATTCTTCTAAACTTATTATTAAGGAAATACATAATTTTTTCCATGTTAGTCTTGAAATTTGTTTTTACTACTCGTTCACGGCGTTTGCCGCTATATTCAAATTAAAACGACTATTTACCGTAGAACGTCTAAGATACGTCTGTTTCTGACAAGAGCTAAGGTCGTTTTCGAGTCCAATTTCTTACATTGTGTCAACTAGTGGCGTAATTTTTTTTTTTTAAACTACAAATTGCGTCTGCTAGGCTTTAGATTCAAACACGTGTGCAGACCGCATCATTTTTTCCTTTTCTCTCCGTTTCTACCCTGTCTAAACGAATATGCATTTTGTCTCCATGTTATAATAGTGGATTTTCAATGACACTAGAAAACGATGGCGTGGGCGAGGAAGTAGCAGCGTATCTTATCTAAATTTTATCCCTACATGTTATTTAACTGTTAGCTTTATAAATGGAGGAATTTTATCGTTGCATCACTCGATTTTCACCACAATCTTGTCTCTCTCTATTTTCAAACCTAGTTGTTGTAACCTCTCATCAAGTATTCTCATTTTGTCTTGCATCTGGTGGCGGTTATGGGACAGAAGAGTTAGTTCGTCTTAAAAATATAGATCGTCAAGCTGTTTTGCTTCCTATATTTCCTTTGACAACACTAAAGCCACACCTTCACTATGGTATGCACTTTCTTCCTCATGTACTAAAGACAGCACCATTCCTCTACTTTCAGTTTCCTTCTTTCTACTCCCCTCCATCTTGTTTTACATAGTCCCTGAAATTTAGTTTTACAGTTCCACATTTCTGCTACCTGTGCAGTTTTCCCTTGTTTGTTTAGTGTGTGAACATCCCAGGTGCCAGTTCTAGAGATTTTCCTTGGAAAAAAAAAAGAGTGAGTTAGCAGCCCAGATTCCTTCCCGTTTTCTATGTGCTGTGTCATGAGCCTCCTTAATAAAGGATCACCATCTGTCCTGAATGGCTGAGTTGAATTATTTATATTATTGGTTGAGTCTTCCATATTTTGTGAAGTACTTTTGGCTTAAAGTTTCTATGGTATGGGGTAGTGGGAATCACACTCAGCAATCCTTAGTGGGTTTCTGTGACATACATAGCAAGTTACAGTTTTACGATTTCTTTGCTCCCCTTTTCTGCCCCTGGTAACACATGGGCTGTCATGTATACTCATAGTATTATAATGCTTGTTAGATATTGTGAACATGCATGGAATATCATTTTGTATCTTTCATGATGTAAATTCTCTTCTGTAGTTGCCAGTTTCAAGGAATTTTGACTCCTCATTGTATTTGAACAGTTCTGGAACATTTTAATCCTAGAACATTGTTCTAGTTTTTTCTTTCTTATATTATTTGCAAGCTATATTTTTGTCTTCTTCTCTTGCCGTCAGTCATTTTCTTCTACCCACAACTTTCCCTTGTCCGTGCATCTGTGATAATTGTGGTGGAATCACTTTTTCAGAATGTTATGTCCCATTTCCTTTCTTTTAGGATCATTAAAATAAAATTCTTTCCTTTTATTCATAAAATTTTATGTATTATTTCATAAGTGTGCCTGTCATAGGCTTCTTAAAAGTTTTATACTTGCATTATTTAGTGTCCAGAATTCCACTCCACAAATGATAGTTGGCCAGACATGGCATGTTACATTCTGGCTTTTATTTGGTCTTCAGCTGTCAGGATAGCTTTTACATGTGTTTAGGGTCACCATTTAGTAAATTTTCAAGGAGTCACATGAGTCACAATTGTCAAGGACTTTGTATCACTTATTTATATCACCATGTTTATTATCTGTAGCACGTTTGAAACTGTCAACTTCATAATAGTTTCATCTATGCATTAGGTGGCAGCCCTCTCCATATGTAGTGGTAACGGTCTCCTGCTGAAGGGTGGTAAGGAAGCAATGCACAGCAACAAGATCCTTTTCTCCCTGGTGCAAGAAGCACTACAGCCTTATGTACCAGTAGAAACTGTGGCCTTGGTAAGTCTTCAGCATTTATGATAATCACAATTTTTTCCTGACACTAAACTTTCTGTTATCTTGTGTTTATAACACAGTACATTTATTAAAGAAAGCCAGCACAGCATTCATGAGAAAGATAGGTTGTTGAAAGAAGGTAAGTAAATAGATCTTCTTATTTGTTTCTGATAAGGTTTTTTTTTAATTTATAAAGAAAAATATCTTGTTCAACCTCTGATGAGTTATAATTAGGATATATCATCATCATCAGCTGCCATCTCCACAATGAAGGTTGACTGTAATGGATCTCCAACGTCTTTTGTCTCTTGTCTTGGTGCTGCACTCTGACAGACTCTTTCCTGTCCATCTCTTGATGTTATCTTCCCACTTATAGCGCTGTCTTCCCCTTGCACGTTTGCCTTCAACTCTCCCTTCTATTATGGTCTTCTGCAAGGTGTTATGCCTTTTTATGTGGCCAAAGTATTTTAGCTGCCTAACTTTGATCTCTCTCTGTCAGACACGGTTGTGTGCTGTCCCCCTGCCTATTTAATCTATACACCGAAAAAATTTTCAAACAGATAAAGGAAATGCCAGGACTGAACATCAATGGATGGTCAATAAACAACCTTAGATATGCAGATGATACCTTGTTGTTAGCTGAAAGTGAACAGGATTTGCAAGAACTATTGAAGCAAGTGAACAGTATAAGTCATGAATATGGATTGGACATTAATATGGAGAAAACAAAAACAGCAAAACAGATGATAAGCCCACATTAAAGATAAGCATAAGTGGGAAAATCCTGGAACAAATGAAGAGCTACTCATTTCTTGGTCATATAATAACAGAAGATGGCAGATGTGAAACAGAAATCAAGAAGAGAATAGGAGTGGCCAAAGCTACATTCAACAACATGAAACATATACTGACATCTAAACAGTTAACTCACAAATTAAAACTGAGAATCATAAAATGTTATATATATTCTGCACCATTGTATGGTGTAGAAACATGGACAATGAATAAGCAATTGGAAGAACGAATTGAGACTCTTGAGATGTAGATATATAGAAGAATGGGGCGCATCGCATGGAAAGAGAAGAAAACAAATAAGGAGGTCTTACAAAATCTAGGATATATAGCATCCCTAATTCCAGATGCTGTAATATGTTTAATTGCCGTTACTTGACCGTGATATCACAGCACCTGTCCAATTACTGTAAATAGAGTAAATTAAAATTTCCAAATTGTGTGCGTGTGTTTTTTCTTGTGCTCTAACGTGGTTGTCGCTTCATACTTGTCATGATGTAAAACATGGATAGATAGAGGAGCATATGTTAAAGTGATGAAGTGATAAAATTTAGAGAATTCTTTGCAGGGTGAAAGTATGAGGGAAAAGAAGTAGAAATAAAAATAACAGACAAGAAAAATATGGTTTGCTGTAGAAATAGAGGAATTCATGTATTTATACCTTCTTAAACTCATATTTGTACGCCTTTTTATAAACTCATATTTAAATATGCCTTCTATAACTTAAAGATCTTGTTTCATCCATATTATGGTACCCTACAATCATCCTATTTTGATTCTAGATAAGTCGCAGGGAAGACATTGCTGATCTTCTTCAGCTCAATAAATTCATTGATCTGGTGATCCCGCGTGGCTCAAAGGATCTTGTGACTCAAATCCAAAAACTCAGCCAGGGCATTCCTGTACTGGGCCACAGTGAAGGTGTCTGCCATGTTTATATTGACAAAGATGTTGATCCAGAAATGGCGCTGCACATAGGTAATTCTATAAAGTTTGTTCGTTCGTTCTGCATCTCTGATTTAATACTATCGTTATTCTTGTCGGTATTTGTGGGCATTTCATTCTCATGTCATCATCATCATTCTCATGTCATCATCATCATTCTCATGTCATCATCATCATTCTCATGTCATCATCATCATTCTCATGTCATCATCATCATTCTCATGTCATCATCATCATTCCCTTTTTGCTGCTAATGAATATAGAATCACCACTGCAGCTTGTCCTTCATTATCATTCAGTTGTTATTTTGTGGTGGATTTGAATTTGTTTTTAATTGTGTGTTAGGACCTTCTCCGGCATATTCTTAATAAAATGACACGCATCATGTGTGTTAGGTTAAAAAAAAATTAAAAAATTTAAAGGATCCCATTACACGCCCATTAAGGCATATTGGGAATATGGTGTTAAGCCCATATTTTCTCGACCATCGGCACACTAGACCACCAAGCTAGGAAGCCAGGTTGGGATGTGGTCAGCATATATATGATGGTGATCCAAAACTAAGATTTCTGAGTTAGGTATCAAATGGTTAGAGATTAAGTGGTTCTGAGTCTCATGGCTTTCAAAAAAATTTATGAAAATCTTATCACAAAATGCATATGCTGACCGATTTAGGAAATCTTGTTTATCTTTTGTATCTGTCCAGTCTTTGTTGTTAATTTGGTCGATATCTTCATCATCCACTGTCTCAGGTCTTGTAAGTTCTACTTCTTGTAACTTTTGTGTTTAAATTTTACTTGTTGTAACTTTTGTGTTTAATCTCTGCTTTTCTCAAAACATGCACACTGCAAAGTGGACTGACAGTTTCTAATCTTTGAAGTGATTTTCATCTGCTTCTTTCAAGACATCATTTGTCATGGGATCCTTCATTTTCTTTGCTTTAGTAAAACTATATCTCTGTGCTTCATGTAGTTCCCAGAGGAGACAAACAACAGGACTTCTGCTTCCTCAGACATATTCTTCTTCTTCTTCTTCCTCGTTCGCTTTCAGACTTCCACATTTATGACTCTAATAAAGGCAGTAGCCAACTCAAGGTTCCCGACATCTCCAAACAGTTTTTCGTTGACAGAAGTGGGTTGTTGCCATATGCTACTCCGTTCATTACTGTAGGTTGGGCAGTACTGCAGGAGGTGTTCGACCGTCATCGGGCTGGTACCGCAGGTGCAGAGATCTGTTGCACCAATCTTGTATTTGTGGTATAGATGGTCCTCAGACATATCATAACAGGCAGCTATAATGAGATTGAGCATGGGGCTGACAACCTCAGTGTTGATATTTACTGTTGTGTATAGTAAATGTTGCTAAATGTAAAACTGGGTTTTACAAAACATCCTCACATTATGAAGCATAATCACGA
The DNA here is from genome assembly GCA_024509875.1 of Oreohelix idahoensis. Taxonomy (NCBI): domain Eukaryota; kingdom Metazoa; phylum Mollusca; class Gastropoda; order Stylommatophora; family Oreohelicidae; genus Oreohelix; species Oreohelix idahoensis. Next base: position 66,361 of record JAMPIV010015943.1, read on the forward strand.
AGCCTGAAGACACTGGATATAACTCGACACGTTTAATCAGCCATGTTATTAGAAGCAGAGAACAGTAAGAGGAAGTTAGCGTAAGGGCAAGTAACTCCAGTAGGAAACACAGTAACCATGGAGACATATACCATATACAAACGACACCATCAACACTCAGGATGTAATACAGATTACTACAGAAACCACTGGTTCAAGAGTTCGTGTTTTGCATACCTGTCAACCTCCTGAGACAAAAACCTGTACGCCGCACCCAAAAAATCCTTACAAACACCTAAACATTCTTACGCAAAAAATATATTAATAAATTATACACAATACAGTTTTAAAATGAGAAATGACACATACAAATCTATTAGCATTTGAATTAGTGTGATATAAAACGTGCTAATGATCTCATGCTGTTCTTTACACATAAAAAACGTAGTGATCGTGAGGTACTATTTTTTCGATGCACAGTGTTTTGTATTATAATCAACACATGCACTTTTAGCACTTTGCAGAATTGAATTGCATTTGTGGGCCTTAAGTCTGCACAGCATGTATCAATGTTAATCTTACATTGTAAAAAAGAAATGAGTGTGTCCGCATTCATGGACCTCCTGCAGACTGTGTGGATTTTTTTATTGAAAAATGAAGCAGCAAAGTTTACACAAACAAACTTTTTTTTTAGTTATTGTGAGAAGTTACTGTGATTTTATTTTTCCACAGGCCCCATTTTTCTTCTCCACGAAAGTATTTGTGTTTGGTCTTTTTATTTAGGTAATTAATAGCGTTTTCATGAGGGATTACTGTAGGGTTTAAGTGCATATCTGCACCAGTCTTCTTCTCCCTGTAGTTACTATGTTCATGTAGGCTTTTCTTTGTTAAAATAATCGCGGTCAGTTTATTGTAGTAGGCGCTTGTATTATTAGGAAGGGAGGTGAACCTCTACCCAGGTACATAGAAACGGGCGCTACAACGAATCAAATTAATTTTGCTCACGCGAACCGGCAGATTATTAGATAACATGACGCAAGAAAAATGCGCGGCAGTAACAAATATGACTCACGAGTTGTTTGCAAATCTAATTGGCGAAGGTTACCGTTATTAATTTTTGTAGTGATTCCATTGGTTTAAGAGCGATGCCAAGCGATGACGTAGGGCGTAGGTCAGCGTGGGTTTTTTTTTTATATATACTCGCGTATATTCATAAGCGGGTCTCTTTGTCTGCAGAATTTTCAGCCGTGGAAATCGAAGTCATATCGCTTGCTAAAAGTTTAGATATTCGGTATTGGGTATGTAAAGCAATTTAATTAGCTTAGCTGATAGCTCCGTAAGATCCCTACATGTTAAAGTATAGTTTCTTCTGAGAAATTAATTAAAGCTAATTTAACGACAGTGCCATCCATTGCTATCTATGTAGAAATAATAAAACTAAAGTTGTGCTTATAAACTTCTGGGAACAGTAGATATAGCTAACAGGCATGTAACGGGTTTGGTGAATTCATTGTATAAGGTTAAGTCCTTAGACTATATCCATACGGTAATTGTGAGGGTCCGAGATATATATATATATGTAACCTCGATTTGTTTATAATTTTTTCAGTATATATATGCTAGCGTCTTTTGTGTACGTTATTGTATTTTGCATTTTATTGTTGTGTAGTCAGAAGACAAGAGATGTAATTTATATTTCCGATAAGGGAATTTTTTTTTTATTACATAGAGATGTAATTAATATTACGGAGCGGGAATTTAATTATTCCTAGAGAGTTCTAATTTAATTGTGTGATGTGATGAACATTAAAGGTCAGCCTGAAAAATTAAAGTAGGCCTAGTATTAAGTACAGGAGGTTTTCCTCTAGTTTGAAATGTTTTGATACCTGTGGCTAGACGTGCATAACAAAAGATTTAGGTCAGCGCATCTGGATTTTCCTAGACAGACAGCGTTGAATTGCGGAGTAGTTTGACCTGGGGTTAGGAAATATTTATGTATCGTTGTGCATAGCGGGTGAAGGGGAGCGCAAATTGAAGAACCCCTTACCAGAAAAGCTTTTGCGGCTGATGTAAAGAAGCGATATCAATTTGCCAAAAGTCAGGAAAAGACATTGACTGATGATATAGACCAGAAATTCAACACCATTTCAACAATATATAAGGAAAGCAGCAAATCATGCTTGGGATTCCAAGAAAGGAAGAAGCAAGACTGGATAACACCAGAAACATTAAACACCATAACGATGAGAAAGGAAATGAAAAGTAAGAAAACAGAAGTGAAGTCCCCCAGGTTAAAGCAACTATATAGCGAACAGTACAGTCAGCTGGACAAGGAAGTTAAACGCCAAACCCAAGCCAACAAAAGGAATTTTCCTAGACGATCTTGCAAGACAGGCAGAAGAGGCAGCACTGAGAAATGAACAAAGCACAGTATACAAAATAACTAAAATAAAACGAGGTGCAAACAATATTACATTAGTTAGAGATAAGCAAGGAAATCTCATCACGACAGCAGAGGGACAGGAAACAAGATGGGCAGAGCATTTCAGAGAAACTCTGAACAAGGAACCACCACAGACACAGTTGAATGTTCCTGAGGCTGAAAATGATCTAGATGTTAATACAGACATTCCACAAAAAGAAGAAATCATCACAGCAATCAAAGGGTTAAAGAATGGAAAAGCTCCTGGCCATGATAACTTAAATGCAGAGCTATTTAAGACAGACCCTGAGCTAGCAGCAGAACTATTAGAACCACTATTTTCACAAGTCTGGAAAACAGGGATAACACCAACGGAGTGGAACAAAGGAATAATTGTCAAATTGCCCAAGAAGGGAGATCTTGCAGACTGAAATAATTGGAGAGGAATCACTCTTCTCTCAGTTCCCAGCAAAATACTAGGCAGGATAATTATACAGAGAATTTCAAAAGCAGTAGACCACAAAATGAGGAAAGAACAAGCAGGATTTAGAAAGATGTGCAGATCATATATTTACCCTCAGGAACATTATAGAGCCGTGCTCAGAATGGCAAAGACAGCTGTACATTAATTTCGTTGATTTTGAAAAGGCTTTTGACAGTATTCATAGGGACAGTTTATGGAAAATACTGAGGGCTTATGGAATTCCAAGCTGCATAGTGTCAATCATAAAAAGCCTGTATGCCAACTTTACATGAAGCGTTGGGCAGAGCAACCTAACCTTTGAGGTGAAGACAGGAGTATGACAGGGATGCCCCTTATCAACCACTATTTTTAACAGTCATAGACTGGGTGATGTGCCAGACAACAGAGGGCAGTCCAAGAGGAATCAGATGGACTACATTTTCTACATTGGAAGATCTGGAATATGCAGATGACATTGCACTACCAGCACATTCACATCAACACATCCAGGAAAAAACAGATAGACTTAATAAGTATAGCCAGCAGGTGGGCTTGAACATCAATCTAAAGAAGACAGAGGTCATGACGCTCAATGTGAGCAACCCTGAGCCCATATCAGTAAGGAATCAGCAACTGGAACAGACACCTTCACATACCTAGGATGCAAAGTAACACCAGACGGCGGAGCAAGCAAAGACATCAACAACAGAATGAACAAAGCAAGAACAGCCTATTTTAGTCTAAACAACATCTGAAAGTTCTCTCAGTACATCACAAGCACAAAATTAAGATTATATCAGAGCTGTGTGCTTTTTGTGCTTCTCTATGGTGCGGAATGCTGGAGAGTTACAGAGAAGGAAATGTCGAAATTGCCCTCTTTTCACACAACATGCCAAAGAAAAATTCTCTGAATCTTTGGCCGAATACCATCACCAACCAAGATCTGCTTACTCTGAGCCATCAAGAGGACATGCACACCATCATAGCTGGAGCTGGGTTGGCCATGTCCTCAGAAGAGACCCCGATGCCATCACAAGAACAGCTATGCTATGGACCCTGAAGGAAAACGAAAGAGAGGCCGACCAAAAAAAACTTGGCAGAGGACTGTGGAGGCTGAGATGCAATGAATGAACCAGAGTTGGGCACTGTACGAAGGATGTCCACTGACTTAGCAAAGTGGAATCAATTTGTAGTTGCCCTACAAGACTCCACCAGACGTGATGGCCACTGACTGCTTTGACTGTCGGCGGCTTAGGATCAAAGAAGAAGATGTACGGCCGACACAGAATATTATGGCATTGATTTATTGGAAATATTTAAATGATCAAAATATAACTGGAAAGATTAAGAGAACGACAAAAAAAAATGCAACGAAGCAAAGCAAATGGCTAACAGCACCAAAAAAAAAAAAAAAATTAACCAAATTATGAACAGCATATCAAATCTAGGAAGAAAAGCGTACCACCAAAAATTTACAAAATTATTATTTAAGAGTTGGTAGCCTAGACCAGTGATAATAGATTGCCACTTTATTAAAAAATAAAGCAGCGAATCTCGACTGCTGGAATAAAGTAGCTAGGCCTACTTAACGCAAATAAACTTTTTTTTTCTGCTTTTGTAGGGCCTACACAGAATTTTATGATATTAATTTATTGGAACTACTTAAATGGTCAAAATATAACTGGAAAGATTAAGAGAACGACAAAAATAAAATACAATGAAGCAAAGCTAACAGCAAAAAATAAAAAATTAACCAAATTATGAACAAAATATCAAATCTAGGAAGAAAAAACGTAGCACCAAAAATTTACAAAATTATTATTTAAATGTTGGTAGCCTAAACCAGTGATAATAGATCGCCACTTTATTAAAAAATAAAGCAGTGAATCACGACCGCTGGAATAAAGTAGGCCTACTCAACGCAAACAAACTTTTTTTTTCTAGTTATGTAGGGCCTACACAGAATATTATGACATTAATTTATCGGAAATATATTGAAGGGCAAGATATAACTGGAAAGATTAAGACAGCGATTAAATTGCAACAAAGCAAAACAACAGCAATATTTAACCAAGTTATAAGTAGGGCCTACTTAGCTTTTTTTAAACAAAATGGCGTCAAAGTGTCTTGGCAAGCATGGTTGATAACAGGTAACTTTAAAAATACATCATGTCACGCTGAAAACCGAAAGTGTTTGAGGCCGAATTCAAAGTTTTTGCCGCATTGTTGGGTTTAAAAGGATTCGATTGGTTGCTGGGAGAGACCTCAGTTTAATAACAGGCGCTGAGATTCCCGGAATTAAAAATAAAAAAACTGGTTAAAAAAAAAAACCTGGACCAGAAAATATTTTCTGATTTAACATTTTAAAAAACTTGGGTTGGAAAATATTTTTAGAATTGTTTTTTAATTAAAAAAATAAATTAACAAAATTTTTTTCTCCATTTTTTGTTTTTGTTTTTAGGGAGAGGTGAATTATCCGTACAAAGAGTCTGTACGGCCGTACAGTGCTAAAAGTATCAAAAATATGTACATTGTACAAAAAATTCATACAGATTGACGTATGGTTTTGGCATAGGCTTCTCCAAGGGGGCCATATGCATGGAGGCATATCTGGAGTCATCCTTATATGACCACCAGCTTTGCACAATGCTACAATATATGTACGTGGAAGTGAACCTATGTCTGTGAGGCTAATTACATCCTCATTGACTCATGAAATCATCCACACACTTCCAGAGATTTCCCCTGTTGTGAAACTTGTTGAGAACCCAACATTGCACACTACGCTTGGAGAAATCACTTGAGCCCCAGGCATAATTCTTTGGCTTTGACTTGGTTGACTGCGTGCAGAAGGATCTTACTGTGGACCCAGTGATAGGCAGGGGAAGCTGAGAAGTGGCTCTATGCAGGACATGACAATTCCTTGGGAGAGCCCAGAACCAGAGTACAGTAGTTTAGCTATGCATAGTTGGAGAGCCCCCTTAGATGGTGGGGATTGCACAGTATGCCACACACTTCTTACTCCTAGCTTGGACCAGATGTGACTATCCTTTAAATGCAAGCCAAGCCGTAGAAGCTGGAGCTCATGACTTCAACTTAACACATTTCGGAATGACAGAAAAGCCTAGATCTACAGTGTAGATTATACCAAGGAGCCTTCACCTTGGTATTGGCTGCTAAAGAGCGAGAAGCTCAGCAGCCCTAGTTAAACAACAACCTAGAGGGCCATCTGCAGTAGTGGCTCCATGTTCAGTTAGGAATGAAAAGGAAGAGGATCGTATCGTTATGGTTTTTAGTGGTCTCTTTTTGTTAGCATATTCAGCACTCCATAATTCATAATAGTTCTGGCTGTATATAACACTGAAGAATTTTCTGTCTTTGTATTAATGATGATTTTTAGCGTAGAATGTTTTTTACTTTCTGTGTTGCTGTTTTTTGCATGGGCTATTCTTTGTTCCTGAGTTGTAGCTTTCAGCTTATATTATTGGCATGTCCAGATAATTCCAAGGGCGCATTTTTGCAATTGGTCCATTTACTAATTAGTAAGGTGTTTTTTTTTTTAAACTAACCTTTACTTGTGTTTCTTACTATTCAATCAAGGATTTCTTTTTTTACTTTCTGTCTAGTTTACGTTGTTCTTTTTCCCCTTGTGCCGCTAAATATAGTGGGAAAATAGCTTCCAGCCTTATGCAAGATTTGTTACCATGACTAGCATGACTTCTGCTGTGATTCATGTTGTATTTTCTTATTCCTTTAAGGCATCCTGTTGCCTTGAAACTAAAGTTAGATGGAAATACCATGGCAGAATATGCTGGAAATCTGTCACAGAAATAGACAGTAAGAAAAATTGGAAAGGAATGCCATGGTAGAATATGCTGGACATCTATCACAGAAGTAGATAAAAGGAAAATTGTAAGGGAAACCCTGGTAGAATATGCTGGAAATCTGTCACATAAATAGACAGTAGGGAAAGTTGGAAGGGAATACTATAGCAGAATATGCATTAAACGATCTGTGTTGTAGAAATAGTTAATTTGGGGTTGGAAAGAGGAGAGAAATATAGTTATCACATTACTACCATGAGATTTAACCAGCAACTTCATCATGTAAAACAAATTGCAACAATACCACCATTGCAAGAGCACAAAGTGCTTTGATGCAGACATCCAATTCTGCGTATGCTGCATGTTTTATAGACCAAAAAAAAGGGGACACAAATAAGATTATCATTGTGAGATGTTGAGGAGTTACAGTTTGATTTCTTTGTTCTCTAGTGAAAGATGCCAAGTGTGATTACCCAGCTGCATGCAACAGCATGGAGACTTTACTCATCCACAAGTCACATCGACAGGGTACACTATTTGATAAACTCTGTGAGATGCTCCGACTTCAAGGGGTGAGCTGTTGCATATAGTTTTAAATGATCTTCAGCTAGTAATTAGAAATAAGATGGTATTTGAAATGAGAAGGTATAATGAAACTACATTTGAATGGGGTTTGAAATAATAGGATTTATCAATAACCTGTCACAGTTATGTAATTAGGCTTGATTGTGTCCTTGTTTGTGTCCTTGTATGAGGTTGTGCCCTTGTATGAGGTTGTGCATGAGGCTGGCAACCTCATCATGTAAAACAACTGCTATAGAAACCACATTTAGCAAGGTCATGTGAATGCTTGATGCAAGCTTACTGCAAAGAGACCAAATGCAGTGGTGGCTCAATGCTCCATGAGAGCAAAAGGGGAAATTATGATGATGATGATGATGATGCACCTGTTGTATTTATTAGACTTGAGTTATCAAACAGATTAATGATATAGGTTTTACTGGGCCTCTCAATTATATACTGATGATTGATTTGTAGGCCAGTGTTTTTGTTTGTTTTAATGAAGTAAAAATTATTTGTACAGGTAATAGATACATATTATTACATGATCACAACATATACATCATCAACATTTTTTATAAAAATTATACATGCACTTTTGGATGTACACAACAGTTCATTGCCAACCCAGTTCCAGCGTCTGCCCACAATGAAGAAGACAAAAACCATGACGCTTAATGTAATAAATCCTGAACCCATAAAAATAAGGAACCAACAGCTGGAACAAACAAATATGTTTACATATCTAGTAAGCATAGTAACACCAGATGGCAGAACAAGCAAAGACATCAGTAACAGAATGAATAAAGCCAGAACAGCTTTCGTCAACCTAAACAACATTTGGAAATCATCTCGGTACAGCACAAACACCAAATTAAGATTATACGAGAGTTGTGTACTTTTGTATGGTGCGGAGTGCTGGAGAGTAACACAAAAGGAAATGTCCATGCTGGATTTATATCCAGTGCCTTCATATCTCTCTTGCACACATCTTTAAACCTCGGCTGTGATCGCCCGACTGTTCTTTCGCCATCTGCCATTTTGCACCATTATAAAGATAATTATCATCAACATTACTTTTCTGCTCCCCAAGGAGCAAAGGCCTTCAACAAATTCATGCCAAACCTTCCTTTCCTGTGCCATCTGTTTACGGTTTTCATGTCTACTATATCCCTTTCATGTCTACTGTATCCCTTTCATGTCTGTCTATAGTTACCTGTCACATGTTTTTCAGTCTCCCTCTAATGATAAAAAATGTGGAGCAATCTTTGTAGACTACAGAAAAGCATTCGATATGATAGACAACATTGTAATAAAATTATTATGAGCAATAAAAGCTAACCTTGACCTGTGTAGTTTCTGGGTGTCTCTGAAGAGACAAAGAAAGAATAAGCTTACTGCACCCTCAGGCAATTAATACAAGGCAATTAATACAAGGCAATTAATACAAGGCAATTAATACAAGGCAGTTAATACAAGGCAATTAATACCAGGTTTTTCATGGAGCTGGCAACCTCATTGTTTAAAACTAATTACCACAAAAACTACAGCTGCAAGAGCATGTAACTCAGCTGCAGTGGTAGCTCCATGCTCCATAAGGAGCACTAAGGAAGATGATGATGATGATATGGTTGATAATGATGATAATGAAAATTAACCTTAATCTAGTGACAATAATTAAATCATTCCTGTCTGACCTGACTATAACTTGTCTTACAATAATTCCTTGTCAAACCCAACCATGATAGATACCATTCTCAGGGTTCTATACTTGGTCCTCTACTTTTTTTTTGCCATATACATCAATGACCTTCCAGTACACATCAAGCACTCATCTTGTGACCTATTTGCAGACAACTGTACTGTTTACACAAATGATAAAAGTTGCAACACACTCAAAGTGCGATTACAAAATGACACAGATAATCTTATTAAGCGGAGCAATGAAAATCACTTGCAAATAAATATCAGTAAACAAAATGTATGTTGATATCAACTAGTCAAAAGTGACAAAACTCAAAGAAAACAACACTTCAACTCTACATTGGTACCTCACTTATTGAGAATGTAAATGAAAATAAAACACTAGGACTAATAGTTGACCAACATTTCAATTGGAACTCATATGTACAAGCACTGACCAAACAAATGGCACAGAAAGTTTATCAGTTAGCTAAAAGCAAACATTTCTTAGGTGAAGAAACAAGGAAAATGTTCTATATATTTCAGATACAAACACACCTAGACTACTCCCCAATCTGGGATGGCCGATCCATGTCCAACACAAAAAGACTCCATTCATTACAAAAGTATACAGTGTATCTAGTTTCCAACAAATACCAAACACAGTGTGTAGATCTATATAAATATCTTAAAATATCACCTCTCACAAAGTGCTTCCTCTTTAACACAGTGCTTACTCTGCTGCTCATCTGTGCAACAATCATCCTCATGCACTGCCCCTATTCGTACAATGGCAGACTTTTCAAATACATCATAAAGTGCAGATTATATGCCCCCCTAATTGAATTATACCAACGGGCTGATCACCCGTTTGCCAGTCACTTCGATTACGGAAACAACAGCAAATGGATTGATTTGCCATTGCCCTAAAGACGCCACTAGGCGTGATGGGAAATAATGGCAAAGAAAACCTATCTGCTGTTGCCCTAAGACGCCATTAGGCGTAATGGCCACTGACTGCTTTGACGGTCGGTGGCTAAGGATGGAAGAAGAAGAATTGAATTATGTTCCCAAATCAGTATATACTATTGTATGTAGGCAAAGATGATGATCTTTGCCCTTTTCAATATATTTTATTTCTTGATTATAATTAGATACTGTAAATATGAGTATACTGTTATTGTACTTTTATAGTGTTGTATTCCTTGCCATTAATATTTGATAATAAATGATTCAGTACTGAAAATGGCAGAAAGGAATGGCAGAATGTTAGACAGGCCTGCGGGCCAATTATAAATCCTTTGAACTAAAGTTTGTGCATTCATTCTTTTAACCCCGTAGTGTCAGAGTTAGGACCGTCTTGTAGTGCTGTTTGCAGGTTTTCTTCTCAGTATTCTATCCAATGCCAGCAACTTATTTTCACCTCATGTTCCACTGGCACGTATCTGGTTCTTGCCATCAGTTCCACACCGATGATCTTGCCATACCATTTCAGTCTTTCTTTTATATGCAAGCACCCATTTATGAAAGTCTGTAACTCCTTGGTTATAAATATCTGTTAAAGTCAGTTATATAACTGAAACCACCAGGCCTTTACACCCCTCCCCCTTAATATTATTCTTGTTCGGGGTTTCTGCTTGATTTTGTTTGGTTTTTTTGTTTGTTGTTTAACATCCAAGCATAATTGGTTATTGTGATTTGTCCTATTTCCAATGTTTTGACAAGTGTGATGCCACTTTCCCATTTTGGCAGTTGTTCATATTATTTGGAATTGAGAACAATATATATCCTAATTATAAACCGTTGAACAGGATATTTTTCATCATTAATATAAAATAATATATATATATATATTCTTGGTTGTGATTATTATTGTAAAAAGATAACAGAAACATATAATGGATGTTCACAACAGTTGTACACAGCTGCGTTATCAACTGTGTTGCTTTTTCATAGGTAAAAATCTATGCTGGACCAAATTTGGGCCAAGTCCTAAGATTTGGTCCTTCTGTGGCTCCATCAATGCACACAGAATATGGAACATTGGAGTGTGCAGTAGAAATAGTGGATGATGTGGATGGTGCCGTACAGCATATCAACACTTATGGCAGCTCACATACAGACGCTATTGTCACTAATAATGGTTAGTTTTGTTATCATTTGCATATACTATATTATTTTTTATTTTCTTTTTTTCATTAGATTGTTACAATGTCTGGATGAGATGAATGAGAGACCTCTACCTTAAAAAATTAATGAAGTTCTAATGAAATGAAATTCTATTTCATACAACATTTAAAAATGATTTATTTTTTCTCATGTTATCTTGCCTCTACTTTTTTTCTGCTTTCCATCTCCTGCCTTTGAACTTTTCTTCCAGCAATAATACTTTTATTTATTATTTATCACTTTTGAGCACTGTCTTCTCACAACCAAAACCTGACATTTACAAGAATGCTTTGGTTGAATATCTTTTGTGATTAAGATGTTTTGTGAAAACCAATTATTTCAAAGGATTTCAGTCATTTTATAATAGTGGTTTTATTTTCAATTCAGATCCCTGTGCCATAACTGAATACGTGAAAATAGAACCACACAAGCATTTAAAAATTAGTTTATCAAGGTCTTCCTTTTGAATATTGACTTGCTAATTCTGTTACACCTTCTGTCCTGTGTACATTTTTGACTTGCTAATTCTGTTGCACCTTCTGTCCTCGTGTACATTATTGACTTGCTAGTTCTGTTGCACCTTCTGTCCTTGTGTACATTATTGACTTGCTAATTCTGTTGCACCTTCTGTCCTCGTGTACATCTAACTAAATCATCATTTTCATTTGTACTCCATACGGAGCATGGAGCCTCCACTGCAGCTGGTCCCCTTGCAGGAAGCCTGCACCAAGCATTCATGTGCCCTTGCAGCAGTGGTTTCTGGTACATGATGAGGTTGCCAACATTTAAGTCAATGCTCATATAAACAGCCATGACTTCCAAATATTTGACTGATTTATTTTATTGCTCAACAGAAGAAAGTGCTGAAAAATTTTTGAAGATGGTTGACAGTGCTAGTGTGTTTTGGAATGCTAGCACAAGATTTGCAGATGGGTACAGATTTGGACTGGGTAATTTTTTATTTTTGCTTTTTGGTTCAGTGTAGTTTGTTTGTCTCAGATGTTAGTAGAACATTCTTGGGGAAAATCTGCAGTGCCTTGTGTATATTTATGGATTAGTGTGTGCCTTCATGCTTTCTTCGCCCTCACCTCATGACCAGCTCATGTCTAATCTTCCATTGTGGCAGTTCAACTTCATTGATCTGTTGCCAGCAGTGACCACGTATGTGACTCAAACTCTGAACTACATTTTTTCTTTCTGTAGGTGCAGTTTTATGTAGGTTGATACAATAGTTTTGTGTGTGTTTTTTTTTTTAAAGTATGGTTTCTACTGTCAGTGTATTTAAAAATTTGTATACTAAATTTCCGGAGGATTCAATTATTTAATGGTTTTTTTTTTTTATAATTAAGTTTAAACTGCGTAAAAATGTATTATGCTTAACACTGAAAGTAAGAGACTAAACATGGATTTAGAGATTCAAATAAAATATCAGTTTTGGCTCTCATTAATTAAATTTTCTAGAGAAACTTTTGTTACTCTACGGACCTCCACAAGTCTCCATCATTAACAAACCACTTTGAATCAAACAGGTACAGATGATTAGTATGCTAGCAAGAACAGGTGTTGGCACTGCACCAAACCCCAGAAATATTATTAGAATAATTAAGACCATGGAGGTTGTCCAAACAAAAGATATCTAATATTATGTAGCTGTATCACAATAGCTGGAAATGATGACTAGAAGGATTTTATCCAGAACAGGGAGAAGAGATGTTTTCATAGAACTTTCAAGGTTAAAAATGCCAAGACACCTTTGTTCACATAAAGCATTTGTTACTTAAATGGTTACTGTCAAGGAAGTCCTTTTCTTTTAAGTCTCGTGATTGGCACCAAAGAACTTATTGTAGCCATGTGATTCGTGCAGAAGAAATAAGTTTTATTAGTTCTGTCCATACACAGTATTAACATGAAAATGCTATTATTTTTGAAATAACAGGAGCAGAAGTTGGAGTGAGTACAACTCGCATCCATGCACGTGGTCCAGTTGGTCTAGAGGGTCTGCTCACCTATAAGTGGGTGTTATCTGGGACAGGACAGGGTGCGTCTGACTTTAGCAGTGGAAAGTTGAAGTTTGTCCACGAACGACTCCCAGTTCATGATGATACATCAGTCAACAGTTCCACATCATGATTTTTCACACCCGCTAGCAGATATCTTTGTATGGTTGCCTTCATTGCTTGCTTGAAATGGATTTTATTTTGAACTTAACTGCTTTCCAGTAAGGAATGCCTTCTAAAGGAATGACGTTTTATAATTTTGTCTTCACAGAGTCAGTAAAACACATTGATATTTCAAAGTCCTAGGTTCTAATTTAGGAGTGTCACATAATGTGTACAAGCAGCGACGGATCTAAATTCTGGGGGCCCCTTTTATTAAAAAGAGCTTTGGGGGATGGTAAAGAAACATATTATAGAGAAAATTGGACTTGGGGGCCCTGAAGCTCAAGCTTCATAGTAGATCCACCAGTATACAAGCTGGATATTATATCAGTTAAACTACAGTTTATTTGTGAATCAGTGTTGTGATTGGAAATAATATATTTATGTGGACATCACCGTTCATGGAAACTGTGTTAAACATTTGTGTATACATTTTTTTAGATTTGCTTGGCTGCAGAGAACAGTTAAGATATATCAAACTCCATATTTACAATTTGTGAGATATACTAAACTGTTGGTACGGTATACAGTTTTTGAATTATGCTTGGCTGTGTACTTAGTTTTTGGATATATTTAACTGTATTGATTTACACAGTTATAAAGGCAATAATTCTTCATTTTAATGTCAACATGATCTCATTCATATGCTGCTCCTCAGTTCCCCAAGGAGCATAGGCCTTCAACAAATACAAGCCAAGTCTTCCTGTCCGGTGCCATCCACTCAAGTTCTTTCCATGTCTTTATCTCATTCATTTCTATCTCTAGTTATTCTCGCCCATGTGTTATTTGGTCGTCGTTCCCCCCCCCCCCCCCCCCCCCCCCCACCACCACACACACACACACACCCTGGGGACTCTAGAACAAGGACTGCCTTGTAATTATAACTGATTTCAGAATATTGTTTTATCCAATAACTTGTTTTGTCCAACAGAAAGTGTTAACATGGAAGTGATGTTATGATTATTTATTTTTTTATGTCTTAACAGTGTATGTGCCGCTGCTCTTTGCTTAACACAGACTTAACATTTTTTTTTTTTTTTTTAAAGTTTTGGCGAGTCGTGTCCCGTTCAACCTAGTCGGTTATAATAGGGCGCATGTCCAAATATAAAAGACCCTTAGGTCTGAGGTTAATTTCACTTAGAACATTAGGAAAATGGTTTGGTGATAGGAAACCATACAGAGCATTACCACAGGAGAGATCTGAGTCAGATCATTACCATAGGAGAGATCTGAGTCAGATCATTACAACAGGAGAGATCTGAGTCAGATCATTACAAAATTTTATAAATTGTTTTAAACACTTGACAAGATGCACAAACAAAAATTTAAAATACTTGTTTCTGAATGGTTAAAATAATTGCTTCATGCTTTACTTCTTATTTCAATTATAAATGTCCATCTTTGAGCTAACTTCTGATAAGCAAAATTTCTGATAAGCAAAATTTCTGATAAGTAGAAGTGTTTGATTGCCTCACCAACTTTTACTTATCCAGACTGCCTTCTTCTATTTTACTCACATTATCTGCTGAAGTACACACTTAATGCAGCTAATTTAATAAAGTGAATCGGACCCAGAAGTTTCTACTGTCCATGGTAACAATTTTAATTTTTTAAAATTCTGAGCATGCTGTTTCTTTCATTTTGGGTTTTTAACAAGCAGTAAAGAACTGACAGTTTCCAAGTGTAAGATGTTTCTAACATAGTCCAGACTTTCCAAATGTAAGCTAAGTCTGACGTAGTCCAGAGTTTCCAAGTGTAAACTGTTTCTAACATAGTCCAGACTTTCCAAGTGTAAGCTAAGTCTGACGTAGTCTAGAGTTTCCAAGTGTAAACTGTTTCTGACATAGTCCAGATTTTCCAAGTGTAAACTGCTTCTGACATAGTCAGGCTTTCCATGTGTAAACTGTTTCTGACGTAGTCCAGAGTTTCCAAGTGTAAACTGTTTCTGCCATAGTCAAGAGTTTCCAAGTGTAAGCTGTTTCTGACATAGTCCAGAGTTTCCAAATGTAAACTGTTTCTGACAGTCCAGCGACATCAAGGTGAAAATTACAGGAGCCACAAGCCCATAACAAATAGCATAATCGTATTCTCCCTATTTGCGTGTCTGGAGTCATCACCCCTGCAGCTGGTCCTCTTGCAGGAAGCCTGCATCAAAGCATTCATGCAGCTGTGGTTTCTGTGGCAATCTATTAGACATTATGAGCCCCTCTTTGTTTAACCTTATATTAGTCATCTCTTATGACATGCCAGAGGGACCAGCAGACGTGTTAATTATCTCCTCAGAGACCCCTGGGAACTACACAGGGCCATTGTCCTGTAACAGTTCTGGACGCCACCATAAAAAAATTAAGCGATCTCATCCCGGCATTTGTCTACTCCTGTGCTGACTACTTAAGTGTACTTAACGAGTTATGTATTCTCATCCATCTAATGTGATGAGATAATTCATGTGCAATTTTGCTTAACAATGATTAACAGTATTATGGTAAATTAGCTTTCTTATGTTTGTAATTTGTCGGGAAGTGTTTATTGCTCAGAACTGGCTAATGGATTTTTATAGTACATCTTCAGAAATGTGTGAGCGTTTTTTTTTAAATCTGTTAAATGCTTTCATATGACTGATGTTAACATATGCTTAATGAATAAGTGAAAACATGAGCAAATCGAAGCCTTATACAAAACAAATGAACCTACTTTGACATATCATGACTTTCCTTATGCTGAGGGTTCTCTTAAAGACTTCAGTTAAGGGATAAATTTGGCAAGACCATGTTTGCTTTACATTCTACAGATGCTGATATGAAAGAGCAGCATTTCCAAAAGTGATACATGAGACAACTTGCCAGTTACAAACAAAGCTTATAACACAAATCAGATTTGTCAACTCTCATGCTAACCATTTAAGTGTACTTAAAGAGTTATGTACTTTTCATGTGTCTGTTGTGGTGAGAGAATTTTTGTGGAATTTTGATTTACAATGATTATTAACAGTATTATGGTAAATTGGCTTTTTTTGTGTTTGTAATTTTCAGGAAGTGTTTATTTATTTTCAGGACTGGCTAATGGAACTTATTTTTAGTACATCCTCAAAGTTGTGTCTTGTTTCTAATCTGTATATATGCTGTCATGTGAATTATATTAATAGAATCAAAGCCTTGTACAAAACAGAGGAACCTTCCATGACATATGACTTTCACTGTATACTAAAAGTTCTCTTAAGACTTCAGCCACGAGCTAAATTTGACAAGATCATCTACAGATGCTAATTGAAAATCTGTTAGAGCAGCATGTCCCAGAGAGTGATAACTGTACCACGGGTGATGATGTCAGTTACAAGTGAAGCTTATTGAAGTGACTGTTTCTGTAGCAATTTGTTTTACATGATTTTTTTGTTTTATATATATATATATCGTATGCCCGCTGTTACTCGAGGCGAAATCTCCGATTAATATGTCTAACCTGAGACTGATTTTACGTGAGTGTCCCTTTTTTTCCCTGTACAATGACGGGTGTCCACTCGCCATTCAGGCAGATACTCGCCGATTTTGGAGGTACCCATTAGAGCTGGGTCGGCTCAGGAGCCGTTCAGGTTATTCCAGTCCCTGGTCAAAGACACCTTATATTAAATGCCTTTTACCACGTGCCGGAGGGACAGTAGTCGTATTCTTTCTTTGTCACCTAAGAGACCTCAGGGAACTACAGGGGGGCAGCTTTTTTTTCTTTAACCTCATTTTCTGTGTGTGTGTATGTATACGCACGCATGTGCATGGATGAAATAAAGAACTAAGACAGAAAAGTGAATCTGTAGTGGACACAATCAGTTAATAAATTACTGTCGGCAATTCACATAAACTCTAAGTTATAAAAGGGGTTTTCATAGACATCCATACTGATAGACAGATATTATGTTAAGTGGCTGTGTAATGCTCTCACCAGAAACAGAACCTATGTGTTATGCTAGTAATATTACTGTCTCCAATCAACTCTAACACTACGTGTTTAAAAGCTTTTATTTGTTTAAAAAAAATAAATTCCTAGAGATATAAACTGAACATAATGAACAGAGAATAAATAAAATAAGTGAAGTTTGATATGAGAAACAAAAATACTCATTGAGCAGCTGTGATGTAGATATATTTCTAACATGTAATAAATCAATATGTGACACAGACGAAAAATTTTTTTAATGTATAACTACCAACCATGAATCAGAAGGGATTTTAAAAAAACCCTAATGGTTAAAAACAAATAAATAAAATGTTGCAGTTAAAAAAACTCTGAGACACTGATGCTAGAATGAGATTCTTGCACAGATAAACTTAACCAGTTCTTCGTGCACTGTTGTCACAGAAAAATGAACTCAAAAAATTACAGGCTTAAAATGCAAGTATATGATGTAAGTACAAGATCATATTTACTTGACATTCTACATATACCAACTGGAAATCTCCCCTGCCCAAATAGAGATACCTGGAGCAATGATGATTCACAAACTGTTCACATTCTAACAAGTTATGAGAAGAGGAAAGCTGGAACACATTGTGACAACAGACAAAAACTAATGGAAAAAGCGACAGAAGAAGACAGTAAGATGTTACTAGACCATTAAAACACGGGGTGAAAAAAATAAACAACTCAACAACAGATAGGACTGTCTATGACTGCTGGCATGACACTTGAAGAAATATATGAACATTTAAAACATTTTTATTAAGAAAAAAATATTAAGTACCATATTTGCCTGCCTATTGATGATAGAACATTGATGTCCTTTTGTCCCCCCCCCCCCCCCCCCCCCCCCCCCCCCCCACCCCAAAAAAAAATGTATCTGAAAAACAGGGTGCATCTTATATACCAAACGCTGAAATTTCAGGTGCAATTTTTATCGATAAATCCTCTGCACAATTCATGTCCATTTGTCGTACAGTGATTGTGGGTGAACGCAAGAGATGGTTTATCTAGCTCTGAAGATGATGATTTTCTGGCTTTTTTGGGTGAAGATTAAAACCTTTAATGTAAGTGTATTATTTTTTTCCATGATAGATTTATTTTTGTTGTACATACCAATTGCCTGAAAATTACTTCAATTTTTTTTTCAATAAATGTATGATGAGATGTACTAAAATTAGTTTTTCCTAAAAAATGTCCATAAAAAAAAAGGAAAGCGTCTTATAGACCGGCAAATAATGGTAAATAACACAGTACAGATGGTACACTTAAAATTATTTTTAGGTTTTTCTTTGATGAATCTTTGAAAAATTTTTACTTAGAAAAATTTTAAGTAGATAACTGTACAGCTGATCATTGAAAGGACTTTTAATCTGTTCTTTGATGAACATTAATACAAATTCTTCTTTAGAAAATTATTAGTAAATAACGGTATATGCAAAACTGGAGTTAATTTTTAGGCTGTTCTTTGATGAACATTAATACAAATTCTTCTTTAGAAAATTATTAGTAAATAACGGTATATGCAGTACTGGAGTTAATTTTTAGGCTGTTCTTTGATGAACATTCTTAACATTCTTGCACAGAAAATATTAAGTAAATAAAAGGTTGTACTTGAATTAACACTTGAAAAATTTCTAATAAGACAAATATGAATTAAATAATACAGGTGATGTGCTTGTATGACTAACAATTGTGAAAGTGATACACAAATGACTCAGGTTTGGGGAAACACAGTGTTAGAGATAGCTGGAAACCTGGTTGCCGTGTTACATGCATCTCCAAAATACCACCAGTGTTAACACAAGCCCAGTTCACTGTGTTGATATTAAGCATAAGTCTGACCTAATATTCCTATATTATTAAAGTCTAACATTAAGATAGTTACATCATCACATGGTTATATTATTACTCATCTACTACAAGCAAGGCATAATGGTTCATATTAACATTATGTTGACAAAGAAGAGCAATATATACAACAACCTGGAACACACACTGTTATATCTGTAGCTCTTCACTGCCCTAATGCATAAATTGTCTCCAGCATGTTCTATCCACCAGTTAACTGCTTTGTTCATTTCAAGAATGACCCATAGTTTTCATGATAGCCACAAGGTCTCTCCATCATCCATTACTTATTAGTCTCTTTATTTTCTATCAGGGGCAGATTCTATCAGAGACTAGTTTATGCTAACATAAGTTTTTGAAAAGTATGGCCAATCTTTCATCTTCTAACAATGTAATTTTCCACACCCTGATTAACTGTTTTGTTTCCCGTTATATGCTGGGATCCTGTTGACGCTGGGAATACCGGTGAAGCATTCTTCAGTTATTAACACTGATCTGGATGTTCTCCAATGATGTTCCTGTTGTCTATTATACGAGTATTTCAGAGTCAAATACTTATAGCAGAATAGGATATTCATTCAGTCTGAAGATCCCCCATTTCTGTATGACCTCCAATCATTTTTTTGTGAAATTTTTGTGGGGGTTTACTGAATTATGATGCATTGCACTGTAAATTACTATCAGAGGTCATATAAGTTTCATAAATTTTGTCTGAAAACTAAAGTCAAGCAATTCTCTGATAAATGCACGTGACTTACATTTGTCTGTAAGACTTTGTCTTTAAGATATATGCTCTTTTTGTGTGACATGCTTGACACTGTTTCCCTTCAGTTCTTAACAGACATTTCAGTCTCTGAATGTTGCTGCATCATAAATTACAATGTACTGTTTTCTTCACCTTCTTGTAAGTTATGCTCGAATTTGTCATTGAACTCTGTCATGTCTTTTATTTCATTCCAGACATGTTTAACTTTTCCAGTTCCATTATTACTGATCTCTATGTATTCTTTAGTTTCAAATACCTGATCTTTCACTGCAGTTTCAGTCTAGGGCCTGCCTAACTATATTTCCTTAGGTCTGCCTATAGCATTGCTTATTTAGTTCCACTTTCTGCAAACTGTATTTGAAAAGATTTTGACATAATTTTAAGCAGAAAAGTCCGCAGGAATCATACTGATTAACTCATTTATTTCATGGATTAATTTCTTTGGAATACTAGGACGCAGTAATCATCCTCTTTTATTTGCTCCATAGGGAGCATAGTGCCACCAATGCAGGTGGTGCTCTTGAGGAAGCCTGTTACCACAGTGGTTTCTGTTGCAATTTATTTGACATGATGAGGTTGCACAACCTCATATTAGTCCCCTCTTATGACATGCTTGAGGGAGTAGTAGTCCTATTCTTTCTTTGCATCGTCAGAAACCCTCGGGGAATGATACAGGTCATCGTGCCCTACAAAGTTTACTGTAACATCAAAGCAACGAAGGAAAGTTGTGCATAAAGCTAGAATCTTCCAAATGTAACAACAAATAGCTATGGAATACAAGAATACACGAAGTGATCTGAATCAGGATTTCTTGTAAGGATGCTCAGTGAACTGGCAGCTACCATGTCTATCAAGTGTCATCAAGGGGGGGAGAGAAAGGACCATTGACTGCCTGATATATTTATCTACTTCTTAAAAAGTATGGGAACCACCACTGCAGGTCGGCCCCCCCCTCCCCCCATGCAAGAAGTCTGCACCAAAGCATTGTGTTGATTTCTGCAGCAATTTGACATGATAAGGCTGTCAGCACCATGCATTTGTCACTGACTACAACATGTCTGCAGAAGCATGAGTTCTATTCTGTCTGTGTCTGCTCAGAGACTTGTGGTATCACATGTGCTGCTGATCTGCTGACAAAACTCATTTACTTTCTCTTCTGTCATGTGCCACTGCCATTACATAAATTGTAAATATTTTAGATTTCTTGTTTTCTTAAATTCTGCTTCCAGAGCTCCAGGCTAAGACTAGCAATAGGCTATACAGTTGTGCTATCACACTGTAACAAATGTAAATAACAAATACATCTACCAAGTTGTCTATTTTATATCAATAAAGTCTGCTGTTATGCACTAGTCAAATAATAACCAATAATATCATTTTCCTATGCGCTCCCTATACAGCATGGCACCACCACTGTAATTGGTTCCCATGCAGGAAGCCTACACCAAATATTCACTTGCACTTGTAGTGGTAGTTTCTGTAACAACTTGTTTTACATTATGAGGCTGTCAGCCCCTCCTGAACAACCTCATATAATTGGCCTAGTACGACATGCCTGAGGGTGCAGCAATCCTTCTTTCTTTGTCTCCTCACAGACCCCTGGGAACTAAACTGGGCAACAACAAATATCATGTACACATATTTTTAAGAAACAAAATTCTCCAGAATTCATCATAAGACTATGTTTGACAATTCTGAAAGAAGTTTAGTTTTAAATACTTGTGCACCAATTAACATCAGATGGAAAATCCAACTATAAAAACAAAACACAACAAACAAGCAAAAATAGAATTCCATAACAATAAAAGCATTTTATGTAACAAATCTTTGTCCACGGGAGCTAAAATAAAGAAAGTTTTCCGGCAATAAATCCATGAATTGTTTTTTATAACATACGTGAAAGCAAATAAAAAATAATCAGTAAACAAACCAAAAAGATAGCACTGATACAGTTTTTACAAAAGAATGTTAAGGGCTCCATATACAGAAAAAAGACTTGTGACAACATCATGAAAGACATCTATGTGCAAGAGAAGATGATAACATACATCAGAAAGAAACTTCTACTTTATTACGCAAATTCTGAGAACAGTAAAGTAATAACAACAGGCAATAGTAATAACCCCCAACGGGCTGATCACCCGTTTGCCAGTCACTTTGATTACGGAAACAACAGCAAACGGATTGATTTGTCGTTGCCCTAAAGACGCCATTAGGCGTGATGGGAACAACGGCAAAGAAAATCTATTCGCTGTTGCCCTTAAGACGCCACTAGGCGTAATGGCCACTGACTGCTTTGCCGGTCGTTGGCTAAGGACGGAAGAAGAAGAAGAAGAAGAAGAATAGTAATAACCACCCGTGTGTTACCAGGGCCCAAAAGGGGAGCACAGAATAGTAACACTGTACCCTACCATGCATGTCGTAAAAAGCAACTAAGGAGGGTTGGGCTGGTTACCCCATCCTGTAAAAAACTTTTACCAAAAAACTTCAACAAACATGGACAAGTCAAATACAGAATATAAATCAACTCAGCCGCCCAAGACAGAAGAAGGTCCTCTGGAAAGGAGGTGCATGAAGCAACCCAGAGACAGCCGAAAGGAGTCTGGGTTGCCAACTAATCTTTTTTCATCTAAGAAAATCTCCAGTATTGCACCTGGAATGTTAGCACTCTGTGTGAAAAAGGGAAAACTGCACAGGTAGCAGCAGAAATGAAAAATTACAGGATTGATATCCTGGGTCTCTGCGAGACAGTGGAAGGGCATAGAGAGGAGGAGATTGATCACAGGAGAATTGGTGTTGATATCCAACAAATACCAAGTACTCCAACAGCTGGAAGATGAAACAGATACGGAAGACCACTAGCAACAAGTAAAAAATATATGGAACGAGACGTGAAGAAGTAGTGAGAAAAAGAGAACATCAGCCCAAAGCATGGATAACAACAGAAACCATTACCAAGATAGAAGACAGTAAAAACAAGAAAGCAGATTTAAACAAGCAAAACCAGAAGCTCCAAGGCTCATGAAGTGTACATAGAAGCAAACAAACAAGTAAGAAGAAACATCAAAAAAGACAAGAGGAAGTATATTGAAGAGATGGCAAGGGAAGTAGAGGAAGCTAACAGCTAATATAAGCAAGCAAATGGCCTCATAAAAGATAATGGAAATTTGCTTAGTAATATACAAGAACAAATGAAGAGATGGACAGAACATTTTGAGGAACTTCTCAATAGACCAGCTCCAACTAATCCCCCAGACATCCAGCCAGCAGAAGAGGAGCTACAAATCAGCTGTGAACGACCAAGTAGAGAAAAAATAAAGAAAACCATAAAGCTTCTGAAAGATGGAAAAGCAGCTGGTCCAGACTGCATTCCAGCAGAGGCCATCAAAACAGATATTGATACCTCTACAGAGATATACAAACTACTTGGCAAAGTCTGGGAGAGAGAGGAAATACCAGCAGAATGGAAGGAAGGTTATCTGGTCAAATTGCCTAAGAAGGTAAACTTACAAGAGTGCACAAATTATAGAGGAATAATGTTACTATCAGTGCCAGGAAAAGTATTAAACAGAATCATCCTCGAGAGATTAAAAGAGTCCAAAAACAAACAACTGAGAGATGAACAACCAGGTTTTCGACAAAACATATCCTGTACAGACCAGATAGCCACATTGAGAATAATAGTTGAACAAAGTCTGGAATGGAATTCACTGCTATACATCGGGTTCGTGGACTATGAAAAGGCATTTGACAGTGTAGACAGAGAATCACTTTGGAAATTGATGAAGCATTATGGAGTTCCCATGAAGATCATTAACTTAAAAGAAGACCTATGAAGACATGACATGCAGAGTTCTTCATAAAGGACAACTTACAGATCCGTTTAGGATTAGAACGGGAGTGAGACAGGGGTGCCTCTTGTCTCCATTTCTTTTCTTACTAGCAATAGATTGGGTTATGAAAACATCAACATCACACAATAGAAATGGAATCCAGTGGAATCTGACTAAACAGCTTGATGATCTGGATTTTGCAGATGACTTGGCTCTTCTGTCCCATAACCATAATCAGATGCAAGAGAAAATGAAAATTCTTAATGAGAGGTCACAAGTGGGCCTGAAAATACATAGGGAAAAGACAAAGATTATGAGAATAAATGCAAGAAATGATAACAAGGTTCAACTTGAAGAAGCACCAATACAAGATGTAGAATTGTACGCATATCTTGGCAGTAAGATAGACAAAGTTGGAGGGACAGACAGTGATATCAAAATAAGAATACAAAAAGCAAGAGGAGCTTTCATTGCATTGGGAAACATATGGAGAACAAGAGAAATCAAGTCCAACACGAAAATAAGAACCTTCAACTCAAATGTCAAGTCAGTCCTATTGTATGGCTCTGAGACATGGAGAGCAACAAAAACAACAACCAAATAGTTACAGACTTTTATAAATGGGTGCTTGCGTAGAATAGAAGGACTGAAATGGTATGACAAAGTCACAAAGGTGGAATTGATGACAAGAACCAGACAAGTGCCAGTGGAACAAGAGTTGAGAAGAAGACGCTGGCAATGGATAGGACACACATTGAGGAAACATGTGGATAGCATTACAAGGCAGTCCTTGTTCTGAAATCTACAGGGAAAGAGAGGCAGAGATAGACCAAAAACACATGGAGAAGAGAACTGGATCATCATCATCATGTGACGTATTCTTTCCAGAACGTTGCCTCCATTACAGCTGCTCTGAACGAATCACGATTCTGGGCAAGTCGACCTGCATCAGCCAAAGAAAGTTCAGACTCTCTGTGATGTCCTGGGTCCACCATCGTCTAGGTCGACCCCTTCCCCTTTTTCCAAGGACAATGCCTTCCATCACTAATTTTTCCAGACTTTTATGTCTTTTTATGTGACCGAAAAATTTCAACTTCCTTATTGCGATGGTATTTAGGAGCCAATTTTCCTCTACGTTTAGTGAGTGCAGTAGTTCTCAACCATTATGGATTTCTTGGCATTGTACATCAAGTAGTTTGCCATTGCTTTCTGGATGGTTCTGGCCGCTTACCATTACAGTCCATGGTGCGCCCTCAGCCCAATACCAGGCCTTTCCAACTCCTGCCCTAGAAGCCTTTGGCAATATATTATTGATCATTCGCCCGTTCGGCCAGAGAACTGGATACAGAGGTGAAAATGATGAGGAAAACATGGAAAGAACTTTGAGCGGATGGCAAAGGACAGGAAGACTTGGCATGTTTTTGTTGAAGGCCTATGCTCCTTGAGGAGCTAAAGGATATTGATTGATTGAATAGTAATAACAATAGGCAATAATAATAATAATGGGGAAAAAAGGATAGTGAGCAATGAAGGAGTTTCAGAATGGCAGAAAAGTCACTGGAAAAGTCTAGATTTACAATGCAAATAATTCCAAGATTCTTCACCTTGGCGCTGGCTGTGATAAAAATAACAACCTCAGCAACCCTAGCTAAACAACAACAAAGTTTCATTATAATCTTCTCTAGACGATAATGGACAAATTGGTCTGACACTTGATGTGATACTGAAGTCCATCACAATTATAAACAGAAAAGTGGACAATGTGCAGCCCTGGTGCATACCTCAGTGTGTGATACATACATAAACACTCACTCAGACTCTGCTGAAACTGTTGAGTAACAGTCATCTTATTTACTCCTCACTTTCACCATACATAGTGACCTTCACTCAATACTGTGATCACATATTCATGGAAATGACAAAAACCGAAATCAATTTCTTTAAAAGTAATAAGTCCTGACTTATAAAAGCCATTGTAAACTAATATTACAGGGAATGACTGT
Source organism: Oreohelix idahoensis (assembly GCA_024509875.1). NCBI lineage: Eukaryota > Metazoa > Mollusca > Gastropoda > Stylommatophora > Oreohelicidae > Oreohelix > Oreohelix idahoensis. The sequence continues at coordinate 92,022 of JAMPIV010015943.1, forward strand.
GGACTGAAACAGTGGACAAAGAAGAAACAGAAGGACAAAAATATAAATGATAACTTATTTACAGGCAATCATAATAGGCAACTGAGCCATTTAAGACAGACCCTGAGCTAGCAGCAGAACTATTGGAACCACTATTTGCACACAAGTCTGGAAAACAAGGATAACACCAACGGAGTGGAACAAAGGAATAATTGTCAAATTGCCCAAGAAGGGCGACCTTGCAGACTGCAACAATTGGAGAGGAATCTACTAGGCAGGATAATTATACAGAGAATTTCAAAAGCAGTAGACCACAAACTGAGGAAAGAACAAGCAGGATTTAGAAAGAACAGATGTGCAGATCATATATTTACCCTCAGGAACATTATAGAGCAGTGCTCAGAATGGCAGAGACAGCCGTACATCAATTTAGTTGATTCTGAAAAGGCTTTTGATAGTATACATAGGGACAGTCTGTGGAAAATACTGAGGGCTTATGGAATTCCAAGCTGCATAGTGTCAGTCATAAAAAGCCTCTATGCCAACTTTAAGTGTAGCGTTGGGCAGAGCAACCTAACTTTTGAGGTGAAGACAGGCGTATGACAGGGATGGCCCTTATCAACCACTTTATTTTTAACAGTCATAGACTGGGTGATGCGTCAGACAACAGAGGGCAGTCCAAGAGGAATAAGATGGACTACGTTTTCTACATTGGAATATCTGGAATATGCAGATGACATTGCACTACTTGCACATTCTCATCAACACATCCAGGAAAAAGTGGATAGACTTAATAAGTATAGCCAGCAGGTGGGTCTGAACATCAATCTAAAGAAGACAGAGGTCATGACACTCAATGTGGGCAACCCTGAGCCCATAATAGTAAGGAATCAGAAACTGGAACAGACAGACACCTTCACATACCTAGGATGCATATTAACACCAGACGGCGGAGCAAGCAAAGACATCAACTACAGAATGAACAAAGCAAGAACAGCCTTAGTTAGTCTAAACAACATCTGGAAGTCCTCTCAGTACAGCACAAACACAAAATTAAGATTATATGAGAGATGTGTACTTTCTGTGCTTCTCTATGGTGCAGAATGCTGGAGAGTAACAGAGAAGGAAATGTTGAAATTGTCCTCCTTCCACACAATCTTTTGGCCGAATACCATCACCAACCAAGAACTGCTTACTCGCAGCAACCAAGAGGACATGCACACCATCATAACTGGCAGACGCTGGGGTTGGCCATGTCCTCAGAAGAGACCCCGATGCCATCACAAGAACAGCTATGCTATGGACCCCGGAAGGAAAATTAAAGAGAGGCCGACCAAAAATAACTTCGTGAAGAACTGTGGAGGCTGAGATGCAAAGAGTGAATCAGAGCTGGGGCACTGCACAAAGGATGGCTGCCGACCGAGCAAGGTACTTATCAAGGATATAAAGCAGTTTCATAAACAACCTTTTGCCGCCCTATAAGACACCACCAGGCGTATAAATTTAAACTGACTACATGTGACAAAACAATTTTCACATCCAGTAGATCTGGCCATCTTTAAAAACTAATCTGGTGGATCCTGTACTTTTAAAAAATAAAAATCCATCTCAAATCTTGGTTAAGGTTTTCCTGATTTTGTACTGTTAATTTTCAAAGAGAGGGAAAAACCCCTCTTAATGATAGTGGGTGGTCACAGATGTGACCAAGCACCAGTATTAGTGAGCATGTTATATTCACTTAAATTTGTGTGGGACCTGATCCCTGAACTTTGTTCTGGGAGGGAAATATATGGCTAATAACTTACATTCTGGGATGTAAAGGAATTCATGCTGCTGTTGCATGAATTCCAGGGTTAGATAACTAACAAAGACTTATAAGCACCTCCATGCAGTGAATTCTGGAAACAGGCAACCTCTGATTTGCCTGGCCAATTGCTCAGAGATCTAGTAGCCACATCAGAGTGGCCCAACATCACAATTGTCCCTGTCGGGAAACATAACGAGAACCCAGAACTGCACACTGAGCTTGGGAGAGTCACAGGAGCCCCAGACTTAGTCTTTTACCCGGTCAGCTGCTTGCAAGAGGACTTCACAATATACATGATAGGCGTGGGGAGATGGTGAGTGGCTCTGTGCAGGACGTGATGATTCCTTAGGAGATCCTAGAAACAGAGCACAGTATTTTAGCCCTGCATATTTTGAGACCCCCCCCCCCCCCCAGATGGTGAGAAATCATAGTATGCCTCCTCCTCCCCCCAACCCCTTTAGCTTGAAACCAGATGTAAAGACCCTATAAATGTTTGCCAATACTCAGGAAAGAAACTGGAGCTCATGACTTCAACTCACGTTTCGCAATGGCAGAAAAGCCACAGGAAAAGACTAGATTTACAATGTAGATAATGCCAAGGATTCATTACCTTGGCACTGGCTGCGATAGAGAGCAATAACATCAGCTGCCCTAGTCAACAACAAAATGTCATTATAAGCACTAAAGTAAAGTGAAAGGCAGACCATTCATCTACCCTTTGAAATCTAACCCCAAAAAAGTCGTCTATCATGCCAAAATCAGTGAACACAAAAACATGTAGTGGCCAACTTTTGTTCCTGAGTAAGTCAAGGGCAGTGACTGTCTGGCTAACTGATATGTAAAATATGTGGTATACTGTAAGGTATTTAAACCTTCATTGGACAAGTAAAATATACATACTAAAGACAACAACAAATAATATTGGCTTATCCTGAAGGAAACTTCAGTACAACATTAACACACATACTCTGCTAGTTAAGTTAATCCTCACAAGAGTATTTTCATGACAGTAAATATTTTGTGTGCATGTTTATCTCATTACAAAATCAATAATAAACTTTGCGACTCTTAAATTAAACAGTCTTACTAAAAATTATCCATGAAGAAGGCAAATTTATGGGTAAAAATTCCAGCTGAATACAAAAACCTGAAGACTGGGTATTTCACTTTAAACAAGTTATTCAGTTGTGGAGAATTGTTTACTTTTGTTTATTAACCTGAGTATGGTGAGCCAAGTCAAGCAGATTTTTAAAAAATTGGAATTTTAATAAGTCATCATCATCATTTTCCTTAGTGCTCCTTACAGAGCATGGAGCCACTACTGTAGCTGGTCCCCTTGCAGGAAGCCTGCACCAAACAGTCACATGCTTCTGCAGCAGTAGTTTCTGCGGCAACTTGTTTTACATGATGAAGTTACCAGTTCCATACACAACAACCTCAAATTAGTTGCCTTGTAAGACATGCCTAAGGGTGCAGTAACCCTATTCTTCCTTCATCTCTTCTGAGAACAACACGGGGGCCATTTTAACTTGAATGATAATTCATTATGGTCCAACGCTAAAAATGTTTAATGGATAAATCTATTTTTAGCACCATTTAACGTCAAAAATGTAAAATGCTCAAAAATTGTTATCTAATAAATATTTGAAAATTTCACAAATTCATCATTGTAATAATGTGATGATACAGATTATGTACAATGCAAATATATAGTATTGTCTGGCCTAATGTATCAGAGTAGCACATCTATAATAAAATATAGATATCCTGCCTACACAACTGATACTTCAAACCTGCGTGTGTCATGTTGTGTACAGGAGTGATGCTTCACACACAAAAACTTTCAAGTTTCAGGGCTTTTCGAATTTCAGATAAGGGGTTGAGGACCTATACTGTCTAACTGTGCTACCTGCCAAGTAATCATGACCTACTTTGTGTTAGTAAATAAGGTAAAGGATCCCGTTACATGCCCATTGAGGCATATTGGGAATATGGTGTTAGGCCCATCGGCACACTAGGGATGATGTGGTCAGCATTATGCCGGCCGCCTTAACCTTCCCAGAGTTGCTCTGGTACCCAATTTTTTAGGCTGGGTTGACCCTGCAGCTGTTTGCGGTTTAAAAAATCCCACCTCAACTAGGGATCGAACCATGGACCACCGAGCTAGGAAGCCAGTGCATTAACCACTTTGCTACCGCGGCTCTGTGTTAATAAATGGCTGTTGCTAAACCTAGTGTCATATTGACAAACTGGAAATGTAATAATATTCTCAAATAACAAACAATACAAATATGTGACACAACCTCATAAAATGAAGCGGAAGCTTATATTGGCTTGATTGCTGTAGGAACAGAAAAAAAAAAACTATGGAGAACACTGATTATGTTTAGAATAGTGATTCTGAGATTCTGTCTGGTATGCAACCTCCTTGATGATAAGCATACTCACAGCTGATTGGGGGGGGGAGAGAATGCAGGATAGTCATGACAGAAAAAGAGATAGTGGATGTCAAATAGAAAAGATACAGGACAGTTTGACATCATGGCATGGAAAGGAGTCAACAATGAAAGTGATAAATAGCATGAGAGACAGGAAGTTGTGATCACATATGCCACTAGGCTTGGTACTCGAAGAAGATGATAAGATCTGACCAAGAGAAGTATTCCAACAGTAATTTGATATTGACAATGAGATCACATTTAGTGGAAACTATAATTTCGTACCAACAAAGATGTGATCACTATCGCATGATTTGTTAAAAATGACTGAATATTATCTTGTGATCTTAACATGGACTGAATGTTATCTTGCAGCCTACATTCTTTGGCTATAAACAGAAAGAGGTGAGAAAAAAAATGTTGGTGCTGGGCAGGACACACATTAAAAAAACCAGTTAATAGCATTGTAAGCCAGCAAAACTCAGCTTCCTAGTTATCAGGTCATTTAGGTTAAAAAGTGTTAATGAGGATCATAAATGTGTCTGCTTGTTTTGACCCATTGTGACATTACAGTGAGATACTAACATGTAAACATAATTTTCTCAGAACCTTACATTCCACATGTTCATAAATTCACCAAAGTGCTCTATCTTAAAAAAATTTCACATAATGTGAAGATCTTTGACTAATATGTGTAACCATACTATACCTCAGCATCTTAAAGACACTAATTAACAAAGCCTCATTATGTGGTTCTGTCATTTGTAGTACTTTCCTTGTACTGAAGTTTCTGCATGACATATATACAGTAGACATTCAAAAATCCGGCAACCTCCGGACCTGAGGAGTGCCGGATTTTTTAAAATGCCGGATTTTTTATGGTTATATATTCTGTATATATTTAACAGAAAATGACTACCTGTACACTTTATCTGCGATCGACAATGCACGATGTTTACGTTTTACACCACTTCTTTTATTTGCTGAATCCATAATGGGGCTAAACAGCAGCAAATAAATGATAAAATGAGAAGGAATGAGCAGGAATGCCTGTTAACACGTGCAAGCAAGACCCAACAGCTGCATCAAAACATAAACTGCTCCAGAAAACAGTGGCGCGCCAACGCGGTAAATTTAAAAATGCGCTCCGAAATCCATGCCGGAAATCTGAAGGAACCGGATTATCGATGGCCGGATTTTTGAATGTCAACTGTAGTAACTTTCTTTGTACTGAAATGTTAGTGTGTCATGTATAGTAACTTTGTTTGTAATTCAACTTTGGTGAATCAGATATAGTAACATTGTTTGTAATCAAATTTTAGTGCATCATATATAATAACTTTGTTTGTATTGAAATTTTGGTGTATCATGTATAGTAACTTTCTTTGTAATTAAAGTTTGGTGAATCAAATACAGTAACTTTTTTTGTAAAATTAGGTGCATCATATATAGTAACTTTCTTTGTACTGAAATTTTGGTGTGTCATGTATAGTAATTGCTTTGTAATTAAATTTTGGTGAATCATATATACAATAGTAACTTTCTTTGTAATAAAATTTTGGTGTGTTATGTATAGTAATTTCTCTGTAATGAAAATTTTGTGTGTTGTGTATAGTAATTTCTCTGTAATGAAATTTTGGTGAATGATATATATTAACTTTCTTTGTAATGAAATTTTGGTGTGTTATGTATAGTAATTTCTCTGTAATGAAATTTTTGTGTGTTGTGTATAGTAAATTCTCTGTAATGAAATTTTGGTGAATGATATATATTAACTTTCTTTGTAATGAAATTTTGGTGAATCACATATAGTAACTTTCTTTGTACTGAAATTTCAAATGAATCTGGTATATTGTGACTAGCAAGCTTAATACATTATTTTACAAATATCATGACTAAAATAAAAAAAACAGTAATACGCTTGCTGTTAAGGTGAGACAGTCTCCTCATACAAATACCTCATCGTTATAATAGCATGCAGCATATTTACAAGAATATGGATCAAAGTCCAGTCAGGATATATGCAAGAGCAAATGAAGTGATTTGGCACAGGCACCCTGCAAGGCCAATTGTAATAGTGGACTAATGTATCTTAACTCTTAGTATACAAGCGGCCTTTTAGAAAGGCCGATGATCGATCCCCGTTTTACGGCCGGCCTTTCTAAAAGGCTGAGACGGTTTCTGTGTCAATAGCGAAAATGTATAGGTGAATGCATGTTTAAAACCACTGAACAAGTTAGTTACGTGCATGATATAGGGGTTTCATTTCTTCACATTTTGATATATAACACTTTATGTTATCTTTATAAATAAATTATTTATTGCAAAACCTGTAACGGTAGTCATGAAATTAGCTCGTAAAAATGTGGTTTTTGATCTCGTATACTAAGAGTTAAGGGCTAAAAAAGGTAAACGAAAAAGGTAATGCCTGAAGCAGACTGATGTCTACGTGTTTTAATATATAGAAATCACCTTGAATGGTCCCCAGGGGCCTCTAATGGGACAAAGAAAGAATAATGCTACCGCTCCTTCATGCACTTTGTAAGAAGTGACTTATGCTGAGTTCATGGGGTAAGCAACACCATCACTTTAAAAATAAATTGTTACAGAAACCACTGAAAAGGCACATGAAGAAATTAAGTGCGGGCTCACTGCAAGAAGGCCAGATGCAGCGGTGATCTCATGCTCCTTACAGAAAAAAAAAAGACAGAAAGAATAATGTGTGTATAAATTTCACAGATAATCTGAGGGTTTTTCTTAAGCTACACATAACGCACATGTTCCAGAGGCTGAGTTTTATACTATTTAAAAAATCTTACACAAATGTACATCTTTGGAGGAATGGGTTTGATACAAACTTTGTGTGTGTGGTGAGTTAGTGCTTGCTGGATGGGATTGGAGAATAATTCTATCCTTAAGTTTAAGTGCAAATTTGGGGGAAAATTCTGCAACTTATAAGTCTTGCAAATACATACATCTTGGAGGGGAGGAAATAAAGAAAACAGAGCAGTAAAAGTCTCTTTCTTCCTCCACAGTTGCACATCTGGAGTAGGGGGTGTCTTTATCAAGTTCTACACCAAATGTACAGTCTAGGAAACAGCAAAGTCTGTCTCAAGTTTCTAAATAAATGTAAATAAGACTGGTTAAGTCTTTCATTTCCAAATACAAACTACCTTGAAGAAAACACGGCATTGAACAAACTCTTTGTTGACTCAAGAACCTCATATTTGTTTCTGTTCTTTCCTTTCCTTTTCTTCCTTCTCTATTCGGCGTTGTTCCTCCTCCATCATGGCTTCATGTTTCAGGAGATTAAGCACTTCGTCCAACTGGTTAGCACTCAGCTTGAGATGTTCTTGACTAAGAAGCTCTAGTACCTGCAATAACAAATACATCTACTAAGTAATCTATTTTATATGCACTTGCTTAATATAGTCTATTTTTATGCATTTTGCTAATGTAGTTAGGTAATATGCATAGACCAATGTGTTTCCAGTAACTTTGTTTTCCAGTAACAATTGGCATGGGTTTTAGTACTGCATCTTAATGATCATAAAGTCAAGCATGACAATTTGAATGAAAAATATAAGTGTCAAACATAATAATATTGCTTTCACCAGTCTCAGTCAATAAAAACAACAAAGTAGACAGCCTGCCAGGAGCAATAATGAAAACCAGCTATAAATTTAAAAAAAAAAAAGCAAAAGTACAGCAGAACCCTGCTCAATGCAAGGTAACTGGAAATGAGAAGGCTGATAAACTTGCCAAAGAAGGAGTGAGCAACATCCTAAATGAAGACATGGCACCATATGAAGACATGGTACCATATGAAGACATGGCACCATATGAAGACATAAAATCACTGATCAAAAATTACTTTATAGAATAATGGTATGAGGAACACCCAGAGTCTGATACAGCAGAACCAAACTACTCCTTACCAAGAAGAGGTCAAGTGATAATTTTCAGACTGAGAACCGGCCATTGTAGACTCAAATACCATCTGTTCAACAAACTGAATATCAGACAGACAGATGTGACCTTGTGGGAACAGCAAACAAACATAGAACATGTTCTACAAGACTGCCGGCTCCAAAGAGAGAAGCACAGTAACAGCAAGGTCTTCATCAACCTAGTGTGGATAGGAAGTACATATCTCAATGGTCACAGAAAATTCTCAAACAACTTTAAAGTGGAGGCAGAAGCACTAAAAACAGTTGCAATTACCATCATGGAAAATAAAAATTTTGCTAGAGACAAGATAGTGCTCCTCACAGACTCACTATCAGTCATCACATCCCTCAGGACCATTAAAAACAATGAATTAGACAGCCTGGCAGAAATACTAATGAAAACCAGCTATGAATTTGAAAAAAATGTAAAAGTGTAGTGGATCCCTGTCCACTGCAAGATAATATTCCCAAAGATGAGGAAGGAAAATCCAAACAAAAGACGGGCTACATATTAAGAGATAAAGCAATAATCAGAAATAACCACTGAGAAAAATGGCATTAGGAACACTCAGAGTCCGATACTGCAGAACCATACTATAAATTACAAAATTTTCTCATTCTTTTGTCCTCGTAAGACGAATCACCTTTTTTCGATTTTTTTTCACACCCATCCATCCTATAAATTACCAAGAAGAGACCAAGGTATAACTTTCAGACTAAGAACCGGCCATTGCAGACTCAAAATCCATCTGTACATCAAACTGAAAATCAAGATATGTACCCATATGGGAAGGACAAACAAACAGTAGAGCATACGTACTCCAAAAGTGTCAGCTCCACGAGAGAATCAAGGTGACAGTGTGGCCTTCTTCAGCTAGGCTGAGGGAGAAACTGTATGGTAACAACTGAAGCCTGAGAGGGACTGCAAATTTTATAAGAGAGACAGATGTGGTTATTTGAGAGCGAATGGCAAAGAAGAAACAAGCTTAGTTGAGGGAGTGACTGTATGGTGATGACAGAAGCCTGAAAGGGACTGCCAATTTTATAAGAGAGATAGATGTGTGTGAGGAGTTACTGTGATTTTATTTTCCACAGGCCCCATTCTTTTTCTCCCGGTAATTATGTCCTGTAATTAATTGAGTTTAGTCTTTTTCTCTTGGTAATTAATTGCGTTTTCAGGAGGGATTACTGTCGGGGTGAATTTTAAGATTTTTCACCAGTCTTCTTTTCTCTAAAGTAATTGCGGTCACATAGGCTTTTCTTTGTAATATAATTGAGGTAAATTTTTATTGTATTAGGCGCTTGAGTATTATTAGGTTGGGTATAAATTTTCCGACGTTAGAAACCCTTACCCAGTAGATCAATGGGTGGGTGTTGAACCTCTACCCAGGTACGTAAAAACGGGCGCTACAATGAATCAAAGTTAATTCTGCTCATGTGAACGACGGTAATCTTATCTAACGTGACGTAATCTAGATGCGCGGTAGCAGTAATAAACATGAGTCATGTATTTTTTTTGATGTGATTGGCCGGGGTCAATTATTAACTAATTCTGGCTTAATTATTGGTTCACGAAGGCTCCAGAGGGATGCGACGTGATGACGTAGGGTGTGGGTTTTAGCGTCGTTTTTCTAAGATATACACCCGCGTCTAGTCATTAGCGGGTCTCTTTGTCTCCAAAAATATCAGCCGTGAAAACAACGCTATTATCGTTTGCTCAAACGAGAGATATTCGGTGTTGGGTAAGCCATAACTTATTAGTGTCGTAATTATAGTTCGTTTTAAAGAAAACATCTTAGCCCAATTAAGTAAAGTTTTCTTCGGGGGAGTTAATTTAATTTTATAAATGAAAGTGCCATCAATTGCTATCTTAAAATAGAACTGTAAGTGTGCTTATAACTTTCTGTGACGAGTAGCAATATCTATCATGTGTGTAACGAGTTTAGGAAATAAATTGTATAAGGTTAAGTCCTTAAGCTATATCAATACTGTAATTGTGAGGTCTGATATATATATAGGTAACCTCGATTTGATTATAAAATTTGCAGTGTAAAATATGCTAGCGTATTTTTGTGCACGTTATTTTATTGGGCATTTAATTGTGTATACGTTATTTTATTGGGCATTTAATTGTTGTGTACTCAGGAGGGGTGTAATTAATTTATGGAGATGGGATTTATTATTCCCAGAGAGGTCTGTTTTATTTTGGGTTAAGCGAGGACTCACCAGGGTCAGTCTGTAATATAAAGTAGGCCTAGGAATTTTAGTACAGAAGTTTCCCTCAGTGTATGAATTGTTGTGACTATCGCTGTGCTTAGGGTGTAGGGGAAGATGGGAGATGTTTTAATTAAGGTGTTTAAGTGTTAGAGATGTGTATAATTTGATGTGCTGTTGTTATTATTTTGGTTACAGAAAGATAGCATTTCTCATGCAGTGAAGCCCCATGCTTCAGCGGGAACCGGTGCATCTTTATAAAATCCAGAGCTCTTAGCTTGTTATACCATTCCAAAAAGGCGCGTGGCCTGTAGGTTGGGTTTGGGTGTTTGTGTAAATTCGGCCATAATAAAGCCAACGGTCCTAAACCCGAAGAGGGGTAACAGGGCCATTGAATTAAGTTTCGTCAGCAGTGAAGCATCTTCAATTCAACTCAAGTGCCTAGTTCTAGAAGCAAAGTCATTAGCTGCAATATTCGTGGGAGGAGAAAGGGTCAACATTCCTTCTGAATGCTTTAGAGAGGAGAGACAGAAGTTATAGAGGCAGATAGTCAGAACAGAAACAGAGGAGAGACAGAATTTAGGAAGTTAGATAGTCAGAGCAGAGGACAGACTCTGAGGTTGCACTGAAGAAGTCCGTTAGTGGATCAGTGTTTGTGATTGGCGGTGTAGGACTTTAGGAAGTTCTATTTTTCAGATTTGGTGTTAGTTAGGTCTACATCCGGACAGTGGTGTTTGGCTTTTATATATATTTATAATTTAATAATAGGTAATAGGAGTGGTGGCTCGTACTTCAAGACCCCACCAAGTGCTGTGTGGTTAATCCTAAATTCTTTTTCCCATGCAGGTTGAATGAATGGGGGAACAGGGTTGGATTATATTATCAGTCATTTTAATTGTTTGGGTTCTGTTTCAGGTGTGCGACCATGCACGTTATTTATTTTGATATGTAAGTTATTTTATTGTGTAAATAAACTATAAACTGTATCAGTCTCTTTCTCTATACTATACTGTACGTATATGTTGTCTGTATAGTTGTGTCTGTGGACTTTTAGTGTCAGGTACTAAAATGATGGAAAGACGAAATAACATGCATTATCTAAAATAATTTTTATCTTTTTTTAATGAGACTGACAATAACAAACATCATACCCGCAAAGCGTCATTAATGTCAATCTTCCCGTCCTTGTCCTGGTCAAGCACCTGAAAGATCTGATGTAATTTGGACTCACTGGGAACTTTTTTCAAACGCTTTAGGGCCTCGATCATTTCACTGATGGAGATGAGGTTTGTTCTGAAAATAAGAATGAAGATGCAAAAGATAAAAAAACATGTGATGATAGTATAAATGCACTGCCAATTTTACAAGTGCCTACAGTTTTAGATCCACAGTTCAAGAAGCTTACATGTTTTCCACAAAATTGAAGGGAAACTTTGCTAAAGCTATTTACTTTTGAAGCATTTTGTATCAGGAAAAAGCAATCAGAGAATACAAACACCAAAAAGCAGCTAAATTATGATGCTAATGTAAAACCAGTTTTAACTGATTCCGTACGCAAGATCTTTTAAAAGACGCAATGGCCAACCGCTGGGACCGCAAGATCTTTTAAAAGACGCCGATTTATTTCGTTGTTTCTTTCTATTCTGATATTTTATACTGCCCGGAATTTATCTCGAACGGAAGTCAACACAAAACTGGGCGAATTTCAACAAGCTTCAACGTCTTTTATTTGCGTTTGTGTGATGATGTCACCATGATACAACGTTAAAATATCTCCAAGATTAACGAGAAAATGTAGGGTTAAAAATAATGCGTCAGATACTAGGAGACATGCTCGCCCATGCCAGCCTTTCCCAACGCCACCATTCAAATTATCTAGTTAGACGTGCAGACAGAACGTTTACCCTTTGTAGACGGGAGAGAACGGAGGACAAAAAAAAAAAGGAAAAATATGACTGAACACGTGTTTGAAGTTCGAACGGCAAAAAAACGCAATGGGGGGTGAAAGAAAAAAAATTCACGTCCCCTAGTTGACACAAGTAAGGAAAATTTCGAAAATCTTGGCCTTGAGCATGCAATTGTAAAAATCGAGCTGTAATTAAAGAGAGGGGATGTGGTGGAGCATTGTAGCTAAAAATAACTTAGGCAGTAGATTCGTGTAGGAAATACATGTAAAACCAAGTGTGTTTGTATGAAAAAACAAGTAGAGACAGACGGACTAACAGACCGTAATACATACTTGACTGAGATTTGACTGAAGTGACTTTTGGTTGGCAATTTGAAAGTTAGGGGGGAAGTCGGCGATTGGTCAACGCATTCTATAGTAGCGTGATAGAGAGGTGAAAGTTTGCCATTTAACATAAGTCTGTTCAGAGACGCAGTTTGAATCCAGGATGGTGTTGATTCCATAAGAATATAACTTTATAAGTGGGACGCCATCATACGGCCAGCAGCTCAGCTGAGTTTTGCTAGCAAACTTTAACTGTGTTCTCAATTCTGAATTCTGGTAAGAATGAATAATACTTATTCTGTATATTTTAATAATTCGAGTGATTGATACTGCCATATCATAAAAATGATTACGACAAGTAAGTGTTCGCTCTGGATCCCCAGCCCTAGATCAGGGTCTAGAGACATACATACAAAGAAAATATATAGGAACGCCTAAATGAAACTATGAAAAGGATCTAGTGTTGAGATCAGTGGAACATATCACCTATCTTATTTAATAGCAGGAAGCTATTGAACATATATCAGATGCAATGTAGTCTTGGGGAATTAGTACTATGTGAAACCAACTTGGTAAGATGTGCTGTGTGGTCAGAGAGATCTGACCCCGTCTATGTGGTGTTGTTGTTGTGTAGTGTTGTGTGCAGAAGTGGTTCAGGAGCTAGAGTTCTGACACATGACCCAATACTTTTGTTTCAGAACTGTGAGTTTCGATTTGGCACCAAAGCGGTGTCAAATGCTGTAGTAATATACACAAGTGTGGACCAGTGCAGTCTCTCATTGTGTCAGAGCAGCCGTATATTGCCCCCAGCATGGAGAGGTGGGGCCACAAGACTTTTGTACAAGATCGACGCAGGCGAGATAAGTAATATCTGGCCTGCTGGACTTTCACCAACGCAATTTTCAAATAAATTATCTCTAATTCACCATCAAAGAAAGCCCTAACATTTGGGAATTTAAACTATGTATTTTTCCCTTAAGTCGATGGACAATGTTTGGCAGTCATAGACTGGGAGTGTTGACACCATAATAACAGCATATCTAGAAATAAGTTCTCCTAGGACTATCTTAATTAAATTATTACTAACCAGTAATTTGAAATAATTAGGCACACATTTTCCATTTTATTATGTCATATGATTATGCATGCCATTTATAATTCCATAATATTTCATATGTTCTGACCAACAAACAGTTGGTTCAGAACAAAATAAATTTACCAAAAAAAATTTAACATTTTAAACTTAAACAGCCTGAGTTAGTTCAGTGTGTTATAAATTTTCTTAATATTATTAGACTTCTGAATTATCTAGGTAACATCAACCATACAATACCATCAAAATCCACTACATATATTGGGGCCTTGTCCAGGGATAATTAGCTTATCAGTAATATTAGGATCTCCTGGTGGGAGAATTAAATCAGGGGAACAAATTGTAAAAATTAAAAGTGTCCCTTAAAATTGTAAGTGAAAATAAAAGTTGGTGAATCTTCACAGCCAGTGGTAATTAATTGGTTAACTAGTTAATTAGAATTACCTTAGACAATAATTAATTGGAATTACTGTAGTTATTGATTGGTTGGATTTTTACCTTGAGCATTGTTATTTTGTGTGATGGCGGAGTTAGCAAAGTTCAGATCAGCTGCTGTGCTAACGGCGAAGGATATGGGAATGGATGGTCAGGTTTTAATTCAGTATGTAACTGCTGAATGTGACAAGTATATTGAACGGGAAGAAAGAAGATTAGAAAAAGAGGCCGAAAGAAAATTAGAATCTGAAAGGGTAGCTGAAGAGAAGAGGTTACAAATTGAGGCTGATAGAGAACTTAAGAGGCTGCAGATTGAGGCTGACAAAGAGGCTAAAGCATTAGAGGCAGAAGAAAAACGACAGCAAAGGGAAGCAGAAGATAAAAAGGCCGAAAGGGAAGCAGAAGATAAAAAGGCCGAAAGAGAGGCAGAAGATAGAAGGTTGCAAAGGGAGCACGAATTACGACTAAGGGAGCTGGAGTTACAAGGCCAGGCTCCTGAAAATGGTGCCAGCCCTTTTGCCTCAGATGCTACGCCCAGTCAGGGAGCCTCAACATCAGCTATGGGGTTTCATTTAGACCATTTTGTTGAAAAAGACGATGACATCGAGGGGTACCTCAGTCGTTTTGAATTATTAGCTACTACATATGGGTTAGAGAGAGAGAGAGGTGGAGTTTAAAGTTATCACAGGGACTGAGAGGTACTTCTTATGAAGTCTTCGCAAAAATGAACAGAGAAGACCAAGACAATTATGACATGTTAAAGCAGGCTTTGTTATTGAGGTACGAAAAAAATGGTGAATTTTATCGTAAGAAATTTAGAAATGCCAAACTGTTGTCTGGGGAGACATACCACCAATTCTCTGCCAGACTGGAAACCTATTTGGAGAAATGGACTGCTCTGGGGAAGACCCAAGATCTTAAAGAGATGATCATGTTAGAGCAATTGAGAGAGTCCATGGCTCCAGACATGAGAAAATTTCTCATGGAACAAGGTGCAGAGAAGTTGGGGGAGGTTTTAAATGTCGCTGAGAGGTATCAGGCAGCCCAGGCAGAGGTAAGTGGCTCTAAAAAGAAGCACATAGAAACTTTTAAAACTCCACAGCCATTTAATAAATTTGAAAATAGAGAACAGGGTAATAAGGGTAGGACAAACTTTGAACGGCCAAGAAATGACTATCGAGACAGAAACTCACAGTTCAATGACCAAAAATACAATGAAAGAAAACCGTTTAACCAAGGAAAAAGATGGTGCAAATGGTGCAAGAAAGATAACCATAACACCGAATTTTGTAGAAGGAAACCTTCAAACATTGCTGCAATGAAGTCGGGGACTCAAAGATTAAAGGTTAATCCTAATGAACAGCAGGAACCTTATCACCCCCCAGTTTGTGAGGATGTTATTTGTAATGGGGTCACCATAAGGTGCCTTTATGATACAGGTTTGGATTATGATTCAGTTGTGAAGTCTAGCCTAGTGGACCCAAGTCAGTATACCACAGAAACAGTGGAAATACAAGGGGCGACTAAGGACATACCACTCATGACACTTCCCATCGCAAGGATAACGGTGAAAACTCGCTATGTGGAAGGAGACATCAGAGCAGCAGTGATAGATGAACCAATCTACCCTCTGATATTGGGGTGTAGATACGTCTTCTTGGGGAATCCCGAGAGACCTGTGATCATGGCGACAGTGCAGACCAGGTCACAGAAAAAGGAGGAAGAAGGTGAACCTATAAATGCTCATCCAGAGGAGATGAGGAAGGCGCAGGCTGAGGATAGGACACTCAAGCCATGTTTTAAAAAACTGCCCAAATGCCACACACCTCCAAGCAAGGGGGAATATTTTATGAAGAACAAACTATTATACAGGAAGGCCGGAACTGGAACAAATGGTCACAACCAGCTGGTTCTTCCCACTTCATATAGGGATAAAGTGATGGAACTCGGGCATGCGATTCCCTTCAGTGGTCACATGGGGATCAGCGCCACAGGACAGCGTATAGCTTGTCATTACTTCTGGCCAGGGATAACGGAGGATATAAAAAGATATGTCAAATCCTGTCCAGAATGTCAAAGGGTAGCTCCAAAGCACTGGACTGCTCCTGCAACTCTAGGGGAAATGCCCATAGTGGGAACACCTTTTGAGAGGGTTGCAGTGGATATTGTGGGACCTCTCACTCGGACCAAGAGGAGGAACAGTTACATCCTTACTCTGGTGGACACTTGTTCTATGTGGGGAGAGGCGGTAGCCCTGCCATCAATTGATTCAAAACATGTAGCAGAGGCACTACTTACAATATTCACAAGATTAGGATTCCCGCATCAAATCTTGACTGATAATGGCTCTCAGTTCAAGGGGAAACTAACGGAAGAAGTTTTTAAGCTATTTCAAGCCAGACACTTTCATTGTAGTCCGTACCATCCGCAAGGGAATGGCCAGATAGAGAGGTTTAATGGGACTCTCATTTCTATCCTGAGGAAGCTAGCACACGAAAAACCGGATCTGTGGGATCAATTCCTGCCCGCCGCATTGTTTGCGTATCGGGAGGTACCACACAGTTCAACCGGGATGGCTCCCGCAACTCTGTTATTTGGGAGGCCAATAAAAGGTCCATTAGAAGCACTATTAAGGACCTGGACAGATGAGAAGGCAGAAGAGACTGTTACCTCATCTTATCAATATGTGAACGAACTGACCACTCGTCTGAAAGCTGGATGGAAACTGGCAAATGATAATTTGAGACAAGCCAGGAAGAAACATGCAGCATATTTTAATAGGAAGGCAAAGGACAGGGAACTAGCTGTCGGAGAGAAGGTGCTTCTTCTACTACCCGGCAGCCAGAATAAATTACAAATTGGATGGCAAGGTCCATATACGGTTCTAGAGAAGGTGTCTAGAACAAACTATAAAATTGACAAAAAGGGGAAGGAGAAAGTTTATCATGTAAACCTGTTAAAGAAGTATCTGGACAGACCACTCCAGGAAAGCACCCCCTTACTGACCTTGGCTATCGCAACTCAAATGCAAAAGGAACCACTCACCTCGCATGAATACCCATTACATCCTTGTGAAACAGCGGCACAAGTAAAAGTCAGTAAGCACCTGACTAAAAATCAAAGGGAGAGAGTTCAACAGGTTCTGGAGGAACATACAGATGTATTAACAGATAAACCAGGACATACAAATTTGCTACAGTATGATATGAAACTGGTAGACTCAAACCCAATCTGTATGAGAGCCTATTCTATTCCGTTCGCGAAGGAGAAGGCATTGAAGGAAGAAATAGATTATTTGTTGAAGGAGGGGATTATTTCACACAGTGAATCATCTTTTAGCTCCAGTGTCGTTTTGTTGAGAAAACCGTCTGGGGAACACAGACTGTGCATAGATTACAGGAAAATGAATGCTGTCACAGAAGGACAAGTGGATCCATTACCAGACACAAAACAGTTATTTGCCAGATTAAACAAGGCAAAATACTTTTCAAAGGTGGATCTTAGTAAAGGCTATTACCAGATTCCAGTGAAGCCTGAAGTGAGACCTTATTTAGCGTTTAGCACATCGGAAGGACATTATGAATTCAATATGCTACCATTCGGACTGAAAAATGCTCCGAGTGTATTTTCAAGGATGATGCGCAAATTGTTGGATCCCCTGAATAACCCATGTATCACGAATTTCATGGATGATATACTCGTCGCCACAGAGACATTTGAAGAACACATTGACGCTCTAAAAATGTTATTTGATAGACTTAGGGAGGCGAACTTAACTGCTAGGCCAACAAAATGTTGTATTGGATGCAAAGAGTTGGAATTCTTGGGACACACTGTATATCAGGGTAACATGACCCCTGATCCCAAGAACTTGGAAAAACTGCAGAGAGCACCTAGACCACAAACAAAAAAGGACGTGCGATCATTCGTGTCGTTATGCGGATTTTATCAAAAATACATCAAAAATTTTAACTCTATTTGTGCTCCTCTGACTGATCTGACTCGCAAGGGACTTCCAGATAAAATTATTTGGACTGCGCAATGTGAATTAGCTTTCCAAGAATTAAAGGAAAAACTCACTAGCAAGCCTATTCTCAAATTGCCTGATTTGACACAGGACTTTGTGGTGAGAACAGATGCAAGTAATGTAGGCCTCGGGGCGGCCTTGTTGCAGAGGTCATCTTCACCCGATGGGGAACTGAACCCAGTCGCTTATGCAAGCCGCAAATTGAATAAAGCGGAACAAGGATATTCCACAAGCGAAAAGGAATGTTTAGCGTTAATCTGGGCAATAAAGAAGTTCCAAATCTATTTGTATGGTAGGACTTTTGTGGTCCAGACGGATCATCAGCCCCTCATATTCTTATCTCAGGCTAAGCATGAAAACGCAAGATTGTTGAGGTGGTCTTTGTTACTGCAACCTTATCAGTTCATTATCCAATATATCCCAGGGTCATTGAATGTCGGTGCAGATTTCCTCAGTCGGCGCCCCTGTGATCAAGATTAGAGTAGTGGTAGGCGTGAGGAGAAATTTTATCTATGTGTATCACTGGTTTTGGAACTTGCCGTAGTGCATGTTCTCAGGTGGGGACATGTGTGATGATGTCACCATGATACAACGTTAAAATATCTCCAAGATTAACGAGAAAATGTAGGGTTAAAAATAATGCGTCAGATACTAGGAGACATGCTCGCCCATGCCAGCCTTTCCCAACGCCACCATTCAAATTATCTAGTTAGACGTGCAGACAGAACGTTTACCCTTTGTAGACGGGAGAGAACGGAGGACAAAAAAAAAAGGAAAAATATGACTGAACACGTGTTTGAAGTTCGAACGGCAAAAAGACGCAATGGGGGGTGAAAGAAAAAAAATTCACGTCCCCTAGTTGACACAAGTAAGGAAATGGACAAGAAATGGACCTTAGCTCTTAGTCGAGACAGTCATTTCTTAGATGTTTTTCGATACTTGGTCTGTATTTGAATGCCGCGGCAAAACACATGGTAGAAGGTTCTCGAAAAATTTTCAAAAATTAAACTTGAGAAAAAATATACGATAAAAAGTTATGAAAATAAAACCTAGCTAGTTTGATAGCCCATCTTGAGCAGAGAAATAATATGCTTTTATTTATACAGACGGATAGATAATAAGGAAGATATTGACAAAAGACTGTATTGTTCATATCATACTAACAACTACACTGTTAACCCATATCACTAAAATTTCGAAAATCTTGGCCTTGAGCATGCAATTGTAAAAATCGAGCTGTAATTAAAGAGAGGGGATGTGGTGGAGCATTGTAGCTAAAAATAACTTAGGCAGTAGATTCGTGTAGGAAATACATGTAAAACCAAGTGTGTTTGTATGAAAAAACAAGTAGAGACAGACGGACTAACAGACCGTAATACATACTTGACTGACTGAGATTTGACTGAAGTGACTTTTGGTTGGCAATTTGAAAGTTAGGGGGGAAGTCGGCGATTGGTCAACGCATTCTATAGTAGCGTGATAGAGAGGTGAAAGTTTGCCATTTAACATAAGTCTGTTCAGAGACGCAGTTTGAATCCAGGATGGTGTTGATTCCATAAGAATATAACTTTATAAGTGGGACGCCATCATACGGCCAGCAGCTCAGCTGAGTTTTGCTAGCAAACTTTAACTGTGTTCTCAATTCTGAATTCTGGTAAGAATGAATAATACTTATTCTGTATATTTTAATAATTCGAGTGATTGATACTGCCATATCATAAAAATGATTACGACAAGTAGTGTTCGCTCTGGATCCCCAGCCCTAGATCAGGGTCTAGAGACATACATACAAAGAAAATATATAGGAACGCCTAAATGAAACTATGAAAAGGATCTAGTGTTGAGATCAGTGGAACATATCACCTATCTTATTTAATAGCAGGAAGCTATTGAACATATATCAGATGCAATGTAGTCTTGGGGAATTAGTACTATGTGAAACCAACTTGGTAAGATGTGCTGTGTGGTCAGAGAGATCTGACCCCGTCTATGTAGTGTTGTTGTTGTGTAGTGTTGTGTGCAGAAGTGGTTCAGGAGCTAGAGTTCTGACACATGACCCAATACTTTTGTTTCAGAACTGTGAGTTTCGATTTGGCACCAAAGCGGTGTCAAATGCTGTAGTAATATACACAAGTGTGGACCAGTGCAGTCTCTCATTGTGTCAGAGCAGCCGTATATTGCCCCCAGCATGGAGAGGTGGGGCCACAAGACTTTTGTACAAGATCGACGCAGGCGAGATAAGTAATATCTGGCCTGCTGGACTTTCACCAACGCAATTTTCAAATAAATTATCTCTAATTCACCATCAAAGAAAGCCCTAACATTTGGGAATTTAAACTATGTATTTTTTCCCTTAAGTCGATGGACAATGTTTGGCAGTCATAGACTGGGAGTGATGACACCATCCCAACAGCATATCTAGAAATAAGTTCTCCTAGGACTATCTTAATTAAATTATTACTAACCAGTAATTTGAAATAATTAGGCACACATTTTCCATTTTATTATGTCATATGATTATGCATGCCATTTATAATTCCATAATATTTCATATGTTCTGACCAACAAACAGTTGGTTCAGAACAAAATAAATTTACCAAAAAAAATTTAACATTTTAAACTTAAACAGCCTGAGTTAGTTCAGTGTGTTATAAATTTTCTTAATATTATTAGACTTCTTAATTATCTGTGTGGGTGTGTGTAATCTACCACAACACATTGCATATCAGTACCCTAGACTTTTAACGTAGCCACATTCATTAGTAAAAAAGATATGTGTGAGGTCGTAAGTGGTAGCAAGAAGGGCCTTCTGTAATTCACATCTACATTTATCTCAGGAGCCTTCACAGCTGACCTCATACATCACACTAGGTAACATCAACCATACAATACCATCAAAATCCACTACATATATTGGGGCCTTGTCCAGGGATAATTAGCTTATCAGTAATATTAGGATCTCCTGGTGGGAGAATTAAATCAGGGGAACAAATTGTAAAAATTAAAAGTGTCCCTTAAAATTGTAAGTGAAAATAAAAGTTGGTGAATCTTCACAGCCAGTGGTAATTAATTGGTTAACTAGTTAATTAGAATTACCTTAGACAATAATTAATTGGAATTACTGTAGTTATTGATTGGTTGGATTTTTACCTTGAGCATTGTTATTTTGTGTGATGGCGGAGTTAGCAAAGTTCAGATCAGCTGCTGTGCTAACGGCGAAGGATATGGGAATGGATGGTCAGGTTTTAATTCAGTATGTAACTGCTGAATGTGACAAGTATATTGAACGGGAAGAAAGAAGATTAGAAAAAGAGGCCGAAAGAAAATTAGAATCTGAAAGGGTAGCTGAAGAGAAGAGGTTACAAATTGAGGCTGATAGAGAACTTAAGAGGCTGCAGATTGAGGCTGACAAAGAGGCTAAAGCATTAGAGGCAGAAGAAAAACGACAGCAAAGGGAAGCAGAAGATAAAAAGGCCGAAAGGGAAGCAGAAGATAAAAAGGCCGAAAGAGAGGCAGAAGATAGAAGGTTGCAAAGGGAGCACGAATTACGACTAAGGGAGCTGGAGTTACAAGGCCAGGCTCCTGAAAATGGTGCCAGCCCTTTTGCCTCAGATGCTACGCCCAGTCAGGGAGCCTCAACATCAGCTATGGGGTTTCATTTAGACCATTTTGTTGAAAAAGACGATGACATCGAGGGGTACCTCAGTCGTTTTGAATTATTAGCTACTACATATGGGTTAGAGAGAGAGAGGTGGAGTTTAAAGTTATCACAGGGACTGAGAGGTACTTCTTATGAAGTCTTCGCAAAAATGAACAGAGAAGACCAAGACAATTATGACATGTTAAAGCAGGCTTTGTTATTGAGGTACGAAAAAAATGGTGAATTTTATCGTAAGAAATTTAGAAATGCCAAACTGTTGTCTGGGGAGACATACCACCAATTCTCTGCCAGACTGGAAACCTATTTGGAGAAATGGACTGCTCTGGGGAAGACCCAAGATCTTAAAGAGATGATCATGTTAGAGCAATTGAGAGAGTCCATGGCTCCAGACATGAGAAAATTTCTCATGGAACAAGGTGCAGAGAAGTTGGGGGAGGTTTTAAATGTCGCTGAGAGGTATCAGGCAGCCCAGGCAGAGGTAAGTGGCTCTAAAAAGAAGCACATAGAAACTTTTAAAGCTCCACAGCCATTTAATAAATTTGAAAATAGAGAACAGGGTAATAAGGGTAGGACAAACTTTGAACGGCCAAGAAATGACTATCGAGACAGAAACTCACAGTTCAATGACCAAAAATACAATGAAAGAAAACCGTTTAACCAAGGAAAAAGATGGTGCAAATGGTGCAAGAAAGATAACCATAACACCGAATTTTGTAGAAGGAAACCTTCAAACATTGCTGCAATGAAGTCGGGGACTCAAAGATTAAAGGTTAATCCTAATGAACAGCAGGAACCTTATCACCCCCCAGTTTGTGAGGATGTTATTTGTAATGGGGTCACCATAAGGTGCCTTTATGATACAGGTTTGGATTATGATTCAGTTGTGAAGTCTAGCCTAGTGGACCCAAGTCAGTATACCACAGAAACAGTGGAAATACAAGGGGCGACTAAGGACATACCACTCATGACACTTCCCATCGCAAGGATAACGGTGAAAACTCGCTATGTGGAAGGAGAGATCAGAGCAGCAGTGATAGATGAACCAATCTACCCTCTGATATTGGGGTGTAGATACGTCTTCTTGGGGAATCCCGAGAGACCTGTGATCATGGCGACAGTGCAGACCAGGTCACAGAAAAAGGAGGAAGAAGGTGAACCTATAAATGCTCATCCAGAGGAGATGAGGAAGGCGCAGGCTGAGGATAGGACACTCAAGCCATGTTTTAAAAAACTGCCCAAATGCCACACACCTCCAAGCAAGGGGGAATATTTTATGAAGAACAAACTATTATACAGGAAGGCCGGAACTGGAACAAATGGTCACAACCAGCTGGTTCTTCCCACTTCATATAGGGATAAAGTGATGGAACTCGGGCATGCGATTCCCTTCAGTGGTCACATGGGGATCAGCGCCACAGGACAGCGTATAGCTTGTCATTACTTCTGGCCAGGGATAACGGAGGATATAAAAAGATATGTCAAATCCTGTCCAGAATGTCAAAGGGTAGCTCCAAAGCACTGGACTGCTCCTGCAACTCTAGGGGAAATGCCCATAGTGGGAACACCTTTTGAGAGGGTTGCAGTGGATATTGTGGGACCTCTCACTCGGACCAAGAGGAGGAACAGTTACATCCTTACTCTGGTGGACACTTGTTCTATGTGGGGAGAGGCGGTAGCCCTGCCATCAATTGATTCAAAACATGTAGCAGAGGCACTACTTACAATATTCACAAGATTAGGATTCCCGCATCAAATCTTGACTGATAATGGCTCTCAGTTCAAGGGGAAACTAACGGAAGAAGTTTTTAAGCTATTTCAAGCCAGACACTTTCATTGTAGTCCGTACCATCCGCAAGGGAATGGCCAGATAGAGAGGTTTAATGGGACTCTCATTTCTATCCTGAGGAAGCTGGCACACGAAAAACCGGATCTGTGGGATCAATTCCTGCCCGCCGCATTGTTTGCGTATCGGGAGGTACCACACAGTTCAACCGGGATGGCTCCCGCAACTCTGTTATTTGGGAGGCCAATAAAAGGTCCATTAGAAGCACTATTAAGGACCTGGACAGATGAGAAGGCAGAAGAGACTGTTACCTCATCTTATCAATATGTGAACGAACTGACCACTCGTCTGAAAGCTGGATGGAAACTGGCAAATGATAATTTGAGACAAGCCAGGAAGAAACATGCAGCATATTTTAATAGGAAGGCAAAGGACAGAGAACTAGCTGTGGGAGAGAAGGTGCTTCTTCTACTACCCGGCAGCCAGAATAAATTACAAATTGGATGGCAAGGTCCATATACGGTTCTAGAGAAGGTGTCTAGAACAAACTATAAAATTGACAAAAAGGGGAAGGAGAAAGTTTATCATGTAAACCTGTTAAAGAAGTATCTGGACAGACCACTCCAGGAAAGCACCCCCTTACTGACCTTGGCTATCGCAACTCAAATGCAAAAGGAACCACTCACCTCGCATGAATACCCATTACATCCTTGTGAAACAGCGGCACAAGTAAAAATCAGTAAGCACCTGACTAAAAATCAGAGGGAGAGAGTTCAACAGGTTCTGGAGGAACATACAGATGTATTAACAGATAAACCAGGACATACAAATTTGCTACAGTATGATATGAAACTGGTAGACTCAAACCCAATCTGTATGAGAGCCTATTCTATTCCGT
This sequence comes from Oreohelix idahoensis, assembly GCA_024509875.1. NCBI lineage: Eukaryota > Metazoa > Mollusca > Gastropoda > Stylommatophora > Oreohelicidae > Oreohelix > Oreohelix idahoensis. The sequence continues at coordinate 116,537 of JAMPIV010015943.1, forward strand.
TCGCGAAGGAGAAGGCATTGAAGGAAGAAATAGATTATTTGTTGAAGGAGGGGATTATTTCACACAGTGAATCATCTTTTAGCTCCAGTGTCGTTTTGTTGAGAAAACCGTCTGGGGAACACAGACTGTGCATAGATTACAGGAAAATGAATGCTGTCACAGAAGGACAAGTGGATCCATTACCAGACACAAAACAGTTATTTGCCAGATTAAACAAGGCAAAATACTTTTCAAAGGTGGATCTTAGTAAAGGCTATTACCAGATTCCAGTGAAGCCTGAAGTGAGACCTTATTTAGCGTTTAGCACATCGGAAGGACATTATGAATTCATAATGCTACCATTCGGACTGAAAAATGCTCCGAGTGTATTTTCAAGGATGATGCGCAAATTGTTGGATCCCCTGAATAACCCATGTATCACGAATTTCATGGATGATATACTCGTCGCCACAGAGACATTTGAAGAACACATTGACGCTCTAAAAATGTTATTTGATAGACTTAGGGAGGCGAACTTAACTGCTAGGCCAACAAAATGTTGTATTGGATGCAAAGAGTTGGAATTCTTGGGACACACTGTATATCAGGGTAACATGACCCCTGATCCCAAGAACTTGGAAAAACTGCAGAGAGCACCTAGACCACAAACAAAAAAGGACGTGCGATCATTCGTGTCGTTATGCGGATTTTATCAAAAATACATCAAAAAATTTTAACTCTATTTGTGCTCCTCTGACTGATCTGACTCGCAAGGGACTTCCAGATAAAATTATTTGGACTGCGCAATGTGAATTAGCTTTCCAAGAATTAAAGGAAAAACTCACTAGCAAGCCTATTCTCAAATTGCCTGATTTGACACAGGACTTTGTGGTGAGAACAGATGCAAGTAATGTAGGCCTCGGGGCGGCCTTGTTGCAGAGGTCATCTTCACCCGATGGGGAACTGAACCCAGTCGCTTATGCAAGCCGCAAATTGAATAAAGCGGAACAAGGATATTCCACAAGCGAAAAGGAATGTTTAGCGTTAATCTGGGCAATAAAGAAGTTCCAAATCTATTTGTATGGTAGGACTTTTGTGGTCCAGACGGATCATCAGCCCCTCATATTCTTATCTCAGGCTAAGCATGAAAACGCAAGATTGTTGAGGTGGTCTTTGTTACTGCAACCTTATCAGTTCATTATCCAATATATCCCAGGGTCATTGAATGTCGGTGCAGATTTCCTCAGTCGGCGCCCCTGTGATCAAGATTAGAGTAGTGGTAGGCGTGAGGAGAAATTTTATCTATGTGTATCACTGGTTTTGGAACTTGCCGTAGTGCATGTTCTCAGGTGGGGACATGTGTGATGATGTCACCATGATACAACGTTAAAATATCTCCAAGATTAACGAGAAAATGTAGGGTTAAAAATAATGCGTCAGATACTAGGAGACATGCTCGCCCATGCCAGCCTTTCCCAACGCCACCATTCAAATTATCTAGTTAGACGTGCAGACAGAACGTTTACCCTTTGTAGACGGGAGAGAACGGAGGACAAAAAAAAAAAGGAAAAATATGACTGAACACGTGTTTGAAGTTCGAACGGCAAAAAGACGCAATGGGGGGTGAAAGAAAAAAAATTCACGTCCCCTAGTTGACACAAGTAAGGAAATGGACAAGAAATGGACCTTAGCTCTTAGTCGAGACAGTCATTTCTTAGATGTTTTTCGATACTTGGTCTGTATTTGAATGCCGCGGCAAAACACATGGTAGAAGGTTCTCGAAAAATTTTCAAAAATTAAACTTGAGAAAAAATATACGATAAAAAGTTATGAAAATAAAACCTGGCTAGTTGATAGCCCATCTTGAGCAGAGAAATAATATGCTTTTATTTATACAGACGGATAGATAATAAGGAAGATATTGACAAAAGACTGTATTGTTCATATCATACTAACAACTACACTGTTAACCCATATCACTAAAATTTCGAAAATCTTGGCCTTGAGCATGCAATTGTAAAAATCGAGCTGTAATTAAAGAGAGGGGATGTGGTGGAGCATTGTAGCTAAAAATAACTTAGGCAGTAGATTCGTGTAGGAAATACATGTAAAACCAAGTGTGTTTGTATGAAAAAACAAGTAGAGACAGACGGACTAACAGACCGTAATACATACTTGACTGAGATTTGACTGAAGTGACTTTTGGTTGGCAATTTGAAAGTTAGGGGGGAAGTCGGCGATTGGTCAACGCATTCTATAGTAGCGTGATAGAGAGGTGAAAGTTTGCCATTTAACATAAGTCTGTTCAGAGACGCAGTTTGAATCCAGGATGGTGTTGATTCCATAAGAATATAACTTTATAAGTGGGACGCCATCATACGGCCAGCAGCTCAGCTGAGTTTTGCTAGCAAACTTTAACTGTGTTCTCAATTCTGAATTCTGGTAAGAATGAATAATACTTATTCTGTATATTTTAATAATTCGAGTGATTGATACTGCCATATCATAAAAATGATTACGACAAGTAAGTGTTCGCTCTGGATCCCCAGCCCTAGATCAGGGTCTAGAGACATACATACAAAGAAAAAATATATAGGAACGCCTAAATGAAACTATGAAAAGGATCTAGTGTTGAGATCAGTGGAACATATCACCTATCTTATTTAATAGCAGGAAGCTATTGAACATATATCAGATGCAATGTAGTCTTGGGGAATTAGTACTATGTGAAACCAACTTGGTAAGATGTGCTGTGTGGTCAGAGAGATCTGACCCCGTCTATGTGGTGTTGTTGTTTGTGTAGTGTTGTGTGCAGAAGTGGTTCAGGAGCTAGAGTTCTGACACATGACCCAATACTTTTGTTTCAGAACTGTGAGTTTCGATTTGGCACCAAAGCGGTGTCAAATGCTGTAGTAATATACACAAGTGTGGACCAGTGCAGTCTCTCATTGTGTCAGAGCAGCCGTATATTGCCCCCAGCATGGAGAGGTGGGGCCACAAGACTTTTGTACAAGATCGACGCAGGCGAGATAAGTAATATCTGGCCTGCTGGACTTTCACCAACGCAATTTTCAAATAAATTATCTCTAATTCACCATCAAAGAAAGCCCTAACATTTGGGAATTTAAACTATGTATTTTTCCCTTAAGTCGATGGACAATGTTTGGCAGTCATAGACTGGGAGTGATGACACCATCCCAACAGCATATCTAGAAATAAGTTCTCCTAGGACTATCTTAATTAAATTATTACTAACCAGTAATTTGAAATAATTAGGCACACATTTTCCATTTTATTATGTCATATGATTATGCATGCCATTTATAATTCCATAATATTTCATATGTTCTGACCAACAAACAGTTGGTTCAGAACAAAATAAATTTACCAAAAAAAATTTAACATTTTAAACTTAAACAGCCTGAGTTAGTTCAGTGTGTTATAAATTTTCTTAATATTATTAGACTTCTTAATTATCTGTGTGGGTGTGTGTAATCTACCACAACACATTGCATATCAGTACCCTAGACTTTTAACGTAGCCACATTCATTAGTAAAAAAGATATGTGTGAGGTCGTAAGTGGTAGCAAGAAGGGCCTTCTGTAATTCACATCTACATTTATCTCAGGAGCCTTCACAGCTGACCTCATACATCACACTAGGTAACATCAACCATACAATACCATCAAAATCCACTACATATATTGGGGCCTTGTCCAGGGATAATTAGCTTATCAGTAATATTAGGATCTCCTGGTGGGAGAATTAAATCAGGGGAACAAATTGTAAAAATTAAAAGTGTCCCTTAAAATTGTAAGTGAAAATAAAAGTTGGTGAATCTTCACAGCCAGTGGTAATTAATTGGTTAACTAGTTAATTAGAATTACCTTAGACAATAATTAATTGGAATTACTGTAGTTATTGATTGGTTGGATTTTTACCTTGAGCATTGTTATTTTGTGTGATGGCGGAGTTAGCAAAGTTCAGATCAGCTGCTGTGCTAACGGCGAAGGATATGGGAATGGATGGTCAGGTTTTAATTCAGTATGTAACTGCTGAATGTGACAAGTATATTGAACGGGAAGAAAGAAGATTAGAAAAAGAGGCCGAAAGAAAATTAGAATCTGAAAGGGTAGCTGAAGAGAAGAGGTTACAAATTGAGGCTGATAGAGAACTTAAGAGGCTGCAGATTGAGGCTGACAAAGAGGCTAAAGCATTAGAGGCAGAAGAAAAACGACAGCAAAGGGAAGCAGAAGATAAAAAGGCCGAAAGGGAAGCAGAAGATAAAAAGGCCGAAAGAGAGGCAGAAGATAGAAGGTTGCAAAGGGAGCACGAATTACGACTAAGGGAGCTGGAGTTACAAGGCCAGGCTCCTGAAAATGGTGCCAGCCCTTTTGCCTCAGATGCTACGCCCAGTCAGGGAGCCTCAACATCAGCTATGGGGTTTCATTTAGACCATTTTGTTGAAAAAGACGATGACATCGAGGGGTACCTCAGTCGTTTTGAATTATTAGCTACTACATATGGGTTAGAGAGAGAGAGGTGGAGTTTAAAGTTATCACAGGGACTGAGAGGTACTTCTTATGAAGTCTTCGCAAAAATGAACAGAGAAGACCAAGACAATTATGACATGTTAAAGCAGGCTTTGTTATTGAGGTACGAAAAAAATGGTGAATTTTATCGTAAGAAATTTAGAAATGCCAAACTGTTGTCTGGGGAGACATACCACCAATTCTCTGCCAGACTGGAAACCTATTTGGAGAAATGGACTGCTCTGGGGAAGACCCAAGATCTTAAAGAGATGATCATGTTAGAGCAATTGAGAGAGTCCATGGCTCCAGACATGAGAAAATTTCTCATGGAACAAGGTGCAGAGAAGTTGGGGGAGGTTTTAAATGTCGCTGAGAGGTATCAGGCAGCCCAGGCAGAGGTAAGTGGCTCTAAAAAGAAGCACATAGAAACTTTTAAAACTCCACAGCCATTTAATAAATTTGAAAATAGAGAACAGGGTAATAAGGGTAGGACAAACTTTGAACGGCCAAGAAATGACTATCGAGACAGAAACTCACAGTTCAATGACCAAAAATACAATGAAAGAAAACCGTTTAACCAAGGAAAAAGATGGTGCAAATGGTGCAAGAAAGATAACCATAACACCGAATTTTGTAGAAGGAAACCTTCAAACATTGCTGCAATGAAGTCGGGGACTCAAAGATTAAAGGTTAATCCTAATGAACAGCAGGAACCTTATCACCCCCCAGTTTGTGAGGATGTTATTTGTAATGGGGTCACCATAAGGTGCCTTTATGATACAGGTTTGGATTATGATTCAGTTGTGAAGTCTAGCCTAGTGGACCCAAGTCAGTATACCACAGAAACAGTGGAAATACAAGGGGCGACTAAGGACATACCACTCATGACACTTCCCATCGCAAGGATAACGGTGAAAACTCGCTATGTGGAAGGAGAGATCAGAGCAGCAGTGATAGATGAACCAATCTACCCTCTGATATTGGGGTGTAGATACGTCTTCTTGGGGAATCCCGAGAGACCTGTGATCATGGCGACAGTGCAGACCAGGTCACAGAAAAAGGAGGAAGAAGGTGAACCTATAAATGCTCATCCAGAGGAGATGAGGAAGGCGCAGGCTGAGGATAGGACACTCAAGCCATGTTTTAAAAAATTGCCCAAATGCCACACACACCTCCAAGCAAGGGGGAATATTTTATGAAGAACAAACTATTATACAGGAAGGCCGGAACTGGAACAAATGGTCACAACCAGCTGGTTCTTCCCACTTCATATAGGGATAAAGTGATGGAACTCGGGCATGCGATTCCCTTCAGTGGTCACATGGGGATCAGCGCCACAGGACAGCGTATAGCTTGTCATTACTTCTGGCCAGGGATAACGGAGGATATAAAAAGATATGTCAAATCCTGTCCAGAATGTCAAAGGGTAGCTCCAAAGCACTGGACTGCTCCTGCAACTCTAGGGGAAATGCCCATAGTGGGAACACCTTTTGAGAGGGTTGCAGTGGATATTGTGGGACCTCTCACTCGGACCAAGAGGAGGAACAGTTACATCCTTACTCTGGTGGACACTTGTTCTATGTGGGGAGAGGCGGTAGCCCTGCCATCAATTGATTCAAAACATGTAGCAGAGGCACTACTTACAATATTCACAAGATTAGGATTCCCGCATCAAATCTTGACTGATAATGGCTCTCAGTTCAAGGGGAAACTAACGGAAGAAGTTTTTAAGCTATTTCAAGCCAGACACTTTCATTGTAGTCCGTACCATCCGCAAGGGAATGGCCAGATAGAGAGGTTTAATGGGACTCTCATTTCTATCCTGAGGAAGCTGGCACACGAAAAACCGGATCTGTGGGATCAATTCCTGCCCGCCGCATTGTTTGCGTATCGGGAGGTACCACACAGTTCAACCGGGATGGCTCCCGCAACTCTGTTATTTGGGAGGCCAATAAAAGGTCCATTAGAAGCACTATTAAGGACCTGGACAGATGAGAAGGCAGAAGAGACTGTTACCTCATCTTATCAATATGTGAACGAACTGACCACTCGTCTGAAAGCTGGATGGAAACTGGCAAATGATAATTTGAGACAAGCCAGGAAGAAACATGCAGCATATTTTAATAGGAAGGCAAAGGACAGAGAACTAGCTGTGGGAGAGAAGGTGCTTCTTCTACTACCCGGCAGCCAGAATAAATTACAAATTGGATGGCAAGGTCCATATACGGTTCTAGAGAAGGTGTCTAGAACAAACTATAAAATTGACAAAAAGGGGAAGGAGAAAGTTTATCATGTAAACCTGTTAAAGAAGTATCTGGACAGACCACTCCAGGAAAGCACCCCCTTACTGACCTTGGCTATCGCAACTCAAATGCAAAAGGAACCACTCACCTCGCATGAATACCCATTACATCCTTGTGAAACAGCGGCACAAGTAAAAGTCAGTAAGCACCTGACTAAAAATCAAAGGGAGAGAGTTCAACAGGTTCTGGAGGAACATACAGATGTATTAACAGATAAACCAGGACATACAAATTTGCTACAGTATGATATGAAACTGGTAGACTCAAACCCAATCTGTATGAGAGCCTATTCTATTCCGTTCGCGAAGGAGAAGGCATTGAAGGAAGAAATAGATTATTTGTTGAAGGAGGGGATTATTTCACACAGTGAATCATCTTTTAGCTCCAGTGTCGTTTTGTTGAGAAAACCGTCTGGGGAACACAGACTGTGCATAGATTACAGGAAAATGAATGCTGTCACAGAAGGACAAGTGGATCCATTACCAGACACAAAACAGTTATTTGCCAGATTAAACAAGGCAAAATACTTTTCAAAGGTGGATCTTAGTAAAGGCTATTACCAGATTCCAGTGAAGCCTGAAGTGAGACCTTATTTAGCGTTTAGCACATCGGAAGGACATTATGAATTCAATATGCTACCATTCGGACTGAAAAATGCTCCGAGTGTATTTTCAAGGATGATGCGCAAATTGTTGGATCCCCTGAATAACCCATGTATCACGAATTTCATGGATGATATACTCGTCGCCACAGAGACATTTGAAGAACACATTGACGCTCTAAAAATGTTATTTGATAGACTTAGGGAGGCGAACTTAACTGCTAGGCCAACAAAATGTTGTATTGGATGCAAAGAGTTGGAATTCTTGGGACACACTGTATATCAGGGTAACATGACCCCTGATCCCAAGAACTTGGAAAAACTGCAGAGAGCACCTAGACCACAAACAAAAAAGGACGTGCGATCATTCGTGTCGTTATGCGGATTTTATCAAAAATACATCAAAAATTTTAACTCTATTTGTGCTCCTCTGACTGATCTGACTCGCAAGGGACTTCCAGATAAAATTATTTGGACTGCGCAATGTGAATTAGCTTTCCAAGAATTAAAGGAAAAACTCACTAGCAAGCCTATTCTCAAATTGCCTGATTTGACACAGGACTTTGTGGTGAGAACAGATGCAAGTAATGTAGGCCTCGGGGCGGCCTTGTTGCAGAGGTCATCTTCACCCGATGGGGAACTGAACCCAGTCGCTTATGCAAGCCGCAAATTGAATAAAGCGGAACAAGGATATTCCACAAGCGAAAAGGAATGTTTAGCGTTAATCTGGGCAATAAAGAAGTTCCAAATCTATTTGTATGGTAGGACTTTTGTGGTCCAGACGGATCATCAGCCCCTCATATTCTTATCTCAGGCTAAGCATGAAAACGCAAGATTGTTGAGGTGGTCTTTGTTACTGCAACCTTATCAGTTCATTATCCAATATATCCCAGGGTCATTGAATGTCGGTGCAGATTTCCTCAGTCGGCGCCCCTGTGATCAAGATTAGAGTAGTGGTAGGCGTGAGGAGAAATTTTATCTATGTGTATCACTGGTTTTGGAACTTGCCGTAGTGCATGTTCTCAGGTGGGGACATGTGTGATGATGTCACCATGATACAACGTTAAAATATCTCCAAGATTAACGAGAAAATGTAGGGTTAAAAATAATGCGTCAGATACTAGGAGACATGCTCGCCCATGCCAGCCTTTCCCAACGCCACCATTCAAATTATCTAGTTAGACGTGCAGACAGAACGTTTACCCTTTGTAGACGGGAGAGAACGGAGGACAAAAAAAAAAAGGAAAAATATGACTGAACACGTGTTTGAAGTTCGAACGGCAAAAAGACGCAATGGGGGGTGAAAGAAAAAAAATTCACGTCCCCTAGTTGACACAAGTAAGGAAATGGACAAGAAATGGACCTTAGCTCTTAGTCGAGACAGTCATTTCTTAGATGTTTTTTCGATACTTGGTCTGTATTTGAATGCCGCGGCAAAACACATGGTAGAAGGTTCTCGAAAAATTTTCAAAAATTAAACTTGAGAAAAAATATACGATAAAAAGTTATGAAAATAAAACCTAGCTAGTTTGATAGCCCATCTTGAGCAGAGAAATAATATGCTTTTATTTATACAGACGGATAGATAATAAGGAAGATATTGACAAAAGACTGTATTGTTCATATCATACTAACAACTACACTGTTAACCCATATCACTAAAATTTCGAAAATCTTGGCCTTGAGCATGCAATTGTAAAAATCGAGCTGTAATTAAAGAGAGGGGATGTGGTGGAGCATTGTAGCTAAAAATAACTTAGGCAGTAGATTCGTGTAGGAAATACATGTAAAACCAAGTGTGTTTGTATGAAAAAACAAGTAGAGACAGACGGACTAACAGACCGTAATACATACTTGACTGAGATTTGACTGAAGTGACTTTTGGTTGGCAATTTGAAAGTTAGGGGGGAAGTCGGCGATTGGTCAACGCATTCTATAGTAGCGTGATAGAGAGGTGAAAGTTTGCCATTTAACATAAGTCTGTTCAGAGACGCAGTTTGAATCCAGGATGGTGTTGATTCCATAAGAATATAACTTTATAAGTGGGACGCCATCATACGGCCAGCAGCTCAGCTGAGTTTTGCTAGCAAACTTTAACTGTGTTCTCAATTCTGAATTCTGGTAAGAATGAATAATACTTATTCTGTATATTTTAATAATTCGAGTGATTGATACTGCCATATCATAAAAATGATTACGACAAGTAAGTGTTCGCTCTGGATCCCCAGCCCTAGATCAGGGTCTAGAGACATACATACAAAGAAAATATATAGGAACGCCTAAATGAAACTATGAAAAGGATCTAGTGTTGAGATCAGTGGAACATATCACCTATCTTATTTAATAGCAGGAAGCTATTGAACATATATCAGATGCAATGTAGTCTTGGGGAATTAGTACTATGTGAAACCAACTTGGTAAGATGTGCTGTGTGGTCAGAGAGATCTGACCCCGTCTATGTGGTGTTGTTGTTGTGTAGTGTTGTGTGCAGAAGTGGTTCAGGAGCTAGAGTTCTGACACATGACCCAATACTTTTGTTTCAGAACTGTGAGTTTCGATTTGGCACCAAAGCGGTGTCAAATGCTGTAGTAATATACACAAGTGTGGACCAGTGCAGTCTCTCATTGTGTCAGAGCAGCCGTATATTGCCCCCAGCATGGAGAGGTGGGGCCACAAGACTTTTGTACAAGATCGACGCAGGCGAGATAAGTAATATCTGGCCTGCTGGACTTTCACCAACGCAATTTTCAAATAAATTATCTCTAATTCACCATCAAAGAAAGCCCTAACATTTGGGAATTTAAACTATGTATTTTTCCCTTAAGTCGATGGACAATGTTTGGCAGTCATAGACTGGGAGTGATGACACCATCCCAACAGCATATCTAGAAATAAGTTCTCCTAGGACTATCTTAATTAAATTATTACTAACCAGTAATTTGAAATAATTAGGCACACATTTTCCATTTTATTATGTCATATGATTATGCATGCCATTTATAATTCCATAATATTTCATATGTTCTGACCAACAAACAGTTGGTTCAGAACAAAATAAATTTACCAAAAAAAATTTAACATTTTAAACTTAAACAGCCTGAGTTAGTTCAGTGTGTTATAAATTTTCTTAATATTATTAGACTTCTTAATTATCTGTGTGGGTGTGTGTAATCTACCACAACACATTGCATATCAGTACCCTAGACTTTTAACGTAAACTGTGTGATCAACCATAACTTTCTTACTTTTTCTGTGTTTCTAAATGGATTACCTGCACAAAGAGAGCAGTGAAACTGTATTGTGATAACAATTTATGTTACAGGCCTTACGTAAGTCAAAAATTGTTGTTCAAAATTTCAAGTTATCTTTTTTCCGTGTACATGTTATCTGTTATAACATAAACATAACATAAAATTAGCTAGAAAGGCATATGGATTTATATTGTTCATCCAATGTACTTTAATTTGATATATAATATGTTATACTTAACTCATGATTAGACACACATTGTCAGTAAACGTAAATTATGTATGTGTAAATTTTTGGGGCTTAAAAATAATTCCGTCCAGAGCTGAAGATAATTACGTACGGAAAGAATTAAAAAAAATGAAGTATGACACCGGAATTTTAGGATTCTGACTCCTCAGATGATGACTCTATGCACATGCACAAGTGTTAGGACTTATCTCACTACCTAGAAGAAAGCCAGGCTCCACAAAATCAACATCCTTACGCATGGTGCAAAGTAAATTTTGTAATTTATAAATAAAGACAATCAGTTAACTGATTACAAATGTTTTAATCACTAGCAGACGTGAATTCTGACATTTCCAAACCCTTCTGGCATTGTCCTACAACTGAATTAAATTTAGCCTAAAAGATGGATTTCAGTTTAAAATTATGATTAAATAGTGATCTACTGATCTGCAATTAGAATCAGATAGTTTAGACTCAAAAATATTATTTTCCCAGATCTTAGTTGATGTAAATTCTCTGGCCCAATTGATGACATGGTATGAAAATTTTATTTACACAGCAAATTTATTGGCTTTGATTCATTTTTATGTGGATTATTAAAACGGCAATTGCCCATGTTAATAGCATGACCTTAGAATAATCTATTCATGCCGTTGCAGATTTCCTGAAGATTTAACTACACTCAGTACTTCCTGCGGCAAGGAGTAGTGAAGGTGTTAATAGTTCTTGCTATTCTAAGTGAGCAGAAATCAAAGACCAGTTGCTGCATTTCTAAATGCTATATATATATTTTTTTTAAAATATAACTTTGCCTCATTTTGGCAAGAAGTGTCGGTTATATTAGGGCGCATGTCCAAATATAAAAGACCTTTAGGTCTGGTGACATAATAATCTGATATAAATACTATATGAACATCAACGATTTGTTTAGCAAGAACATTCAGATAAAAAGCTCATAAAACTGATGGATATAACATGGGACATGCATCTGGAGCCATTTTATATTGAATGTAATGCACACTGAATGGCAAAGGACAGTGACAACAGTCCATATTATTATGGTTGAAGGAAAAAAATTATACCGGATCAGGCAGACAGTCATCATTGCAGAAATACTTCATAATTAAAATTATTTCATTTTGTTCGATTCAGAGCTCAAACATATGATTCCTGGTCTCTAATGTAATGTGCATGCATGAAGAAGGGAAAGTGTAATCATTGGTCCCTGTCTATCTTATTAATGAAATCCAAACTGGAAATAATGGATATCATCTACATAGAACAAGAGGGCAGAATATGGTGGTATCATAGTCAAAACTAAGATTTGGTCAGAACATGGTGGTATCACAGATAAAGCTAAGATTTGGTCAGAACATGGTGGTATCCCAGATAAAACTAAGATTTGGTCAGAACATGGTGGTATCCCAGATAAAACTAAGATTTAGTCAGAACATGGTAGTATCCCAGATAAAACTAAGATTTGGTCAGAACATGGTAGTATCCCAGATAAAACTAAGATTTGGTCAGAACATGGTAGTATCTCAGATAAAACTAAGATTTGGTCAGAACATGGTGGTATCCCAGATAAAACTAAGATTTAGTCAGAACATGGTGGTATCACAGATAAACTAAGATTTTGATTGACAACAATGTGTCCAAACTGTTCAAATATTATTTAACTGCAGCTACCCTCCATTGTAATTTTTTCCCCACTCATTTATGTCTACAGAAAATACGTCTTTGGAAACAGTGTTAGTTACATCTGGATCAGGATTTTTTAAATGTATGTTTTTTTTATTAAAATAATGATAGCCAGACACAAAATGAAAGAGGGACAGGTTTCATAACTGTGACGACTTGCCCAATCTTCTCTTCATTTTTTTCATTAATTACGAGACATCATTTTTTATCATCTTCAATGCATGATCGCAAAGTCCCGGGAATTGTCACTTGCGGATAATCTCCTAGCGTTCGGTGATTTTCTCCTCAAAGTTAATGCTATTTTTAGATACGACGTCATTGTTGACCCCTGACCTCGGCAGCTAGAAACCTGTTTAATGTAGGACTGCGCAAACTTAGATAGAACCAGTATAGGCCACTTTAGGAAGACCCCACGTGACTTTTAACATTACTGATTGGAGCGTCTATATGAGGCTAAGGTCACATGATGCACGCTACGGATCACGTGTCCAAGCAGAAATGACCCGCTAAAAGTGCGGCAAATCCAGCCATTCTTCACTTGCCCCGGAAACCTTGACACAGCTAGACATCTAGATATCGGCGAATTCACGCATTAAAAGCACTGAAGCCACGTGTCTAAATTGTGGTTAGGTCCATCTCTGAGTAGGTAAGTGAAAATCTCGCTAGAAAATAATATTGTGATGAAATGTGTAGTACCTTGCAAAATCGACGCAAGATTGGTATAACTGCGTTTACTTTATTCATAATTTTTGTTTTACGATCACATCCAGCCACATGTGATCGGGTGTATTTTATGATCCCACGGGATATGTACAACATGTTCATAATAATGTATAACGGGAATATATATATAGCTATTAATTTCCATATTATTTGATTATTTCTGACCCGACGTTTAGACTAACGGAAATTAATATTAACGATAATGTGACAGACCGTGACATATATTCATTATAAATTATATGACGATGCGACCAGACATGAAGTGTGTGATAATGTTGTCAGACAATTCTAAAACACTGGTGTCCAATTATTTGTTAAATTCATCATAATTGACATGACGATTAGGCTAGAGGCACAGAACTAGAATACTGTTGCCGACATTCCTATGATAAATTTGGTGGGTTTAACTGACATTTATAATAATTCATCGGATTAAGTTGACGATAAATCAGTCTAAAGAATTATAATACTGCCACTGGGGCAGAGAAATATAATAAAGGACAGAAAGGAGAAACTTGAATTCAAGATTAGGCTCTAGACATATGATGTTAGAGACTAAAATCTGAGATGACTGGCAGACGGACGGCTTAGGGAAAGACTGCTTTCTAAAGCTAGAAAATTAATGAAGCCGTCGTATTTGTCTTCAGTCTATGGTGGAGCCTTGCACGACAGTCCAATCTCAGAGCAGAATACGGAGTCGAGCACAGAGAAGGCAAATCCGAACCATTCAAGACCTACCTGGGGCAATGTCATAAGGAGACCGGAGAACTAACCACGCTTCACTATCAGCCAGGGGCTGAACAGATAAGTTCCTCGAAAAAGGGAACTCACCATATCAATGCCATATATTTTTGTCATCCATGATGAAACACACTTGATGTGAGACACATAGTACATACAGCAGACACTAATTCCATCGACAATACTATCATCCACCATCTATTCAGTTTATTGTAATAAACCAATTGGGTGTATATACTGTACCACATACTTTGTTCCGTCTATTAGATGTTACATATTGTCTGATGTTTATCTTCCTTTATATAGTGAGATTTGAATAATGCGTCTTATGGGGGGGGGGGGGGGGGGGGGGGGGGGGGGGGGGGGGGGCTCGTAAAATATAATATAATTTAAAGGATAACAATAATAGATAACTGAGAAGGGGACGACGGTAGCGAGAGACCAAATATCTCCTTACAACCTTTTCCAGACCTTGTCGAGTTAGGAGAATTTACCCTCTTCGTCACCCTTCAGAAGTGGGAAAACCCAACAGGAATTCTTGAGCCAAATTTTCCACATTCATATCTATTATTTCTTCTAATAAATTCTTATCCTTCAAACGCTACGCGACACTGGGGGCTCGTCCGGGATTTGAACTTATGTATTTTATCATACCTCTGGGATAGTATCATTCATTCAGTCATTACAGTATACCATTTTAACACATGTATTTTCACACAGTGAGCTCTAGAAAGACAGAAAACATTTTTTCTAGAATTTCAGGCATTGATTGGTGAATCCCTTTATTTATGTTGTATTTAATTAAGTTAGTTCATGATTTTGTATTTCATTGAATTACAGACCTTAAGTCTCCATAACTGTAGTAATTTCATTCTACAGCAGTCTGATAATTAGTAAGTTTTTTGCTTGTTGTTAGAAATACTATTGGAAGGTAGCACTAGCTTACTCAGTGTGGACAATAACTGCAAAAGATGGCTGAAATAGTTAAGCTTAAGGCAGCACTAGGGGAGGCCGGTCGAGATCTAGGTTATAGTGGGGTGGACCTTGCGAATTATGTCAGTGTCGAGACTGATAAGTATTACGCTCGAGAAACAGCGAAAGCTGAAAGAGAAGAGCGAATAAAGTTAACCGAAATAGATGAGAGGATAAAAGCTGTAGACGCTAGGGAAAGAAGCGAGAGAGATGAACGCGAGCATGCACTGAAGATGAAGCAGTTAGAGATGCAGGGACAGGCTCAAAGAGTTGAACCGGTAGCCGGTGCGACAGCATCTACCTCCTCAGGCAACCTATCGCCACGGTCAGATGATATGCCCTCCTTGCACGCAGGGGGCACAGGACCTTTGCCATCCTCACTCATGTCAAACTTGGGACCCTTGACGTTTCCATTTGAAGCTTTCTCGGAACCAGCCGACTCGATCGATAGGTATTTGGACAAATTTGAGAAGTTTGCCACCACGTTTGGTTTGGAGAAGAGCAAGTGGAACCTGAAACTGTCGCAAGGGCTTAGAGGAACTGCTTATGATGTATATAGCAAGCTTCCTCCAGGTTTAAAGGATGACTACGACTCTCTGAAAAAGGCACTATTGGTTCGTTATGAGCTACATGCTGACGCCTATAGGAAGAGGTTCCGTAACTCTAGGAGGGAAGTCGGAGAGAACTTTCCTCAATTTGCCGCTAGACTGGATTCCTACGTGGAGAAGTGGGGTGCCCTAGGGAATTTTACTCATGATTGGGAAGGCCTGAAGGAAATGGTCATGATCGAACAACTGAAGGACACCATGACTTCCGACATGAGAAGATTCCTGACAGAGAATGGGGCCAGCACTTTAGAATCCATAGTCCAGTTAGCGGAATGATATCAGGCAGCACTATCAGAGAATCCACCACCCAGACGGAAACAACCAGATTACGTACCTAGACAGACAGCTCAGTCACACATGGACCCCCAAATGAAACCACCGTATACTAACTTCAAAAAGCATGACAAGCCAGACTACAAGACTACTCAGAGATCAAATTTCCAGCAGCAGAGGCAAGGGGAAAAATGGTGTAAGCACTGTAGAGCCATCACCCACAATACGCAGGAGTGCAACCGGAAAAACCCACCTCATCATGCTGCCTGCTTATGTAAAAGTGCCGCAAGGGGAAATGGACTGGAAGAACCTCTGGACAAACCCCGACATCCCCGGTCGTTGAGACAGTTCTCGTAAATGACCAAGAGGTGACCTGCCTTTATGATACAGGCCTTGCATTCGACGCAGTTGTCTGTGCATCCCTAGTCAAGCCTGACCAGATGACAGAAGACACTATAGAAATACAAGGACCTACTAAAAGTGCAGCACCTATGCGTTTGGCCATAGCCAAGATTCAGGTCAAATCGAAATGTGACTGGGGAAATCAGTGCAGCGATCTTGGACGACCCTATTTATCCCTTGATCTTAGGGTGTAGGTATGTGTTCTTGGGAGAACCCATTCACCCTCTGGTTGTGGCGGCTGTCACCACTAGAGGACAGGCCAAATGGAATACGGAGTTGGAATCCCCACCCAACATCCTTCCTGAGGAATTAAAAAAGGCACAAACTGAGGATCAATCTCTAGCACCCTGCTACAAAAAACTACCGAGAGCGCACACTCCTCTCCAAAAGGGAGACTTCTACAAGAAAAATGGGCTGTTGCATCGGAAAGCAGGAAATGGAGGACAGGAACATGGGCAACTTGTGGTTCCGTCAGCATACCGAGCCCAGGTCCTAGAAATGGGCCATGCCCTTCCGTTTAGTGGCCATATGGGCATAAGTGCCACGATTCAGCGTATTTCATGTCATTATTATTGGCCAGGTATATGTGAAATCATGCCCGCAGTGCCAGAGGACAGCGCCGAAACACTGGACGGCCCCAGCCACTCTGGGAGAAATGCCAATCTTGGGCACACCCTTCGAACGAGTAGCGGTGGATATTGTGGGTCCACTTACTCGTAGCAAAAAGAGAAACAGTTATATACTCACGTTAGTGGATTGTTGCTCCATGTGGGCAGAGGCTATCGCTATGCCCGCCTGTGATTCCAAGCATGTTGCTGAGGCTCTGCTCACCATATTTACTCGGCTAGGGTTTCCGTCACAGATCCTGACAGATAATGGTTCACAATTCCGAGGAAAACTCACCGAGGAAGTGTTTAGGATATTTCAGGCCCGACATATCCACACCTCTCCCTACCACCCCCAGGCAAATGGCCAGGTGGAGCGGTTTAACGGGACCCTTATTTCCATCCTTCGGAAACTTGCGCAGGAAAAACCAGAGAGCTGGGATCAATACTTACCCGCAGCACTATTTGCGTACCGCGAAGTACCCCACAATTCTACTGGGATGCCACCTGCCACATTGCTGTTTGGTAGACCTATAAAAGGACCTTTAGAGGCACTGTTACGTACTTGGACAGATGATAAAGCTGATGAGACAGTCACCTCTGCATCCCAATACGTGAATGAGTTAACCCAACGCCTTAAAACAGGATGGGAACTGGCAAAGGAAAATGTACGCCGTGCTCGTCGTAAACATGCGCGTTACTACAACCGCACTGCGAAGGATAGGAGAACAGGTCTTATTACTCCTGCCCAGTAGCAATAATAAATTGCAAATCGGGTGGAGAGGTCCATATAAAATTGTTGAGAAAATGTCGCGCACCAATTACAAGATTGCCATAAAGGGGAAGCAGAAAATTTACCACATAAACCTGCTGAAGCAATATTATGGAAGACCAGGTGCAGAACCAGCACATTTCCTGACACTGGCTATTGCGACGGAAACTGAGGCAGAACCCCTGACCTCCTGTGAATACCCTCTTCGTCAGTGCGAAACCCATCAAGATGTTCAGATTAGTTCAACTTTAACGGAGGATCAGCAGGCACAGGTGCAACAGTTGTTGAGAAAACACGCTAGTACACTCACGGATAAACCTGGCATGACCAACCTGATAGAATTTGATATGAAGCTAACCGACCTCGCCCCGGTACGAGTTAAGAACTATCCTGTTCCTTATGCTAAGGCAAAGGCATTGAGTGAAGAAATCGAGTACCTGCTTAAGGAAAATATTATCTCAAAATCAGAGTCTCCTTATAGTGCGAGTGTGGTGTTGCTTAGAAAATCCACAGGAGAACATCGCCTCTGCATAGACTACTGAAGGCTCAACGCTGTAACTGAATTTCAAGCGGAGCCCTTACCTGATCAGAATCAGCTTTTCACCAAGCTGAGTAGAGCGCGATACTTTTCGAAGATAGACCTTAGCAAAGGGTACTACCAGATCCCGGTAAAAGAGGAAATTCGACACATGTTAGCATTTAGTACTTCTGAGGGCCATTACGAGTTTAATGTATTGCCATTTGGGCTAAGCAACGCCCCAAGCGTCTTTACTCGTATGATGAGGAAGCTACTGGAACCCCTGAACCACCCTGGGATAAGTAATTTCATGGACGACATACTTATTGCCACGAACACCTTTGAGGAGCACCTGGACGCAGTTTCCCTACTCTTCGAAAGACTTAGAGAAACAGGACTCACCGCTCGCCCTACAAAATGTCAAATTGCCTGCGAGCAGCTAGAATTCCTGGGACACACCATCTCGCATGGATGCATGTTCCCAGATGCACGTAATATTGAGAAGTTACAGCGGGCCCCACGACCCCAGACTAAAAAGGATGTCAGGTCATTTGTGTCTCTATGTGGCTTCTACCAGCGATATATTAAAGATTTTAATACCCTGAGTGCGCCACTGACCGCGTTAACCAAGAATGGGAACCCGGACAAAGTAACCTGGACAGCGGAGTGCGAAAATGCCTACATGCTGCTGAAGGAGAAACTCACAGCTAGGCCAATTCTGCGACTGCCTGACTTAACTCTGAACTTTACGCTGCGAACAGATGCTAGCAATATAGGGATAGGAGCCACTCTCCTGCAGCCTAGTGATAGACCTTCTGCAACTCTATTCCCCATTGCATATGCTAGTAGGAAATTGAACCCTGCTGAACAGAACTACTCTACCATCGAATGAGAATGTCTGTCGCTAATATGGGCTGTGCAGAAGTTTCAACCATATTTATACGGGAAAAAGTTCACGGTGCAGTGTGATCACCAACCGTTGATATTTCTTGCAGCGTCGAAGAACCTTAATGCCAGGCTTATGAGATGGTCACTCCTGTTGCAGCCATATTCATTTCACATAGAATACATACCTGGGAAGAACAACGTAGAGGCGGATTTTTTGAGCAGACATCCGGACGCAACCGAGGAGATATGAGAAACTGAAAAAGAAGAGGAAGACAGGACCAGAGGAGTTGGACGGAACGTCAAACTGGAGGAGGGGCTTGTGTGACGACTTGCCCAATCTTCTCTTCATTTTTTTCATTAATTACGAGACATCATTTTTTTATCATCTTCAATGCATGATCGCAAAGTCCCGGGAATTGTCACTTGCGGATAATCTCCTAGCGTTCGGTGATTTTCTCCTCAAAGTTAATGCTATTTTTAGATACGACGTCATTGTTGACCCCTGACCTCGGTAGCTAGAAACCTGTTTAATGTAGGACTGCGCAAACTTAGATAGAACCAGTATAGGCCACTTTAGGAAGACCCCACGTGACTTTTAACGTTACTGATTGGAGCGTCTATATGAGGCTAAGGTCACATGATGCACGCTACGGATCACGTGTCCAAGCGGAAATGACCCGCTAAAAGTGCGGCAAATCCAGCCATTCTTCACTTGCCCCGGAAACCTTGACACAGCTAGACATCTAGATATCGGCGAATTCACGCATTAAAAGCACTGAAGCCACGTGTCTAAATTGTGGTTAGGTCCATCTCTGAGTAGGTAAGTGAAAATCTCGCTAGAAAATAATATTGTGATGAAATGTGTAGTACCTTGCAAAATCGACGCAAGATTGGTATAACTGCGTTTACTTTATTCATAATTTTTGTTTTACGATCACATCCAGCCACATGTGATCGGGTGTATTTTATGATCCCACGGGATATGTACAACATGTTCATAATAATGTATAACGGGAATATATATATAGCTATTAATTTCCATATTATTTGATTATTTCTGACCCGACGTTTAGACTAACGGAAATTAATATTAACGATAATGTGACAGACCGTGACATATATTCATTATAAATTATATGACGATGCGACCAGACATGAAGTGTGTGATAATGTTGTCAGACAATTCTAAAACACTGGTGTCCAATTATTTGTTAAATTCATCATAACTGACATCACGATTAGGCTAGAGGCACAGAACTAGAATACTGTTGCCGACATTCCTATGATAAATTTGGTGGGTTTAACTGACATTTATAATAATTCATCGGGTTAAGTTGACGATAAATCAGTCTAAAGAATTATAATACTGCCACTGGGGCAGAGAAATATAATAAAGGACAGAAAGGAGAAACTTGAATTCAAGATTAGGCTCTAGACATATGATGTTAGAGACTAAAATCTGAGATGACTGGCAGACGGACGGCTTAGGGAAAGACTGCTTTCTAAAGCTAGAAAATTAATGAAGCCGTCGTATTTGTCTTCAGTCTATGGTGGAGCCTTGCACGACAGTCCAATCTCAGAGCAGAATACGGAGTTGAGCACAGAGAAGGCAAATCCGAACCATTCAAGACCTACCTGGGGCAACGTCATAAGAAGACCGGAGAACTAACCACGCTTCACTATCAGCCAGGGGCTGAACAGATAAGTTCCTCGAAAAAGGGAACTCACCATATCAATGCCATATATTTTTGTCATCCATGATGAAACACACTTGATGTGAGACACATAGTACATACAGCAGACACTAATTCCATCGACAATACTATCATCCACCATCTATTCAGTTTATTGTAATAAACCAATTGGGTGTATATACTGTACCCCATGCTTTGTTCCGTCTATTAGATGTTACATATTGTCTGATGTTTATCTTCCTTTATAAGGGAGGGGGGGGCTCGTAATTTTCTCTTGAGAAAGTTGAGCAGCACCTCCAAGTTCACTTTCTAAAACATGCTCCTCTTTGGACATTTTTTCTTCAATGTGGGTCTTTTCCTCCTGAAGATCACCCATCACCGTATCAAGTCTGGCAATCATGTGATCAACCTTCTTGGCTAAATGACGAGCAGCTGGGGATTCCTGGAACTGCTTTTCCTTGCCGCCATTACCATTAGCTATCTCTTTCAGATCCTCCAAATCCTTGAGGGGAAAAAAATAAATGTATTATGTTACAATACATTCACTGTGTTGTCCATGCGATCTACCCTAAAGTGGTGGGATGGCTTGTGTGTTTTGTTGATACCATAAGCTGTGTCAATGCAGACTTGTGCTCCCTGCAGGTTCATCCAAGTGATACAGGTCATGGAGGAACAGACCAGATAAAAGGGAGCACAAATGGTCCTCCAGATTTTTTGGGGGTTGGTTACGACAAACAACCAAAGTCTAGAAAACAAAAAATGTTACTTGATGAAAGTCAGAAACTAGATATCAGGCCACAGACTAATCTTTTGCTGACAAGGCAAAATCTAGAAAAGCTACGTTCAATGTTAGAACACTGCAAGAAACAGGAAACCAGCACAAGTGGCCAAGTTGGTCCCTTGTAGGAAGCCTGCATCAAGCAGTCACGTGCTCCTGCAGTGATGGTTTCTGTGGCCATTTGTTTGAAATGACGAGGTTGTCAGCCTCATGAACAACCTCATATTAGTCACCTTGTACGACATGCCTGATGGTGTAGTAGTCCTATTCTTTCTTCTTCTTCAGAGATCTCTGAGAACGACACGGAGCATTTAATGTTGTGCACCTGTTCAGTTGTCTGATGGTTAATCTTTGTCAGATCTATTTGCTGATTATTTATACTCGCTTCCTTTGTTTTATTTACACTGATATGTAGTTCCAATTTTGCTGTTAGTCTGTTTATGTCCTGTTCCATTTCATCTCGTTTTTATTCATCCCAAAAAGTGTTTAACATATCATTTCATTTCCTTAGCCACTTGTGCATCTACGCCCATATTCACAAACTTCTCTCAGCACTTGATCTAAATCTCATTCACAGAAAGGCCCGAATCACACAGAAACGGCATCTCTTCTCCTTCTTTCTGCCTTACTTTTCCTTCAATTCTTCCTCTTCCTTGTCTTCCTTCTATTTTCTCTTCTTCTTCTTCTAAATCTTATCCTTTCTTCCTCTCCTCCCCCCCCCCCCTTTTCATTGTTCATTTTCCTTCTCCTACTATTCAGAGTCTTCCTCATCTTCTCTTTCCTCTTCCTCTCCTTATTTGTCTTCTTCCTCCTTCTATTACTCATTGTCATCTTTCTCCTCTTCCCCTTTGCCTTACCCCTACTCTTACTACAACAATGCCACAAACAGCAACAACTACTACCACCACAACAACAACTGCAAATGTTTGAACATGACCACTACCCCTACTTCTTTTCTACAACCATAATTATAAATGTCACATTATTAGCAACTACACTGGTTTTTTTATACATTGATTTAAGAGACTGTTTATCAATGATCATTTTACTGACACAGTCTTACTTGCTACAATTCATTTTATCATCATCATCATCATCAACAACCCTTCCAGCTGCCCATGGAGCACAGGTCTTCAACAAACACATGCCAAACCCTCTTGTCATGTGACATCTGTTCAAGGTCTTTCCATGACTTCTTTATCCCTTGCACTTTTGTATCCAGGTCTCCTTTCCCTGTGTCTCTCCCACTATTGCTCTTACTCTGGGATTTCCAGACCAAGGACTGCCTTGTGATCCAATCAACAAGTTTCCTCAACGTTTGTCCTATCTAATTCTAGCATCTTCTCATCACTTCTTGTTCCACTGGTTCAATTCATTTAGTTCCTTATGAATTAAAAAAAAAGTCCATATGTACAAGTAAATGCTTTAAAAAATCTTGGTGGAAGCTGAGTCCCACCAGGGAAAAGCCAGTAAAATGAGTGTATACTTGTATCTTTGTACTGCATCTTTTAGATCACTATGACATACAATGTCAAGTTTTCCTGAAATTCTATTTAAAATTACATATTAAACAAAAGCTCTACATCAGCAGTAACATTAAGGGACAAACGTGTACCTCTTTATATTCAGAAACTTCCTCTTTAAGGTCTTTCAAAGCATCCTGTTCAATGTTGAGTCTTCTCTCTTTGGCAATCTCAGCAAGTACAGTTTCCATATCATCCAAATCTTTGGTAGTGATTTTTGCAGCCTCGTCCTGCTTGAGATTCTCACTGGGTGATGCCTGTATGACTTTAGCACGGTCAACCAAAACTACAAGATAAATGAGAGGTGGCATAGTTAATCAACTGGACTACTAATGAATTATAATTGGAAAAAAATGTTAAAAGAGGCAATACAGGTAGCCAAATAACTGAACTGCTGTTCAGTTACTCACTCTATGAAGCCCTCTGGGACAGAACTGAACAATAACTGGCTAAGCAATGGATAAGAAAATGCACGTGACAATTGACTGGACATAATGTGAACCAGCCTCTAGTGAGTCTCATCAGGCGATGACAATGACACCACATGGAAAGAGGAAAAGGGGAAGCCAAGGAACACTTATCACTAACCAAGATCTGCTTACTCGTAGCAAGCAAGAGGACATGCACACCATCATAGCTGGCAGACGCTGGAACTGGGTTGGTCATGTCCTCAGAAGAGACCCTGATGCCAACACAAGAACAGCTATGCTTTGGACCCCTGAAGGAAAACGAAAAAGAGGCCGACCAAAAACAACCTGGCGGAGGACTGTGGAGGCTGAGATGCAAAGAATGAATGAGAGTTGGGGCACTGTACGAAGGATGGCCACCGACCGAGCAAAGTGGAATCAATTTGTTGTTGCCCTACAAGACGCCATTAGGCGTGATGGCCACTGACTGCTTTGACGGTCGGCGGCTAAGGATCAAAGAAGAAGAAGGAACATTTGGAAAAGGGGAAGCCAAGGAACACTTGTAAAAGAAACATTATGGTAGAAATGAAAGGCTGAGGATACACCTGAAGAGAAATGGAATTTGTGGGAAATAGACAAGACGTATTAAGCCTGAGATGACTAAGCTATGCATTTATCTAAGTAAGCCTCGATTGCTGACTGATTACTTCAAAGAAGCAAATTAACTGACTGTAAACAGAGGTAAAGTTGTCATCTTAAAACAGATGTAGCCACTATAAGACACATTACAGCTAAATAAACTGACTAATTTTGAAAGGTAGTTGTCACGAAGTGGATTTATGACTAGAAGCTGCCTACATATAGAGACAAGACACTAGTGGGAAGAAAGTCTAAGAAGATAGATTTTAGATGAAAATGACAGTGGTTGTGGAAGATGAGGCTATTGGCGTCAAGGGGCGAGAACCTAGATTGACTCTCCCTTGCCACTGGTGACATATGGTTTTTGCTATAGCCTCAACACCTCTAACTACCAAGACTGGGATAAGGTTTAACTAAATACCACAGGCACCACTTTACAGACAACATATAGGTACAGTATAGTTAAAGTAAGTAACTGATCCAGACTAAAGTTTAAATAGTTTTATTTACACAACAAAATTAAGATAACATACAAAAATTTAAATAAAGTGCGAGTTTCCACACCTAAAAAAAACATAACAATCAACTAAAATGATTACTTAAGGTAACCCCACAATGTCACCCTCCCCTCCACCTGTAAGGAAGAAAGGTAAGAAATACAACAACCTGTTAAGTGGGATCTCTAACATCAGATCCACCTTACTCCTAATCAACTTGATATTATGTAACCACAATCTAAATCCTACTGTCTGTCTGCCTGCAGATGTCACTAAAACTGAAGGGCCTACACAGCTTCTCCGCTTTAGGCAAATTACCCTTCACTAGCTAACACTATGTCCACAGAAAAGAACTGTTTTTATCACCTCCTACCCAACTAACAAACAAATTGCTGAATTCTATCTATGTTCAGTGTCTGTATGGCACTCCTGGTTTCTACTGAGAGACTCCTCCACTACTCTCCTTCTCTCTCTCTCGCTAGTGCAGTTAAGAGGTATTGTGACCCTTTTTCCTCTAACCGACTGTTGTACCCTTAATCAATACAGCTCCCCTGCTCTATTATCACACAAGCGACTACCCCTACTTCCCCTCAAATGCTGTCCTATCAGAAAACCCCTATCTGCAGACTCAGCTGACTTAATCTCTTACATGCCGGATGCCCAGTCAGCCGTCACAACATTTCAACCACTGAACGAAACCTATCGCCGGTAAAATTCCTGGCCTTACTTATTTAACAGTGATCAAGGTGAGTCCTCGCTAAACCAAAATAGAATAGACTTCTCTAGAGAGAATAACCTCCAGTCTCCATGAATATCACCACTATAAATATACTACTCGTTAAAAGTCAAGGGCCACTTAGAAAAACCTTGGTTGAAACCATAAAACAAATCTGATATAAACTTAATTGGTATCAGTCAAAACAGCATTT
This sequence comes from Oreohelix idahoensis, assembly GCA_024509875.1. Taxonomy (NCBI): domain Eukaryota; kingdom Metazoa; phylum Mollusca; class Gastropoda; order Stylommatophora; family Oreohelicidae; genus Oreohelix; species Oreohelix idahoensis. The sequence continues at coordinate 142,098 of JAMPIV010015943.1, forward strand.
ATTGAATACCAAATTGACATGTCACGTAAAGAAATGGAAACACACATTCAAACGCAATGAAGCTGTGAAGTGTGTCACCCACCTTTTCAAAAGTCACACAATAGATATTGGACAAATAGACATTTCAAAATCGGGTATGACCACCGTTTGCAGCAAGGCATTCAAGACAGCGTAGACGCATCGAGTCCACAAGGGTCCGAAGAGTATCCTGAGGAACAGCTTGCCATTCCTGAAGCAGAAATGCAGTCAGCTGTGCAACATCCATTGGCAGGGGGTGATTTGTTGACAATCTTCGACCAAGGACATCCCAGAAGTGCTCAATCGGAGAAAGGTCAGGTGAATGAGCTGGCCACGCCATCCTGATGATCCCATGTTGCTGAATAAACTCATTCACCATACGAGCTCGATGGGGTAGAGCGTTATCATCTTGGAGGATGGCATTACCACCTATGGCCTCCAGAGCAGGCTGAACAATTGGTCTCAAGATTTCGTTCTGGTATCTTGGGCCGGTCAAGTTGCCTTGGATGATGTAGAGTGGGGTCCTGCCATGTCTGTAGAAGCCTCCCCAAAACATGACAGAACCCCTACCATAACGATCCACCTCTCGAATTGTGTCATCAGTAAATCGCTCTCCTGGTCATCTCCAAACTCGAATCCTGCCATCATTGAATGACACAGTGAAGCGAGATTCATCAGTGAAGAGAACTTGACTCCATTGTTGCCTTGTCCATCAGATGTGCTCGCGACACCAAGCAACACAGGCTCTGCGATGAGCAGGAGTAAGAGGGATTCTGACTGCAGGACGTCGAGCAGCCAGTCCAAGTTCATGTAAACGTCTGCGAATGGTGCTTTGACTGACATTAATGTTTACAGTTTGTCTCAGCTGACATCTTAGAGTGGAACAAGTCACTGTTCGATGGCGCAGGGCTGACAACAAGAGGTACCGGTCATCATGTCTATTGGTGCATCTAGGGCGACCTGGCCGGTGGCGATCCTCCACACTTCCTGTGACCTGAAATCTCTCCAAAATTCTTTGGATAGTAGAGTGTGACACTGCAAGCCATCTAGCAACCTCACGGACAGATAAACCACTTTCAACCCACGTTATAGCCCTCATTCTTTGTAAGGTGTCAAGACTTCTTCTCGGTGGCATGGTTTTTGCAAGTGATGAAACTACCCTAAGTCTGCTGATTGTAAAACAAATTAAGAGTGAACTCTCTTCACGAAAAGTCGCCATTGCACGTGGAATGTCAGTCAGCATGATTACTTCACCTGTTTGGTTCTACGGAAGTTTGAAAAAACAGATTAAAAATGTGAATTTATGGTCAGCAAATCAAATTGCACATGATCACCATGGTTGTCGGCGAGTTGTTTTTATGCTTAACGTTCATAGAGGACTGTCAGAGGAAGATATTGCACCCATTTTTACTAAAAACTTCCTTCATTTAATCATTCTATGCGCTTATATAAAAGTGTATTGAAAATAATAGGGTGGCCCTTGACTTTTGACGAGTAGTATATATATCTATTTTAGGACTAATTAAATCCCATCTAGACCCGTAACTGCTGACTTCAAAATGTATGATTTACCCACACGTAGTAAATACACAATTACCTATGCTCTATCAGAACTGTTAAATTCCCTCTCTCTTATTCAACAGCGTTACCCAATTAGCCCACAGGTAATCTACACACACTTAAATAACGCACACAAATACCTAGCATATTTACTCTGCTAACTTTATAAATCAACTATTGGGAACTCTTCATCCCCATGCCAGTAATATTATTTACACCCTATTCATATAAAGTTATATATATATATCTCTTAAGGAACTGAAATCCTATCTCAGAAAATACATACACGCCTATCTCCCCTGTTCCTACCACTACATTATCAAATAGTCCTCTAGAAAAGTACACAGCTAGCACTCACGTACACCCGCTCCCAATCCTTAAAAAGCATACATCGTCCCTCACGATTACAGTAGGTTATAGCCTGCTAACTTATACAATTAATTTCACGAGCGTATTTTACGCAGCAATTATTTATAGATCACAAGTCAAGGAAATAGTAAGTACCCCTGTCTTCTGACAATATAACAGTAATAACCCAATTATGTCCGAGGATCTATTCTGAGAAAACTCTCAGAATTCAATACTCACTGCATAAAATACCTACATGCGCTTTCTAGTTATATTATTAGTTCTAATAGATAGCAATTGATGGCCCTTCTATTACGAAATAACGTTACTCCTAGAAGAACAATGATACAAAAACCCTGCTAAAATCTTACAGACTATATTAGCTTAATTAACTATATATTTACCAAAGTCGAATATCTCCGTAGAGCAGACGAGCTCTGTATATTAAATACAGGCGTTGATTTTCAAGGCTTGAAGTTTTAAAATCAGAGAGAGTTCTGCATTATTAAACGCGCATATTTATTACAGAAACCTGAAGCCGACCCACGCCAAAAGTGAGTCATTGCGTGTCTTTTTCTTTATCGGGTCACTCTCTGATCCAATCATCATGCCGCAAAATCTAAAAATAGCCCGGGGTCATAAGCTAAATTTAGAACGTAAGAGTAACCGGAGTAATTCCATTACTTACTGAGCTACGCGCTTAAATCACACCCACCCCCAACTTTTACGTGAGTAGGTGCGGGTTTAGTGGACTTTTCCCAGTCTTAGAATTTACCCCTCCTAATAATTACGGACTGCTACAGAAATAAAATGCCCCGCCATTATGTTACACTAGAAATTCCTACGTGAACGCAATTTCTTCATGGGAAAGAAAACTGGTGCAAGTCTGGAATCTAAAACCTACCGTCCCTCTTGAAAACGTAATAAATTATCTATAGAAAAAGACCAAACACCACTACTATTCCTGGAGAAGAAATATGGGACCTGCTGCAAATCAAATCACAGTAACTCCTCACAGTAGTACATCTTACTAAATGCTGAACTGTTTTGACAGCAACAATACATAAAAATATTTTGAAAAGTTGGCACAGGACAAGAAGGATGGTGTGAACTAGTCAAAGCCTATGCTTCAAAGAGAGCTAACGGGTACGTAATGAATGAATGGCAGCAATAATGATAAAGATACATGTTGAGTACCACTAAGACATAAGTGTGTTGACACTTATAAGATGTACTGTAGTTAGTTAAAGAATCCTACGAGCTGTACTTGTGGAACAAATCTTACGTGTACTTGTGCAACAAACAATAAACCTTATGAATATACTCAAACCTGTTAAACAAACAACAAACCTTATAAACATGGACAAGATATTAATACTCAAACCTATGGAACAAACAACAAACCTTATAAACATGGACTGGATATTAATACTCAAACCTATGGAACAAACAACAAACCTTATAAACATGGACTGGATATTAATACTCAAACCTATGGAACAAACAACAAACCTTATAAACATGGACTGGATATTAATACTCAAACCTATGGACCAAACAACAAACCTTATAAACATGGACTGGATATTAATACTCAAACCTATGGACCAAACAACAAACCTTATAAACATGGACTAGATATTAATACTCAAACCTGTGTAGTTTCCCATTGGTCTCTAAGGAGACAAAGAAAGAACAGCCACTCAGGCATGTTGAAAAAGGCAACTAATATGAGGTTGTGCAAGGGGCTGGCAACCTTACTTACTTAGTCGTTCCCCTTCTACCGTGAGGCTGGCAACCTCGTCATGTCAAACAAAAACTGTTACAGAAACCCAATGCAAGACTACATGAATGCTTTAGAGCAGGCTTTTTTCAAAGTCTTTATCATAAAAATTAATTTATTTCTGGTTCTTATGGTATTTCTGTCCTTTTGTTTTTTTTCATATTTTTTGTCTGCTGGCATCACGTCTCTGGTTACTGAATGCTGCTGTAACTGATGAAGAGTTTTCAAAGCAAACCTGTAACTTCATTATTGTTAAACTACAGAAATGGCAGATACACCATTCTTTCAGGGTGCAAAGGAATTCATACTGCTCGTGCATCAAATCCGGGGTTAAATCTCTAAGACCCTGAAGCACCTTAACATGGTGCATCCTGAAAACAGGCAACCTTCATTTGAGGGATCAAATAGCCACACCAGAGTGGTTGAACATCACGATTCCCTCTGTGGTTAAAAGTACTGAAAACCCAGCATCACACATTAAGTGTGGGGAGTCATTTGAACCCCAGATTCAACTTCTGCTTTTACCTGGTTGGCTGTGTGCAAGAGGATCTCGCAATGAATAGATGGCAGGTGAGGGGTGCTGTGAGGGGGCTCTGTGCAGGATGTGAGAATTTGTTGTGAGTACCCAGAACCAGAGCAGAGTATTTTAGCCCTGCATATCTGGAAAGCCTCAATGATGATGGGGAATGCACAGTATGCTACACTCTTCTTCTCAGCTTGAAACCAGATGTGAGGACCCTTTATAGGTATGCCAAGCCAGGATAGGTATCCGGGAAAGAAATAAGAGCTCATGACTCTAACTCAACAGGTTTCAGAATAGCAGAAAAGCCACAGGAAAAGCCTTCATCAACAATGTAGACGATGCCAAGGATTCTTCAACTTGGTACTGGCTACAAAACAGTGACAAGCTCAGCAGCCCTAGTTAAGCATGAACATCATACCATTCTATCCTGTACCTTTATCTTATAACAATTTCAAAAGCTTATATCATCACAAATTTGTTAAAGGTCTCAGCTCCATAGGGAGCTGAAAGATGATAAGCATAATAGAAGGAAAGAGTAAGGTGGATCAAAAACACCATGAGGTGAACAGAGAGTAGCCAGTCAATATGACCAATCAAGGCAAGAGATCAAACATGCTAGAGATCCATTACATCTAGTATCTTTTTTTTTTTTTTTTTTGTAACGTATGCTCGCTATTACTCGAGGCGAGAATCTCCAGTTAGTAAATCTACCTGAGACTGATTTTTACGTGAGTATCCCTTTTTCCCTGTACACTGACAGGTGTCCACTCGCCATTCAGGCAGATACTCGCCATCCTCGGAGGGTACCCATTAGAGCTGGGTCGGCTCAGGAGCCGTCAGTCCCTGGTCGACGACACTCCTTTAAATGTCTTCACCAGGGTTCGAATTAATCCAGTCCAAGTCCCGGTTGATGATACTTATTCAAATGACCTCGCCGGGCTTGAACCTGGATCACCCGATCGCCAGCGCAGTGTGGTAACCATTACACCACACCTTGTTTCATGTGAACCATTAATTTGTAGAACTGATTCAATACCGTTTTATTGGTTTATATACTTATAACCATTACACCAGCGCGGCTCCCTAGCTAGTATCTAAAGTGGAGACAACTGATTAATAAAGTTTATAAGCTATAATTTATGAAACCGTAATATTAGTGCAACATAAAAGCCAAAATACAGGATTAAATAAAGTATATTTTAGAAGTCTAATCCTCACCTTGATTTCCTTTGCCAGCTGCTCCTTTTCCGCTGCAATAATTTCCTCCTCATGTTTGATAATCTCAAACTTGGTTTTATTGTCGACAGTTTCCCCAGACATCTCAGCCACTTTAAGTTTGGCTTCATCAGCCTGATGAAAGACGCATCTACAACATTTTTTTACAAACATCACTTGCAATATACAAAATTTTAAAAAGTTAAGCTATAACACCCCACCCCCCCCCCCCCCCACCCCCCCCCCCCCCCCCCCCCCCACCCCACCTTCCTCCCAACAAAAAAAAAACAAGAGAAGCCTACAACAATTTTTTTAATATCATAACTGGAGGCTATTTGTATACAGTCATAATTCTAGGGTAAACAGAGAAGACACCCTGTCTAGAAATCCTCTTATATATTTTATGCATTATTATCTTGATGTCAGTTGAAACACTTCTGAATAAAGAAAGAGCCATGCCCATATAGAGTCTTTCATGAGACAACACAGAACAGGACTATTGTTTCCTCAGGCAAGTCGTAAGAGACAACTAATATGAGGTTGCCAGCCACATTCACCACCAGTGTAGGTGCACTTGAATGTTTTGGTGTCAACTTCTTATAAGAGGACCTGTTGTAGTTGTGGCTCCATAATCCTTCTTCTTCTTCTTCCTCGTTCACCCTGAAAAGGACGTTGGTTGCATTGTGTCCGTTTACAGCAACGCTGCGATATCTGCACCTTTCGGCTGACACATCCGACTTCAGCATGGCATTTTTTGGGACCGGGTTTGCCTTCCCACTTCGATCCCTACTCTCTCAGCCAGACTGAAGTGATGCAGCCTGTTTCCAGGATCACCACTTGGAGGTAGAGTAGGGTCTTGGTCAGCTCTGGTTCGCTGACCCTGACGCAAGCAGTCAAGCTTTGGGTCGCTGACTGCATTCTCTATTGCTGCATCTTTGGGTCCCGCTCCATGATCCATAAAGAGTGAAAAGAAACATTGATGTTGACTACATCTTTTCAAATGCTGAATCTGATTGATCGTATCACATTGTTCTGTTGGACTTTGGCTTTAAAATTGGTGACTGGTGTAGCGCAGGAATCTCCAAACATTTTTTAGTCATGACCCCTCCATGGAATCCCTGATCTTTAATCGACCCCAGGCAAAAATAAATAAATAAAATAAGGAAGTGATTATAGAGGTACAATAAACTAACATTATCTTTTTACTGAACTGGTTATATTAATGGGAAAGATGTGGCTGATAGTGTTAACAAGGGCATTGATATTTGGTAGGTTTTGGTCATAAGTCACCATGCTCTTTCAAGTTTCTGTTCCTTTGCTTTGATAAAACTGAATAAGCGTGGCTAAAACCAGCTTCAACTATGTACAAACTTGGGAATGTTAGTAGAAACGACTCAACTGCAGCACAAGGCTCGTGGTATTTTGTATCAGTATTTACAGATGTAAAATTGAGTCACAGCAGGCATTTTTATTTCTTATATGATTGTCAAAATTGTTTCGATCTCCAATCAACTCTCTGGGGTTTATTGACCCCCTGGATGTCGATAGCGACCCTGGGATTCTATATCAAACTCTCTGGGGACCCCTGGTGTAGAAGAATCAATTCTATGCAGTCAGAAGATACAAATGGAAAGGATTAAATTGTTTTAAAAAATTTTCATTTGTGCAAAAAAAGTCCTAAAAATAAGAGTATGCACAGATATGGCTTATGCATACATTAGACAAACAATTAAAATCTGAGACACATCATTCCATTTGCCTTCTGTTATGAGCTTATGCACACATACACACATAATCAACTTCACACACTCGCGTACGCACAAATCGGTTTTCTTTTTTTTCCTATTCCAAACAACAAACCTTATACAGCGCCACACACTGAGACAGAGAGAAAGCGAAAGAGAGAGAGCGAAAGAGAACATCAACCAAACAGCAAAAGAAAACAACACATACAGCAGTCTCTGGCAGCTGTGTGATGGTAACTCCAAGTTTTTCTTCTGTGGACAGGTGTTCTGGAAGATACAATGCTCTCGACAAAAGAAGTAACGATGTGGGAATCTTTTCCTCCAGGTGAAGCTGCAGCCACTGTTGCATCTGCTCCCTCAGACGCTCCTCCGACACACCAAGTGCTCTCATTCCCCGAGCTCTGTTTGCTGCCTGCAGCTCACTAATGCTCAAGCTCTCAATACCCTCTTTTTTAATTGCCTGGTTGAAAATGCAGTGCAGATTAATATGTACAGAAAAGTAATTCAGACTCTTTTCTTCTAATTATCAGCTTCAATTTCAGAATTCTTAATGCTAAGATTTTAACCATTAAGATAAATATTATTTAAACAGCAATGTTTTGTTATCTTTAGGCATGGAACATTACATCTTGTTCAATATTAAATTTGTAGGAAAAACTCAAATGACTAAAAACAAACAGGACAACCCAGGACAAGATGGATCAAGTGGCTAACTGACATCTTTAAAAAACACAAGGTCAGCATACTAGGCCATAGTCTGTGCACTGAATTCAAGTCAAAGAAGAGGCCAAGAGTTTTATCAAGCGCAGATACAGGAGCAAGTGGGAAGCAGAGCATCCAGGCCACCAAAAAAATTATGCATTTTACCAGCTCAGCAGAAGTGAATAAATGGTAATCTTCAGACTTCGCACAGGTCACAACAGTTTGGTATACCATCTATTCAACAAGTTAAAGATAAGAACTACTGATGAGTATAACTGTGGCACCGATAAAATGACTGCTGAATATCTATCAGCTTTAAAAGTGTCCAACATACGAGGAACAGAGAAAGCGTATATGGCTATCACCAGTATCATCCCTGTGTGAGGAGTTAATGTGATTGCATTTGCAACAGGCCCCATGTCTCGTTTTCTTGCATTTTATTTATGTTTTTTCAGGGAAGGATTACAGTGGGATTTTTATCTTATTCGTTTTTTTTATTTCTCTTTGTATAATAATAGAGTTTGGACTTTTTGTGTAGAGTATTAATTACGTTTTCAAGAGAGATGGTAGGTTTAACTTCTAGACTCGCACCAAGGTTTCTTTTTCATGAAGAAATTCGTTCATGTAGGAATTTATAGCGTAAACATAATGGCGTAGCATTTTTGTTTCTTTCACAGTGGGCGCGCCGTAATTATTAGAAAGGGTAAATTCAGACGGGGAAAGTTCACGCAAACCCGCCTATACGCAACGCAATAGTTGGGGGTAAGGGGGAAGATTTGAGCGCGTGGAACAGACAGCAACGGAATTTTTCCAGAGATTGACCTGTTATAGAAACAAAGCCAAGCTATGACTCACGGTAGCGTGGGGTCGACCGCTGGCTCGGGTAAATAAATACGCGTGTTTCCCAGGCAGAAGTCTCTCCACCCAAGTTCTCAGATAAGTTGATATTTTTTATCCATCTTCAGTGTTACCTTATTGCAGTTAATTTTAGAAATTAAAAATAATAGAAATTAAATAGCGCCACGTGGCAATTCTTTGAGTGAGATCAGGCAGCCATCTTGAAAGACATATTTTAAGTGGTGATTTAATTTATATTTTTGTTGTTAGTATTAGAGTAGGCCTATTGTAGTTAAGGTTAAGTATTAGGGGACTATTTAATTTAAGAATCGTAGTGGGGAAAAGATATATATAACAAAATAAGCCAAAAGCCAAAGATTACAAATAATAATATTCAATCATCAAAGTATAATTCAAAGACAACAAATAGTAGCATACTAAAAGACAGGGAAAATAACCAATGGCACCATTCACCAGAAAACAGTCCGGGGAAGGAAAAGCGATGGCCAAAACTCCAGAAAAAGACAAAACTTCAAACCTGACAGAAAGAAACAGGACCACGAACCCTGAAATCAGAAAAACAGAAATAAAGGACACGATTGAAACAATAATGGAAAATCAGGAAGGAGGCGCGGAAGGAAAAACAACAAAAAGCAGAATCAATAAAGGGGAAAGCTCAGGAAACAGGACAGCGAACAAAAAGATAGGACCAAGGGAAGATGACAATCAGGAAAACACAACAAAAAGAAGTCATGGAACAAAAGGAGAAAATGAAGAACACTCCAACCGAAAGGAAACCCCCCAAAAAGTCAAAATAACACAAATAGCTGGAACAGAAGCCACGCTTCGATCCCTCCCGGACGACAAAATCTTGGTGATCCTGGAAAAAGTCATTGACAAAAAAGCCATTGCCAAAATACAAAAACACAAGAGTGGAATAATACTAACACTAAATTTAACAGGAAAAACAAAAAATTTACTACAAGAACTTCAGGACAAACCAAAAATGATCCAACTGGCTCACAACATCCAAATAGAAATAGACATTGCAAGAGAAACTAGAAAATGTGTTGTTAAAGGGGTAAACCCAGCCCTTTCAGATGAGGACGTACTAAAGAACCTGGCCAAACAGAACCCAGAGTTAAATCTGGTGCACGTAGAACGAATAAAAGTGAAAGGGAGTATCGTAACCCCAGTGGTAGTGATAACAACAGAAGGTAGGGAACCCCCCAAGACGGTACTATTTGGGAAAACACAAAAAAACACAGAAGCCTTCATTCCCCCAGTGTTGCAGTGCTCCAACTGCATGAAGTTTGGCCATGGTCGCCACACTTGCAGGGGGAAGGCAGTATGTAGGTTTTGTGCGGGGGCACACCCTTTCACGCAATGCGAAAAGGCAAAGTCAGATACTGACTATAAAAAGGATAACGCAAACAGAAAATGCATTAATTGCAAAGGAAACCATAGCGCCAGATTCCAGGGCTGCCCAGTATATCAGCAGACCAAAAAAGCACTGAAGGAAGCTATAACAACCCAAACCCCTTTCAAAACGGTCATTAAAGAATTAAAGGAAAACGATACTTATACGAGCACTAAAGTTATAACAGAAATTAAGGGGAGAGAAGGGAATGTAGCATTGGATGAAAATAGGAAAGTGGTCAAAAAGAACAAAAGGCAACAGGAAAACAAAAGCAACCTAGAAGAAACTATCAAAGAAACTATCAAAAAACAATTTGAGGCACTTTTACCACACTTAGCGGAAGAAGTTAGGGATAAAATGACAAGTATAAATGAGGATTTTCTTGAGAACTTGATTGATAATGGGTCCACAAGTACAGGAAATACAGAATAAGAGCAAATTTGATAGTTAACCAAAATAAAAGGTATACTAGATGATGTTAAAATTCAATTTAGAAAGACTTAGAATTATACAGTGGAATTGTAGGGGTATCAAAAAGAATTTTGCACCCCTACTATCAGAGACAGGAGGAACTACTGATATATATGCTCTTCAAGAGACCCATTTAAACCCAAATAGTAGATATAGTTGTAAGGGCTTTAAGATACTTAGACACGATAGGAAAGAAGGTAGAGGAGGTGGTGTCGCAGTCTTAGCGAAAAATTTAAAATCATAGACTGGGAAGTATTTAATACAACCAATATAGAAGGTATCCAGGTTACTATAGCAGCTGAACCAAACAATCTAACAATTCTAAATGTATATGCTAAAGATGGCACAATTAAAGATGAAGAAATACTAGCCATAAGCACCAGACTAGGCCCCCAAAACAATCATAGTAGGCGATTTTAATTCCCATCATTATGCTTGGGGTGGACAACATGCTGATAATGCAGGAAAATGCCTGCTTGACTTCATAGAAAACAATGAACTACTAATACTAAATGATGGATCTCCAACTAGAATTAATCCACAAGCTAATAGGGCAGACTCAACAATAGACATAAGTATAGCAACTAACAACCTAGCGAATGTAAATTGGGAAGTGCTACAAGACACAAACTCAGATCATCTGCCCATTATAATAACCATGCATGAAAATGTCATTCCAAACCCAGAACCAGAGAAACCTACCTTCAAACTGCAAAAAGTAGCCTTGGACAGGAAGAAAATGAGAGAAGAGAAAGACTTAGGATACAGTTTTTAAAAGAACTACCAGACCAGATAGATGAAACATATAAAAAAGCAAACTGGGAAGCTTTCCAATCAGAGCTGGAGGTAATGGAATATAAAGACATGGAATCAGATGATACTGACTTGTGGGCAGAAACACTGACCAATGAAATTCTGAAAAAAGCAATAAAATATATACCAAATAAAAATATGCCAAACACCTTAAACCAATAAATAACATTACTAAGAAAAGAAAAACTCAGTGGAATAAAGAACCAGTTGCCTGGTGGAATAAAAGCTGTACAGTAATTCATGAGAAAAGAAAAAGGGCATTACAAAAATTTAGAAATAACAAAACAGAAGAAAACTATGATGAGTATAAACTTATTAGGAATGAATCTAACAGAAACTAACTGGAAGGAGTTTTGTCAGTCACTTAAACCTAGCACTCAAATTAAAGAAGTATGGAAAAAGCTTAAGGCAATCAAAGGGAACAATAAGAAAACAATAATGCCAACAATCAAACTACCAAAGAGAGCAGCTTTAATTTCCCCTAATTTCGTCCCACTCCAGCAGCTTTTAAAATTTTTAATCTTTAAAAAAAAACAGATTGTCACGTAGCGTTTAAAGGATAAGAGAATTATTTAGAGGAAATAATAGATCTGATGTGGAAGATTTGGCTCAAGGAATCCCTGCTGGGTTTTCCCACTTCCAAAGGGTGACGAAGAGGGTAAATTCTCCTAACTCGACAGGTCTGGAAAAGATTGTAAGGAGATATTTGGTCTCTCGCTACCGTCGTCCCCTTCTCAGTTATCTATTATTATTATTCTTTAAATTATATTATATTTTACGAGCCCCCCCCCTCCCTTATAAAGGAAGATAAACATAGACAATATTCAACATCTAATGGAAGGAACAAAGCGTGGGGTACAGTATATACACCCAATTGGTTTATTGCAATAAAGTGAATAGATGGTGAATGATAGTATTGTCGATGGAATTAGTGTCTGCTGTATGTATTATGTGTCTCACAATTCACGTGTTTTTCATCATGGATGACTAAACTTTGTGGCATTGATTAGGTGAGTTTCCTTTGTCGTGGACTTAGCTTTTCAGCCCCCGGCTGATAGTGAAGTGTGGTTAGTTCTCCGGTCTCCTGACGTTGCCCCGGTAGGTCTTGAATGGTTCGGATTTGCCTTCTCTGTGCTCGACTCCGTATTCTGCGCTGAGATTGGACTGTCGTGCAAGGCTCCACCATAGACTGAAAACAAATACGACGGCTCCATTAATTTTCTAGCTTTAGAAAGCAGTCTTTCCCTAAGCCGTCCCTCTGCCTGTCACCTCAGATTTTAGTCTCTAACATCATATGTCTAGAGTCTAATCTTGAATTCAAGTTTCTCCTGTCTGTCCTTTATTATATTACTCTGCCCCAGTGGCAGTATTATAATTCTTTAGACTGATTTATCGTCAGCTTAACCCGATGAATTATTATAAATGTCAGTTAAACCCACCAAATTTATCATAGAAATGTCGGCAACAGTATTCTAGTTCTGTGCCTCTAGCCTAATCGTCATGTCATTATGATGAATTTAACAAATAATTGGACATCCGTGTTTTTAGAATTGTCTGACAACATTATCACACACTTCATGTCTGGTCGCCTCGTCATATAATTTATAATGAATATATGTCACGGTCGGTCAACATTATCGTTAATATTAATTTCCGTTAGTCTAAACGTCGGGTCGAAAATAATCAAATAAAATGGAAATTAATAGCTATATATATATATATTCCCGTTATACATTATTATGAACATGTACATATCCCGTGGGATCATAAAATATACCCGATCACATGTGGCTGGATGTGATCGTAAAACAAAAATATGAATAAAGTAAACATACCAATCTTGCGTCGATTTTGCAATGTACTACACATTTCATCACATTATATTCTAGCGAGATTTCACTTACCTACTCAAAGATGGACGCTAACCCGCAATTAGACACGTGGCTTCAGTGCTTTTAATGCGAGAATTCGCCGATAATTGGGTTAGACCTAGCTGTCTCAAGGGTTCCGGGCAAGTGAAGATTGCTTGTGTTGCCGCCTTTTAGCGGGTCATTTCCGCTTGGACACGTGATCCATAGCGTGCATCATGTGACATTAGCGTCAAATAAACGCTCCAATCAATAGCGTTAAAAGTCACGTGGGGTCTTCCTAAAGTGGCATAAACTGGTTTTATCAGCTTAAGCAGTCTTAAATTAAAACAGGTTCCTAGCTACCGAGGTCATTGGTCAACAATGACGTCGTATCTAAAAATAGCGAGGAGGAAATACTGAATGCTAGGAGAATTTCCGCCAGTGACAATTCCCGGGACTTTGCGATCATGCATTGAGGATGAGAAAAAAAAACGATGTCCGTAAATAATAAAAAAAATGAAGAGAAGATTGGGCAAGTTGTCACACAAGCCCCTCCTCAAGTTTGACGTTCCGTCCAACTCCTCTTGTCCTGTCTTCCTCTTCTTTTCCAGTTTCTCATATCTCCTCGGTTGCGTCCGGATGTCTGCTCAAAAAATCTGCCCCTACGTTGTTCTTCCCAGGTATGTATTCTATGTGAAAGGAATATGGCTGCAACAGGAGTGACCATCTCATAAGCCGGGCATTAAGGTTCTTCGACGCTGCAAGAAATATCAACGGTTGGTGATCACACTGCACCGTGAACTTTTTCCCGTATAAATATGGTTGAAACTTCTGCACAGCCCATATTAGCGACAGACATTCTCGTTCGATGGTAGAGTAGTTCTGTTCAGCAGGGTTCAATTTCCTACTAGCATATGCGATGGGGAATAGAGTTGCAGAAGGTCTATCACTAGGCTGCAGGAGAGTGGCTCCTATCCCTATATTGCTAGCATCTGTTCGCAGCGTAAAGTTCAGAGTTAAGTCAGGCAGTCGCAGAATTGGCCTAGCTGTGAGTTTCTCCTTCAGCAGCGTGTAGGCATTTTCGCACTCCGCTGTCCAGGTTACTTTGTCCGGGTTCCCATTCTTGGTTAATGCGGTCAATGGCGCACTCAGGGTATTAAAATCTTTAATATATCTCTGGTAGAAGCCACATAGAGACACAAATGACCTTACATCCTTTTTAGTCTGGGGTCGTGGGGCCCGCTGTAACTTCTCAATATTACGCGCATCTGGGAACATGCATCCATGCGAGATAGTGTGTCCCAGGAATTCTAGTTGCTCGCAGGCAATTTGACATTTTGTAGGGCGAGCGGTGAGTCCTGTTTCTCTAAGTCTTTCGAAGAGTAGGGAAACTGCATCCAGGTGCTCCTCAAAGGTGTTCGTGGCAATAAGTATGTCGTCCATGAAATTACTTATCCCAGGGTGGTTCAGGGGTTCCAGTAGCTTCCTCATCATACGAGTAAAGACGCTTGGGGCGTTGCTTAGCCCAAATGGCAATACATTAAACTCGTAATGGCCTTCAGAAGTACTAAATGCTAACATATGTCGAATTTCCTCTTTTACCGGGATCTGGTAGTACCCTTTGCTAAGGTCTATCTTCGAAAAGTATCGTGCTCTACTCAGCTTGGTGAAAAGCTGATTCTGATCCGGTAAGGGCTCCGCTTGAAATTCCGTTACAGCGTTGAGCCTTCGGTAGTCTATGCAGAGGCGATGTTCTCCTGTGGATTTTCTAAGCAACACTACACTCGCACTATAAGGCGACTCTGATTTTGAGATAATATTTTCCTTAAGCAGGTACTCGATTTCCTCACTCAATGCCTTTGCTTTAGCATAAGGAACAGGATAGTTCTTAACTCGTACCGGGGCGAGGTCTGTTAGCTTCATATCAAATTCTATCAGGTTGGTCATGCCAGGTTTATCCGTGAGTGTACTAGGGTTTTCTCAACAACTGTTGAACCCGTGCCTGCTGATCCTCCGTTAAAGTTGAACTAATCTGAACATCTTGATGAGTTTCGCACTGACGAAGAGGGTATTCACAGGAGGTCAGGGGTTCTGCCTCAGTTTCCGTCGCAATAGCCAGTGTCAGGAAATGTGCTGGTTCTGCACCTGGTCTTTCATAATATCGCTTCAGCAGGTTTATGTGGTAAATTTTCTGCTTCCCCTTTATGGCAATCTTGTAATTGGTGCGCGACATTTTCTCAACAATTTTATATGGACCTCTCCACCCGATTTGCAATTTATTATTGCTACTGGGCAGGAGTAATAATACCTGTTCTCCTACTTCTAGCTCCCTATCCTTCGCAGTGCGGTTGTAGTAACGCGCATGTTTACGACGGGCACGGCGTACATTTTCCTTTGCCAGTTCCCATCCTGTTTTAAGGCGTTGGGTCAACTCCTTCACGTATTGGGATGCAGAGGTGACCGTCTCATCAGCTTTATCATCTGTCCAAGTACGTAACAGTGCCTCTAAAGGTCCTTTTATAGGTCTACCAAACAGCAATGTGGCAGGAGGCATCCCAGTAGAATTGTGGGGTACTTCGCGGTAAGCAAATAGTGCTGCGGGTAAGTATTGATCCCAGCTCTCTGGTTTTTCCTGCGCAAGTTTCCGAAGGATGGAAATAAGGGTCCCGTTAAACCGCTCCACCTGGCCATTTGCCTGGGGGTGGTAGGGAGAGGTGTGGATATGTCGGGCCTGAAATATCCTAAACACTTCCTCGGTGAGTTTTCCTCGGAATTTGGAACCATTATCTGTCAGGATCTGTGACGGAAACCCTAGCCGAGTAAATATGGTGAGCAGAGCCTCAGCAACATGCTTAGAATCACAGGCGGGCATAGCAATTGCCTCTGCCCACATGGAGCAACAATCCACTAACGTGAGTATATAACTGTTTCTCTTTTTGCTACGAGTAAGTGGACCCACAATATCCACCGCTACTCGTTCGAAGGGTGTGCCCAAGATTGGCATTTCTCCCAGAGTGGCTGGGGCCGTCCAGTGTTTCGGCGCTGTCCTCTGGCACGGCGGGCATGATTTCACATATCTCTGGATATCGGCGTTGATACCTGGCCAATAATAATGACATGAAATACGCTGAATCGTGGCACTTATGCCCATGTGGCCACTAAACGGAAGGGCATGGCCCATTTCTAGGACCTGGGCTCGGTATGCTGATGGAACCACAAGTTGCCCATGTTCCTGTCCTCCATTTCCTGCTTTCCGATGCAACAGTCCATTTTTCTTGTAGAAGTCTCCCTTTTGGAGAGGAGTGTGCGCTCTCGGTAGTTTTTTGTAGCAGGGTGCTAGAGATTGATCCTCCGTTTGTGCCTTTTTTAATTCCTCAGGAAGGATGTTGGGTGGGGATTCCAACTCCGTATTCCGTTTGGCCTGTCCTCTAGTGGTGACAGCCGCCACAACCAGAGGGTGAATGGGTTCTCCCAAGAACACATACCTACACCCTAAGATCAAGGGATAAATAGGGTCGTCCAAGATCGCTGCACGGATTTCCCCAGTCACATATTTTGATTTGACCTTAATCTTGGCTATGGCCAAACGCATAGGTGCTGCACTTTTAGTAGGTCCTTGTATTTCTATAGTGTCTTCTGTCATCTGGTCAGGCTTGACTAGGGATGCACAGACAACTGCGTCGAATGCAAGGCCTGTATCATAAAGGCAGGTCACCTCTTGGTCATTTACGAGGACTGTCTCAACGACCGGGGGATGTCGGGGTTTGTCCAGAGGTTCTTCCGGTCCATTTCCCCTTGCGGCACTTTTACGTAAGCAGGCAGCATGATGAGGTGGGTTTTTCCGGTTGCACTCCTGCGTATTGTGGGTGATGGTTCTACAGTGCTTACACCATTTTTCCCCTTGCCTCTGCTGCTGGAAATTAGATCTCTGAGTAGTCTTGTAGTCTGGCTTGTCAGGCTTTTTGAAGTTAGTATACGGTGGTTTCACTTGGGGGTCCATGTGTGACTGAGCTGTCTGTCTAGGTACGTAATCTGGTTGTTTCCGTCTGGGTGGTGGATTCTCTGATAGTGCTGCCTGATATCGTTCCGCTAACTGGACTATGGATTCTAAAGTGCTGGCCCCATTCTCTGTCAGGAATCTTCTCATGTCGGAAGTCATGGTGTCCTTCAGTTGTTCGATCATGACCATTTCCTTCAGGCCTTCCCAATCATGAGTAAAATTCCCTAGGGCACCCCACTTCTCCACGTAGGAATCCAGTCTCGCAGCAAACTGAGCAAAGTTCTCTCCGACTTCCCTCCTAGAGTTACGGAACCTCTTCCTATAGGCGTCAGCATGTAGCTCATAACGAACCAATAGTGCCTTTTTCAAAGAGTCGTAGTCATCCTGTAAACCTGGAGGCAGCTTGCTATACACGTCATAAGCAGTTCCTCTAAGCCCTTGCGACAGTTTCAGGTTCCATTTGCTCTTCTCCAAACCAAACGTGGTGGCAAACTTCTCAAATTTGTCGAGATACCTATCGATCGAGTCGGCTTGTTCCGAGAAAGCTTCAAATGGAAACGTCAAAGGTCCCAAAGTTGACATGAGTGAGGATGGCAAAGGTCCGGTGCCCCCTGCGTGCAAGGAAGGCATATCATCTGACCGTGGCGATAGGTTGCCTGAGGAGGTAGATGCGGTCGCACCGGCTACTGGTTCAACTCTTTGAGCTTGTCCCTGCATCTCTAACTGCTTCATCTTCAATGCATGCTCGCGTTCATCTCTCTCGCTTCTTTCTCTAGCGTCTACAGCTTTTATCCTCTCATCTATTTCTGCTAACTTTATTCGCTCTTCTCTTTCAGCTTTCGCTGTTTCTCGAGCGTAATACTTATCAGTCTCGACACTGACATAATTTGCAAGGTCCACCCCACTATAACCTAGATCTCGACCGGCCTCCCCTAGTGCTGCCTTAAGCTTAACTATTTCAGCCATCTTTTGCAGTTAAAGTCCACACTGAGTAAGCTAGTGCTACCTTCCAATAGTATTTCTAGCAACAAGTAAATACTAATTATTTATCCGACTGCTGTAGAATGAAATTACTACAGTTATGGAGACTTAAGGTCTGTAATTCAATGAAATACAAAATCAAGAACTAACTTAATTAAACACAACATATATAAAGGGATTCACCAATCAATGCCTGAATTTCTAGAAAAAATGTTTTCTGTCTTTCTAGAGCTCACTGTGTGAAAATACATGTGTTAAAATGGTATACTGTAATGACTGAATGGATGATACTATCCCAGAGGTATGATAAAATACATAAGTTCAAATCCCGGACCGAGACACCAGTGTCACGTAGCGTTTAAAGGATAAGAGAATTATTTAGAGGAAATAATAGATCTGATGTGGAAGATTTGGCTCAAGGAATCCCTGCTGGGTTTTCCCACTTCCAAAGGGTGACGAAGAGGGTAAATTCTCCTAACTCGACAGGTCTGGAAAAGATTGTAAGGAGATATTTGGTCTCTCGCTACCGTCGTCCCCTTCTCAGTTATCTATTATTATTATTCTTTAAATTATATTATATTTTACGAGCCCCCCCCCTCCCTTATAAAGGAAGATAAACATAGACAATATTCAACATCTAATGGAAGGAACAAAGCGTGGGGTACAGTATATACACCCAATTGGTTTATTGCAATAAAGTGAATAGATGGTGAATGATAGTATTGTCGATGGAATTAGTGTCTGCTGTATGTATTATGTGTCTCACAATTCACGTGTTTTTCATCATGGATGACTAAACTTTGTGGCATTGATTAGGTGAGTTTCCTTTGTCGTGGACTTAGCTTTTCAGCCCCCGGCTGATAGTGAAGTGTGGTTAGTTCTCCGGTCTCCTGACGTTGCCCCGGTAGGTCTTGAATGGTTCGGATTTGCCTTCTCTGTGCTCGACTCCGTATTCTGCGCTGAGATTGGACTGTCGTGCAAGGCTCCACCATAGACTGAAGACAAATACGACGGCTCCATTAATTTTCTAGCTTTAGAAAGCAGTCTTTCCCTAAGCCGTCCCTCTGCCTGTCACCTCAGATTTTAGTCTCTAACATCATATGTCTAGAGTCTAATCTTGAATTCAAGTTTCTCCTGTCTGTCCTTTATTATATTACTCTGCCCCAGTGGCAGTATTATAATTCTTTAGACTGATTTATCGTCAGCTTAACCCGATGAATTATTATAAATGTCAGTTAAACCCACCAAATTTATCATAGAAATGTCGGCAACAGTATTCTAGTTCTGTGCCTCTAGCCTAATCGTCATGTCATTATGATGAATTTAACAAATAATTGGACATCCGTGTTTTTAGAATTGTCTGACAACATTATCACACACTTCATGTCTGGTCGCCTCGTCATATAATTTATAATGAATATATGTCACGGTCGGTCAACATTATCGTTAATATTAATTTCCGTTAGTCTAAACGTCGGGTCGAAAATAATCAAATAATATGGAAATTAATAGCTATATATATATATATTCCCGTTATACATTATTATGAACATGTACATATCCCGTGGGATCATAAAATATACCCGATCACATGTGGCTGGATGTGATCGTAAAACAAAAATATGAATAAAGTAAACATACCAATCTTGCGTCGATTTTGCAATGTACTACACATTTCATCACATTATATTCTAGCGAGATTTCACTTACCTACTCAAAGATGGACGCTAACCCGCAATTAGACACGTGGCTTCAGTGCTTTTAATGCGAGAATTCGCCGATAATTGGGTTAGACCTAGCTGTCTCAAGGGTTCCGGGCAAGTGAAGATTGCTTGTGTTGCCGCCTTTTAGCGGGTCATTTCCGCTTGGACACGTGATCCATAGCGTGCATCATGTGACATTAGCGTCAAATAAACGCTCCAATCAATAGCGTTAAAAGTCACGTGGGGTCTTCCTAAAGTGGCATAAACTGGTTTTATCAGCTTAAGCAGTCTTAAATTAAAACAGGTTCCTAGCTACCGAGGTCATTGGTCAACAATGACGTCGTATCTAAAAATAGCGAGGAGGAAATACTGAATGCTAGGAGAATTTCCGCCAGTGACAATTCCCGGGACTTTGCGATCATGCATTGAGGATGAGAAAAAAAACGATGTCCGTAAATAATAAAAAAAATGAAGAGAAGATTGGGCAAGTTGTCACAAGTTTATAGAGTTTGCCTGAATGAAAACAAGACCCTAGTATGAGAAAGTCTGAGAAGATAGAATTTAGATGGAAAATGACATGCCTGTGGACAGATGAGACTATTGGCTCAAGGGATAGAACCAGTGATAAGGGTGGGATTTAGGCTGACATCAAAATTACCACCCCTATCGACACCAGGTATTAAAGTGCAAGATATAGGTGTCTTCTCTGGTTTATGATGTTGCTGTGTAGGTTGTAGTAGAATAGTTCCCAGAGTACAACACAGGCAACATGATGTGTAGAGTCATAAAAATGGTAACTTCAATTTACGTTTTATACCATTTATTGTACGCCACAAAACAGTCATGATATATATGTCATCACCAACATAGTCCAAGAAATTCAGCATTCAAAATAATATTAGTGCCAGCTGATAGTCATGTAGAATCCAATATTCAATATTCATAGTGTAGACAAATAGCTTCCGTATATTCGATATCATAAAGTTCTGGTTCGTGAAGCTGTATAAATAATATATAGCACCGATCTGAATGTCTAAAGTACATACATATTAATTCTGCAACAGTGTCAGCTGCGGATCATCAATGTTCATAGATAATAATAAATACTCCCTTCCTGATGCTAGCAGATCAGATGTATACAATAAGTCCATTTATCATCTGCACGTGAATAGCATACATGGAGTACAGGTCAACCCGACCTTTATAACATTCCTAAGTCTAACCATCTGACTTGGACGTGATCTCTGATATAACGAATCCTGGAACACAGACAATAGTCTTGTTGGTCTAGAGCGACCCATATATGTAACCAGTTCAGGTATAAAGATACCGGTGGCGAAATCCTAATCAAAGTACCTCTCCATTTTGAATCACACAAGCGAGCAAAGAGCGACCAAAAATGACGAACTTCTAGATGATAGCGTAAAGTTCAATACAAGAGGAATTACCTTTTTTCGAAATCAACCACTGAACATATGCCTCCAGGCAGGCTTGAATAACACTGGGAAATAGTCTAGTTAGCTAACTAACTCACAAAGACAATGTATTTCCCTCAGAAAATCACGAGACGCAGATTGCGTCTGCTCGCTGCTCAGACCATTTTTTAACTCCCCGAGCTGGGCGGAAACCACAATCGAACTCTCAAAGTCTAGACATGCGCAGAAATCATCTACATGAGTATCAATTCACACAAGACGATTCTAAGAACATACGAGATAAAAGACATACACTATCGCTCCCTTTATGGTCATGAACCGCAAACCTTAAGACAGGTTTCAGACATCTACAACAGTAGACTGATACTACCAAATAAGGAGATATGGTCACGCTTCGTTCAAGAAATTATAGACCGAATGTGTCTCAAAATCTCGAGTTATGTCCCGCTGACTGTAAAAAATATAATACACATTTCAGTCAAGAAAATGATCATACAAAGACTTTTTACGAAAAAATGATTCGTGCGTAACATTACGGCACCCTCCCGGGAAAAAAAAATGAAACATTTTTTTTTTTAAATCCTGGAGCCGGAAAAATCTAGGCTCCTAACGCACGTATGATGCGTGGATATATACCTAACAAACTAGCTCAACGCATGGAGCGAAACTGAGATCATATCTCAGATCTTTAGAGAAAAAATTTATCTAACTATACACGTATATATTCCAGGAAGGTGCCACCAACACACGCCACAATGATGGCAACATCATAATGAAAGTCAAATTACACTCATGCCAATATATGAAATTAAATCTATTATTATAATATCATGCAATGTGTTGCAAATAGCGGTGTAATATAATAATATACCGCACTATACTATTACATTATATAATGCATCAGTAATTATTAACTAATATATGTGTTGTTCTTCGTAGATAAGAATACAATCAAATAGAAGAAGATGTGAACATCATCCGCTCCCAATCTAGGACAGGACTTGATATCATCAAAGTTCCACAATGGACATAATCTCGCAGACTTCAATGATGTGCTGCGAAAATATCAATAACACAAATCTTAAAGATAACTGTTAAATCTCTTAATACAATCATGAAAATATATTATCTAAATGTGGCCGAGTGATCTTTTGGCCCGTATATCACTAACTAAGCCTTCTTAGATAATTACATGGTACAATGTTATAAATTCCTTAAAAAAAAGTGAGAAAATATTTGCTAACATGTCATTATAGTATTGGACTGTATATCAGGAAATATATATATATAGGATACCATAGCTAAGTAGTGTCATGTTGTGATCTATCACAATTATTATATCTATTAAGACCATTGCTCTTATTTGACCTCCAGTTAGCATAGTTGCGATTGCTAATTCTGTTCTGAACAAAATATTTATTTGATGGTTTTTGTTGTCCTGGAGAACAATCATTACAATGCTGATAACCTTTATGAAAGTTCTTATAGTCACTAGGATCAAAATGTTGATGACCATCAAATTGCCTCCAGTTCTTTGAAGAAGAACTGTTATCATATGGACCTGTTTGGTAATATCCACAATCAAGATTATCTCTCTTAGCAAAATTGCTTTTATTTTTTTCCCTGTCAAAGTGCTTAATAGGTACATCATACTGACTGGGCTGAGTACGATGGGTATTAGTAGTTTTGTTTTCTTTTACCACTTTATCAGAATTTCGAAAAGTTGATGCACGGTTTTTCTGAGGAATCTTGTCATGACATTTATCAAAGTCCTCACCGTGATCCAAAAGACTGACACTTAATTTATTTTTGTTGGCCTGACGCCAACTCCCATTAGAGGCAGTATCGTTATTCCGTGGGAAACCATATTTACCACGAAACGATTTGTTGACATATTGTTTAATGTTACTGCTGGCATCGAGTGCATGTCGCTGACTCTTTGCATTAACATATTGACCATCAGCTTTATGTCTAACTTCATGGATGTGAGAAGTTAATGTGATTGCATTTACAACAGGCCCCTAGTCTTTAAATTTGCATTTATTTACGTTTTTCAGGGAAAGATTACGGTGGGATTTTTATCTTATTCGTTTTTTTTATTTCTCTTTGTATAATAATAGAGTTTGGACTTTTTGTGTAGATTAAGAATTACGGTTTCTAGCAAAGATGGTAGTTTTAACTTTTAGACTGGCACCAGCGCGCTGTTTCATTAAGATAATTCGTTCATGTAGAGATTTTCTAGTGTAACATAATGGCAGAGCATTTTCGGTTCTTCTCAGTGAGCGCGCTATAATTTTTAGTAAGGGTGAAATCAGATGGGGGTAGAGGGGGAGTTTTAAGCGCGTGGAAACAGGTCAGCAACGGAAATTTTCCGCTTGACCGTAAGTTCTAAATTTAGAAATGACCGTGGGCGATTCCTGGCACGTTGGTTGGTTCATAGATCGACCCGCTTAAGAACAAAGCCTAGCTATGACTCACGCGTAGCGTGGTCTGGGGTAATAAATAAGCGGGATTCCCTGGCAGAAGTGGGAGATTTTGTTTAACTTCTACGCCTTGGGAAAGAACTGCCGACTGCTCTTTCGAGAGAAATTCGTGCTGGTAAATATGAAGTTAATTAAGCTTTAATAGTTTATGAGATTTTTGCAGAGTGGTTCTAGGAGTTTAAGTTAATTCATAGAAGTAGAGCCATCAATGCTATAATTTTAATTGACTATAACTGACAGCGCAATTAGGTATTTTGTGAAAAGGTAGTAGGGAATTTTGATAGTTTCCGCAGAGTAGCTGTTTGTAGGAATTGGAATATTACTGTTATTTGTCAGAAGACAGGGGATCTAATTTTTCCTGGATTTGTGATTTTAAATGGTGCAGCGTAAAACACGCTCGCGGAATTAAATTAATTTTAGTTCGTAACGGACATGCCATGAGTTCCCTCTTATCTAAATTATTATCAGAGTGCATTCATTCTTTTTATGAGATAATGAAAGCTTAAAGATGGTAGATGTTAAATACTATAATTTTGAGACACGATGCACGTAATTTCATTGTGATTTTCGAGGATTTGGAGAGAGGGGTACAGGAGCACGTGCTGTGTCTAATTTTTAGTGGGGTGAATCTGATAACGGAAGAAGGGAGATAACGAGGCATGCATTGTAGAATAGGATTTCAGTTCCTTTAGAGATTTTAATGTCCTTTGTTATCAGAATCGGGTGTAAATAATATTCCAGACTCGTGGGTGTAGATTTCTCAATATTTGAGTTATAATATTAGCGAATAATACGCTAGGGTTTTGGTGTGTATTTAATTGTTCAAGTGTGTGTAAATTACCAGCGGACTAATTTGTGTAACGCTGTGGTAATAGAACGAGTGGCTTTAAATGTTAGAGCATGGGAAATTGTGTATTTTTCTCTGTGTGGGTAAAACCTACATTTTGAAGTCAGCAGTTACGGGTCTAGTTGGGATTTTTAATTAGTCCCTTATTTAATAGACATATGTTTATACTGATGAATTCATGGAGACGGGAGATTATTGTCTCGGGTGAAGTCTATTGTATTTTGGTAGCCAGGTAAACATATCGATCATTGTTAAATAAGTAGGGCCAGGAATTTACTGGCAACAGGTTCATTCAGTGGTTAGAATGTTGTGACGGGCTAACCTAAGCTGAGTCTGGAGATTAGAGTGTCGATAGGACAGTATTTGAGGGAAAGTGGGGGTAGGCATGTTTACTAATCGCTGAAGCGATACTAGAGCATGGGAGCTGTATGGAAGATTTGAAACTTAAGTGTTAAAGATTTGAAAACTTAGGTGTTAGAGAGATTTGGAAAAAAAAAAAACTTAAGTGTTAGATATTTGAGACTTAAGTGGTTGAAGAGTTGGGATTTAAGTGTTGAAGAGTGAGAGTTAAGGGAGTTAAGTGTTAAGGATATGGGAAATTTGTTGTGCGATATATATTTGTTATTGTTTTGTCCACAGCAGATATTTTCCAGGCGTGGCAGCGAGGGCTACAGTAGTCCTACAGCTGGCTAGAAGTTCGCCGGTCTTCTCAGGAGAAGAAGAGTCGGCAGAGCCAGAAAAGAAAGTGGAGTGGTGACAAGGTGGTCACTGGTGCAAAAGTTTTTGTACCCAAGAGAGAGCAGGGAGCTGGAAGCACAGACTTCTTCAGCAAGAACAGATGTTCTTACCAAAATTCGGAGCTAGTTACGCTCATGTTAAACACACACTGATCATAGGCGCAGGGCCTAAAAAGTGTCGTGAATTTCGGGCATAATAATCCCGACAGCCTTGAGCCCACGAGCAGGGTATCCGGGCTACTGCAAAGTAATAATTCGTCTATTTGGAAGCAGCAATAGACCACGTCCCGAGTTTAATTTACCAAGCAAGTCAGCAGCTACAACAGGCGGAGAAGAGGGGAAAGGGTTAACATCCCTCTTTACTGCACGAGATCGATAGAGAGAAGGAGAGTAGTGGAGGAAGTCGTTTTCTGTAGGAACTAGGAGTGTCAGACAGACACTGAACATAACAGTAGAACTCAGCAAGTCATCTGTAAGTTGTGTCGGAGATGATAAAAGGGTTCTGGTCGTGGACTTTGTGATAGTCAGAGAATATTTAGCCTAGAGTGGAGCAGCGGCGGAGGCACGTCATTTGTGTAGAAACACGTCTGCAGACAGACGGACAGTAGGAGTTAGGGTGTGTTTACCCGATATCAGGTTGATTAGGAGAAAGACGGATCTGGTGTTAGAGATCCTCCTTCACATGTTGTTGTATTACTTACCTTTCTTCCTTACAGGTTGAGGGGAGGGCGACTGTGGGGTTACCTTGCCTAATCACTTGAAATTAATTGTTATGTTCTTTCCAGGTGTATGAACACGCATGTTTATTCTATTTTTGTAGTATGTTATATGAATTTTTTTGTGTGGTGTAAATAAAATCCATTGTAAATTTCCGGCTGGATCAGTCACTTACTTCAACCTATATGTTGTCTGTAAGTGGTGTCTGTGGTGTTAAGTAATTAAACCTTATCCCAGTTTTGGTAGCTAGAGGTAGTGAGGTTATCGCAAAACGTTACGTCACTTAGTGGCAAGGGAGAGTCAATTTCGGTTCTCGACCCTTGACGCCAATAGCCTCATCTCCCACAGTCACTGTTATTTTCTTCTGAAATCTATCTTCTTAGTCTTTCTTTCCACTAGGGTCTAGTCTATTTAGGTAGACAGCCTCTAGTCCTAAATCCACTTCGTGACAAAGTGGGGTGCTATCGTCCGGTGAATCATCTTTGTTACGTTCAATTCTGTGATCTTGACAAAGTGGCGGCGTTCGTCCAGTAGATCATCTTTGTTGGGATCAATTCTGTGATCGTGTCAAGATTCATAGATTGTTTCTATAGGAAGTTCTGGGAAATAGATTTCTTTATAATATCCCCTAGACAAGAGCTATATATAAACTGATCCAGCTAATAGTTTTTTTTTCCACAGGAAGTTTCTCCACAGGGTGCAGTCAGACTGTAGCTGTAGTTAGTTTGATGACTAGAGGTAACTGATGGCTAACTGAATTTTTCTTAACAGGAAGGTAAATTCGGGTTTTTAGGCAGCTGCTTAATGAAAATTTTTTCAGGTAGTTCTTCAGATTGGTGCTAGTCTGAGTTCGGGTTTTGGGACATTGGTTACACAGGGAGTAGTGCCCAGAAGGTAACAGTAAATTTTTCGTGTTCCTTTTTTGTCATTTCCCCTCGTTGTGAGTTACTGCTGATTTGTCAGGTAAGATGGCTGAATTGGTCAAGCTACTTACTGCATGGAAGGACGCAGCTAAAAGCATGGGGATGAATGAGGCCGAGACTAGGGCTTACATTATGAGGGAACAGGACCGGCAGACGGAGAAAGAAGAGAGGGCCCGACTGGCAGAGATGGACCTGCGTAAATTGGAAGCGGAGAAAGAAGAGAGGGCCCGACTGGCAGAGATGGACCTGCGTAAATTGGAAGCGGAGAAAGAAGAGAAGGCCCGTCAGGCAGAGGAGAGAAAGGCAGAAAGGGAGGCGAAGGAAAGGGCCACAGAAGCAGAGAGACAGCATGAACTTGCCCTGCGTTCACTGGAACTGCAGTACCGATCTTCGGAAGGCAGTTCGGCTAACGGAGATTCTCCCGGAGCAGGGGCGACAGACACCTCAGGAAACGGAGGGCCCCGGATGGCAGCCATGAATTTTCCAATGGACTCTTTCCCTAACGGGAATGAGAAAATTGACATATTCCTGGAAAAATTTGAACGAATGGCAAAAGCGTACGGGTTGGATGAGAGTTTGTGGTGCCTCAAATTATCTCAGTCGTTGAAAAACCAGGCCTACGACATCTATAGTAAGATGCTCAGTGATGAACAAAATAACTTTGAGGCCCTTCGTAACGCACTGTTACAACGCTTTCAGTGGACTCCCCGTAAGTGCCAAGCTATGTTCAGGGAGAGCAGGCCGGAGAAAGGAGAAAGTTTTCCCCATTTCGCAGAAAGGCTGAAGAATTATCTCACTCGTTGGAGAGAATTGTCGGGTCTAGCAAAAACTTTTGAAGGACTCGAAGAGCTTGTCATGTGCGAACAAGTGAAAGCACACATGTCTCCAGACTTGAGGAGGTATCTGGCGGAGCAGGGCGCCCAGCAACTGGACCAGATCATTCTTTTTGCTGAAAGGTTCCAGACGGCACAGGCCGAAGTACTGGGCCAGAAACGAAAACACCCAGACCTGCCAGCACTGGACCAAGGAGCATCGGCATCGCAGTCGTTTTCGTCTTCTGCTCATCAGCAGCAGGGGCCGTCTCGCAAGGAGCCCCATCCCATTCATAACCTGCGGCCCCAACCGCATAACAGAGCACAGGCGACAACGTCTCATGAACCTGCTAGAAACAGGGGAGAAAACGACAGGTACTGTCGCAATTGCCGTACTACCTCTCACTGGACTTCTCGGTGTGTAAACAAACCACCCACTCACCATACAGCGTGTTTAAGGGCGGTGAGAGTGAAAAAAGGGAACAATTGGGAACCTTTCAAAGCAGAGAAGTGTTTCTCTAACAGTGGACCAGCAGTAGTGAATGGGACTGCTACCACTTGTTTATTTGACAGCGGGCTTACTTACCCGAGTATAGTCGCCCGACATTTGGTACAACCAGGCCAAATGACTAAGGAAAAGGTTGATATTGGTGGAGTTTTGAGGGGAGGGACCTCACAGCGTCTGCAGATAGCCAATATTAAGGTGGAGAGCAGGTTTGTGCGTGGCACAATCAAAGCTGCTGTAATGGAACAGCCAGCTTATGACTTCATCTTGGGGGCCCCATATATAGTTTTGGGAAACCCCCCAGCCCCGATCCTTGCTGGTGCAAGGGGGCCTACTACAGGCCAGAGAAGTGAAAAGGGAATGTCCCGGATTCACGGAGCCCCACGAGAGCTCAACCAGCCACGCCTTGAGATGGAGAGGTTAAATACCTCCAAGGTTAGTGGAATGGTTTTTGCAGAGGCGTATCCCTCTGACAGCCCTGTTAAGCCGAAGGGCCAAACAGCGGCGACGCCTTTGATTTTGGAAATACCTTCGTTGTCGTCGGGAATTAGGCCCCCGATGGTATTACCTCCTGAGAGCGAGGAACATACTGACAAGAGTGGTAGAACGTATGTACACGACCAGCGCAATCTTCATAGGGCAGAAGACAGCGAATCGAGCGAACATATGTTTCCAACCAGCCCTGGAGCCCCATCCGACCAGCACTTTACTCAGACGGAGGAGGACAGTGATCTGAGAAACCGTTTGCCTATAAACGGAGATGGGCCCCATCCCGCTGCTAGCTCGCTAACAGAAAGCGGCTCTTGCAAAGAGGCAAGAAGCAAAAACGTACCACCAAATGCGTTCTGCTTAGTAGGGGAAACGGATGTCGCTGAGGTCAGGCGCAACCCAGTGAGAACCCCTGGTGGGAGAGTAGAGAAAGGAGCAATCTCTACGCAACCTCTAGGCAAACCAGAGGGGAGTGAAGCGATCGGAGAATTTATGCTGGAAGCACCAGATAGTTCGCACCTTCATCGCCATATACCTGCGGTCTCAAACCCGCCGAGGTGCAGCAAGGTAGTCGCCATCGTCAGGCAGCCACAAAGCCAGTTGGTCAGGGCAGCCGACCAAGACAGTTTTTTTACGGACATAGCCAAGGAAGGTTCAGACCCACCATTGGATGGCACAGGTCCGAAGAAAGATCAACTCTTCCACCGGAGCATGGGAGTTGGTAGAAGAAGAAGAAGGAGGAAACGTAGAAGAAGAAAGTTGCAGGACAACCATGGGAGTTGTAGTTGCCAGGCGGAAATAACCAGTCGTGACCATGAGACTTCAGGACTGACAGTCAGATCTGTAGACTTGTATAGGGGCCAGTCTGGAAATACAAGATCACATTAAATTAGATCGTGTACCACGAACTTGAAGAGGGGGGTAATGTGAGAAGTTAATGTGATTGCATTTACAACAGGCCCCTAGTCTTTAAATTTGCATTTATTTACGTTTTTCAGGGAAAGATTACGGTGGGATTTTTTATCTTATTCGTTTTTTTTATTTCTCTTTGTATAATAATAGAGTTTGGACTTTTTGTGTAGATTAAGAATTACGGTTTCTAGCAAAGATGGTAGTTTTAACTTTTAGACTGGCACCAGCGCGCTGTTTCATTAAGATAATTCGTTCATGTAGAGATTTTCTAGTGTAACATAATGGCAGAGCATTTTCGGTTCTTCTCAGTGAGCGCGCTATAATTTTTAGTAAGGGTGAAATCAGATGGGGGTAGAGGGGGAGTTTTAAGCGCGTGGAAACAGGTCAGCAACGGAAATTTTCCGCTTGACCGTAAGTTCTAAATTTAGAAATGACCGTGGGCGATTCCTGGCACGTTGGTTGGTTCATAGATCGACCCGCTTAAGAACAAAGCCTAGCTATGACTCACGCGTAGCGTGGTCTGGGGTAATAAATAAGCGGGATTCCCTGGCAGAAGTGGGAGATTTTGTTTAACTTCTACGCCTTGGGAAAGAACTGCCGACTGCTCTTTCGAGAGAAATTCGTGCTGGTAAATATGAAGTTAATTAAGCTTTAATAGTTTATGAGATTTTTGCAGAGTGGTTCTAGGAGTTTAAGTTAATTCATAGAAGTAGAGCCATCAATGCTATAATTTTAATTGACTATAACTGACAGCGCAATTAGGTATTTTTGTGAAAAGGTAGTAGGGAATTTTGATAGTTTCCGCAGAGTAGCTGTTTTTGTAGGAATTGGAATATTACTGTTATTTGTCAGAAGACAGGGGATCTAATTTTTCCTGGATTTGTGATTTTAAATGGTGCAGCGTAAAACACGCTCGCGGAATTAAATTAATTTTAGTTCGTAACGGACATGCCATGAGTTCCCTCTTATCTAAATTATTATCAGAGTGCATTCATTCTTTTTATGAGATAATGAAAGCTTAAAGATGGTAGATGTTAAATACTATAATTTTGAGACACGATGCACGTAATTTCATTGTGATTTTCGAGGATTTGGAGAGAGGGGTACAGGGAGCACGTGCTGTGTCTAATTTTTAGTGGGGTGAATCTGATAACGGAAGAAGGGAGATAACGAGGCATGCATTGTAGAATAGGATTTCAGTTCCTTTAGAGATTTTAATGTCCATTGTTATCAGAATCGGGTGTAAATAATATTCCAGACTCGTGGGTGTAGATTTCTCAATATTTGAGTTTATAATATTAGCGAATAATACGCTAGGGTTTTGGTGTGTATTTAATTGTTCAAGTGTGTGTAAATTACCAGCGGACTAATTTGTGTAACGCTGTGGTAATAGAACGAGTGGCTTTAAATGTTAGAGCATGGGAAATTGTGTATTTTTCTCTGTGTGGGTAAAACCTACATTTTGAAGTCAGCAGTTACGGGTCTAGTTGGGATTTTTAATTAGTCCCTTATTTAATAGACATATGTTTATACTGATGAATTCATGGAGACGGGAGATTATTGTCTCGGGTGAAGTCTATTGTATTTTGGTAGCCAGGTAAACATATCGATCATTGTTAAATAGTAGGGCCAGGAATTTACTGGCAACAGGTTCATTCAGTGGTTAGAATGTTGTGACGGGCCTAACCTAAGCGGAGTCTGGAGATTAGAGTGTCGATAGGACAGTATTTGAGGGAAAGTGGGGGTAGGCATGTTTACTAATCGCTGAAGCGATACTAGAGCATGGGAGCTGTATGGAAGATTTGAAACTTAAGTGTTAAAGATTTGAAAACTTAGGTGTTAGAGATTTGGAAAAAAAAAAAACTTAAGTGTTAGATATTTGAGACTTAAGTGGTTGAAGAGTTGGGATTTAAGTGTTGAAGAGTGAGAGTTAAGGGAGTTAAGTGTTAAGGATATGGGAAATTTGTTGTGCGATATATATTTGTTATTGTTTTGTCCACAGCAGATATTTTCCAGGCGTGGCAGCGAGGGCTACAGTAGTCCTACAGCTGGCTAGAAGTTCGCCGGTCTTCTCAGGAGAAGAAGAGTCGGCAGAGCCAGAAAAGAAAGTGGAGTGGTGACAAGGTGGTCACTGGTGCAAAAGTTTTTGTACCCAAGAGAGAGCAGGGAGCTGGAAGCACAGACTTCTTCAGCAAGAACAGATGTTCTTACCAAAATTCGGAGCTAGTTACGCTCATGTTAAACACACACTGATCATAGGCGCAGGGCCTAAAAAGTGTCGTGAATTTCGGGCATAATAATCCCGACAGCCTTGAGCCCACGAGCAGGGTATCCGGGCTACTGCAAAGTAATAATTCGTCTATTTGGAAGCAGCAATAGACCACGTCCCGAGTTTAATTTACCAAGCAAGTCAGCAGCTACAACAGGCGGAGAAGAGGGGAAAGGGTTAACATCCCTCTTTACTGCACGAGATCGATAGAGAGAAGGAGAGTAGTGGAGGAGTCGTTTCTGTAGGAACTAGGAGTGTCAGACAGACACTGAACATAACAGTAGAACTCAGCAAGTCATCTGTAAGTTGTGTCGGAGATGATAAAAGGGTTCTGGTCGTGGACTTTGTGATAGTCAGAGAATATTTAGCCTAGAGTGGAGCAGCGGTGGAGGCACGTCATTTGTGTAGAAACACGTCGGCAGACAGACGGACAGTAGGAGTTAGGGTGTGTTTACCCGATATCAGGTTGATTAGGAGAAAGACGGATCTGGTGTTAGAGATCCTCCTTCACATGTTGTTGTATTACTTACCTTTCTTCCTTACAGGTTGAGGGGAGGGCGACTGTGGGGTTACCTTGCCTAATCACTTGAAATTAATTGTTATGTTCTTTCCAGGTGTATGAACACGCATGTTTATTCGATTTTTGTAGTATGTTATATGAATTTTTTTTTTTGTGTGGTGTAAATAAAATCCATTGTAAATTTCCGGCTGGATCAGTCACTTACTTCAACCTATATGTTGTCTGTAAGTGGTGTCTGTGGTGTTAAGTAATTAAACCTTATCCCAGTTTGGTAGCTAGAGGTAGTGAGGTTATCGCAAAACGTTACGTCACTTAGTGGCAAGGGAGAGTCAATTTCGGTTCTCGACCCTTGACGCCAATAGCCTCATCTCCCACAGTCACTGTTATTTTCTTCTGAAATCTATCTTCTTAGTCTTTCTTTCCACTAGGGTCTAGTCTATTTAGGTAGACAGCCTCTAGTCCTAAATCCACTTCGTGACAAAGTGGGGTGCTATCGTCCGGTGAATCATCTTTGTTACGTTCAATTCTGTGATCTTGACAAAGTGGCGGCGTTCGTCCAGTAGATCATCTTTGTTGGGATCAATTCTGTGATCGTGTCAAGATTCATAGATTGTTTCTATAGGAAGTTCTGGGAAATAGATTTCTTTATAATATCCCCTAGACAAGAGCTATATATAAACTGATCCAGCTAATAGTTTTTTTTTCCACAGGAAGTTTCTCCACAGGGTGCAGTCAGATTGTAGCTGTAGTTAGTTTGATGACTAGAGGTAACTGATGGCTAACTGAATTTTTCTTAACAGGAAGGTAAATTCGGGTTTTTAGGTAGCTGCTTAATGAAAATTTTTTCAGGTAGTTCTTCAGATTGGTGCTAGTCTGAGTTCGGGTTTTGGGACATTGGTTACACAGGGAGTAGTGCCCAGAAGGTAACAGTAAATTTTTCGTGTTCCTTTTTTGTCATTTCCCCTCGTTGTGAGTTACTGCTGATTTGTCAGGTAAGATGGCTGAATTGGTCAAGCTACTTACTGCATGGAAGGACGCAGCTAAAAGCATGGGGATGAATGAGGCCGAGACTAGGGCTTACATTATGAGGGAACAGGACCGGCAGACGGAGAAAGAAGAGAGGGCCCGACTGGCAGAGATGGACCTGCGTAAATTGGAAGCGGAGAAAGAAGAGAGGGCCCGACTGGCAGAGATGGACCTGCGTAAATTGGAAGCGGAGAAAGAAGAGAAGGCCCGACAGGCAGAGGAGAGAAAGGCAGAAAGGGAGGCGAAGGAAAGGGCCACAGAAGCAGAGAGACAGCATGAACTTGCCCTGCGTTCACTGGAACTGCAGTACCGATCTTCGGAAGGCAGTTCGGCTAACGGAGATTCTCCCGGAGCAGGGGCGACAGACACCTCAGGAAACGGAGGGCCCCGGATGGCAGCCATGAATTTTCCAATGGACTCTTTCCCTAACGGGAATGAGAAAATTGACATATTCCTGGAAAAATTTGAACGAATGGCAAAAGCGTACGGGTTGGATGAGAGTTTGTGGTGCCTCAAATTATCTCAGTCGTTGAAAAAACCAGGCCTACGACATCTATAGTAAGATGCTCAGTGATGAACAAAATAACTTTGAGGCCCTTCGTAACGCACTGTTACAACGCTTTCAGTGGACTCCCCGTAAGTGCCAAGCTATGTTCAGGGAGAGCAGGCCGGAGAAAGGAGAAAGTTTTCCCCATTTCGCAGAAAGGCTGAAGAATTATCTCACTCGTTGGAGAGAATTGTCGGGTCTAGCAAAAACTTTTGAAGGACTCGAAGAGCTTGTCATGTGCGAACAAGTGAAAGCACACATGTCTCCAGACTTGAGGAGGTATCTGGCGGAGCAGGGCGCCCAGCAACTGGACCAGATCATTCTTTTTGCTGAAAGGTTCCAGACGGCACAGGCCGAAGTACTGGGCCAGAAACGAAAACACCCAGACCTGCCAGCACTGGACCAAGGAGCATCGGCATCGCAGTCGTTTTCGTCTTCTGCTCATCAGCAGCAGGGGCCGTCTCGCAAGGAGCCCCATCCCATTCATAACCTGCGGCCCCAACCGCATAACAGAGCACAGGCGACAACGTCTCATGAACCTGCTAGAAACAGGGGAGAAAACGACAGGTACTGTCGCAATTGCCGTACTACCTCTCACTGGACTTCTCGGTGTGTAAACAAACCACCCACTCACCATACAGCGTGTTTAAGGGCGGTGAGAGTGAAAAAAGGGAACAATTGGGAACCTTTCAAAGCAGAGAAGTGTTTCTCTAACAGTGGACCAGCAGTAGTGAATGGGACTGCTACCACTTGTTTATTTGACAGCGGGCTTACTTACCCGAGTATAGTCGCCCGACATTTGGTACAACCAGGCCAAATGACTAAGGAAAAGGTTGATATTGGTGGAGTTTTGAGGGGAGGGACCTCACAGCGCGTCTGCAGATAGCCAATATTAAGGTGGAGAGCAGGTTTGTGCGTGGCACAATCAAAGCTGCTGTAATGGAACAGCCAGCTTATGACTTCATCTTGGGGGCCCCATATATAGTTTTGGGAAACCCCCCAGCCCCGATCCTTGCTGGTGCAAGGGGGCCTACTACAGGCCAGAGAAGTGAAAAGGGAATGTCCCGGATTCACGGAGCCCCACGAGAGCTCAACCAGCCACGCCTTGAGATGGAGAGGTTAAATACCTCCAAGGTTAGTGGAATGGTTTTTGCAGAGGCGTATCCCTCTGACAGCCCTGTTAAGCCGAAGGGCCAAACAGCGGCGACGCCTTTGATTTTGGAAATACCTTCGTTGTCGTCGGGAATTAGGCCCCCGATGGTATTACCTCCTGAGAGCGAGGAACATACTGACAAGAGTGGTAGAACGTATGTACACGACCAGCGCAATCTTCATAGGGCAGAAGACAGCGAATCGAGCGAACATATGTTTCCAACCAGCCCTGGAGCCCCATCCGACCAGCACTTTACTCAGACGGAGGAGGACAGTGATCTGAGAAACCGTTTGCCTATAAACGGAGATGGGCCCCATCCCGCTGCTAGCTCGCTAACAGAAAGCGGCTCTTGCAAAGAGGCAAGAAGCAAAAACGTACCACCAAATGCGTTCTGCTTAGTAGGGGAAACGGATGTCGCTGAGGTCAGGCGCAACCCAGTGAGAACCCCTGGTGGGAGAGTAGAGAAAGGAGCAATCTCTACGCAACCTCTAGGCAAACCAGAGGGGAGTGAAGCGATCGGAGAATTTATGCTGGAAGCACCAGATAGTTCGCACCTTCATCGCCATATACCTGCGGTCTCAAACCCGCCGAGATGCAGCAAGGTAGTCGCCATCGTCAGGCAGCCACAAAGCCAGTTGGTCAGGGCAGCCGACCAAGACAGTTTTTTTACGGACATAGCCAAGGAAGGTTCAGACCCACCATTGGATGGCACAGGTCCGAAGAAAGATCAACTCTTCCACCGGAGCATGGGAGTTGGTAGAAGAAGAAGGAGGAAACGTAGAAGAAGAAAGTTGCAGGACAACCATGGGAGTTGTAGTCGCCAGGCGGAAATAACCAGTCGTGACCATGAGACTTCAGGACTGACAGTCAGATCTGTAGACTTGTATAGGGGCCAGTCTGGAAATACAAGATCACATTAAATTAGATCGTGTACCACGAACTTGAAGAGGGGGGTAATGTGAGAAGTTAATGTGATTGCATTTACAACAGGCCCCTAGTCTTTAAAATTTGCATTTATTTACGTTTTTCAGGGAAAGATTACGGTGGGATTTTTATCTTATTCGTTTTTTTTTTTATTTCTCTTTGTTTAATAATCGAGTTTGGATTTTTTGTGTAGATTAAGAATTACGGTTTCTAGCAAAGATGGTAGTTTTAACTTTTAGACTGGCACCAGCGCGCTGTTTCATTAAGATAATTCGTTCATGTAGAGATTTTCTAGTGTAACATAATGGCAGAGCATTTTCGGTTCTTCTCAGTGAGCGCGCTATAATTTTTAGTAAGGGTGAAATCAGATGGGGGTAGAGGGGGAGTTTTAAGCGCGTGGAAACAGGTCAGCAACGGAAATTTTCCGCTTGACCGTAAGTTCTAAATTTAGAAATGACCGTGGGCGATTCCTGGCACGTTGGTTGGTTCATAGATCGACCCGCTTAAGAACAAAGCCTAGCTATGACTCACGCGTAGCGTGGTCTGGGGTAATAAATAAGCGGGATTCCCTGGCAGAAGTGGGAGATTTTGTTTAACTTCTACGCCTTGGGAAAGAACTGCCGACTGCTCTTTCGAGAGAAATTCGTGCTGGTAAATATGAAGTTAATTAAGCTTTAATAGTTTATGAGATTTTTGCAGAGTGGTTCTAGGAGTTTAAGTTAATTCATAGAAGTAGAGCCATCAATGCTATAATTTTAATTGACTATAACTGACAGCGCAATTAGGTATTTTGTGAAAAAGGTAGTAGGGAATTTTGATAGTTTCCGCAGAGTAGCTGTTTGTAGGAATTGGAATATTACTGTTATTTGTCAGAAGACAGGGGATCTAATTTTTCCTGGATTTGTGATTTTAAATGGTGCAGCGTAAAACACGCTCGCGGAATTAAATTAATTTTAGTTCGTAACGGACATGCCATGAGTTCCCTCTTATCTAAATTATTATCAGAGTGCATTCATTCTTTTTATGAGATAATGAAAGCTTAAAGATGGTAGATGTTAAATACTATAATTTTGAGACACGATGCACGTAATTTCATTGTGATTTTCGAGGATTTGGAGAGAGGGGTACAGGAGCACGTGCTGTGTCTAATTTTTAGTGGGGTGAATCTGATAACGGAAGAAGGGAGATAACGAGGCATGCATTGTAGAATAGGATTTCAGTTCCTTTAGAGATTTTAATGTCCATTGTTATCAGAATCGGGTGTAAATAATATTCCAGACTCGTGGGTGTAGATTTCTCAATATTTGAGTTATAATATTAGCGAATAATACGCTAGGGTTTTGGTGTGTATTTAATTGTTCAAGTGTGTGTAAATTACCAGCGGACTAATTTGTGTAACGCTGTGGTAATAGAACGAGTGGCTTTAAATGTTAGAGCATGGGAAATTGTGTATTTTTCTCTGTGTGGGTAAAACCTACATTTTGAAGTCAGCAGTTACGGGTCTAGTTGGGATTTTTAATTAGTCCCTTATTTAATAGACATATGTTTATACTGATGAATTCATGGAGACGGGAGATTATTGTCTCGGGTGAAGTCTATTGTATTTTGGTAGCCAGGTAAACATATCGATCATTGTTAAATAAGTAGGGCCAGGAATTTACTGGCAACAGGTTCATTCAGTGGTTAGAATGTTGTGACGGGCTAACCTAAGCTGAGTCTGGAGATTAGAGTGTCGATAGGACAGTATTTGAGGGAAAGTGGGGGTAGGCATGTTTACTAATCGCTGAAGCGATACTAGAGCATGGGAGCTGTATGGAAGATTTGAAACTTAAGTGTTAAAGATTTGAAAACTTAGGTGTTAGAGATTTGGAAAAAAAAAAACTTAAGTGTTAGATATTTGAGACTTAAGTGGTTGAAGAGTTGGGATTTAAGTGTTGAAGAGTGAGAGTTAAGGGAGTTAAGTGTTAAGGATATGGGAAATTTGTTGTGCGATATATATTTGTTATTGTTTTGTCCACAGCAGATATTTTCCAGGCG
Organism: Oreohelix idahoensis; assembly: GCA_024509875.1. Classification (NCBI taxonomy): domain Eukaryota; kingdom Metazoa; phylum Mollusca; class Gastropoda; order Stylommatophora; family Oreohelicidae; genus Oreohelix; species Oreohelix idahoensis. Next base: position 180,404 of record JAMPIV010015943.1, read on the forward strand.
TGGCAGCGAGGGCTACAGTAGTCCTACAGCTGGCTAGAAGTTCGCCGGTCTTCTCAGGAGAAGAAGAGTCGGCAGAGCCAGAAAAGAAAGTGGAGTGGTGACAAGGTGGTCACTGGTGCAAAAGTTTTTGTACCCAAGAGAGAGCAGGGAGCTGGAAGCACAGACTTCTTCAGCAAGAACAGATGTTCTTACCAAAATTCGGAGCTAGTTACGCTCATGTTAAACACACACTGATCATAGGCACAGGGCCTAAAAAGTGTCGTGAATTTCGGGCATAATAATCCCGACAGCCTTGAGCCCACGAGCAGGGTATCCGGGCTACTGCAAAGTAATAATTCGTCTATTTGGAAGCAGCAATAGACCACGTCCCGAGTTTAATTTACCAAGCAAGTCAGCAGCTACAACAGGCGGAGAAGAGGGGAAAGGGTTAACATCCCTCTTTACTGCACGAGATCGATAGAGAGAAGGAGAGTAGTGGAGGAATCGTTTCTGTAGGAACTAGGAGTGTCAGACAGACACTGAACATAACAGTAGAACTCAGCAAGTCATCTGTAAGTTGTGTCGGAGATGATAAAAGGGTTCTGGTCGTGGACTTTGTGATAGTCAGAGAATATTTAGCCTAGAGTGGAGCAGCGGCGGAGGCACGTCATTTGTGTAGAAACACGTCTGCAGACAGACGGACAGTAGGAGTTAGGGTGTGTTTACCCGATATCAGGTTGATTAGGAGAAAGACGGACCTGGTGTTAGAGATCCTCCTTCACATGTTGTTGTATTACTTACCTTTCTTCCTTACAGGTTGAGGGGAGGGCGACTGTGGGGTTACCTTGCCTAATCACTTGAAATTAATTGTTATGTTCTTTCCAGGTGTATGAACACGCATGTTTATTCTATTTTTGTAGTATGTTATATGAATTTTTTTGTGTGGTGTAAATAAAATCCATTGTAAATTTCCGGCTGGATCAGTCACTTACTTCAACCTATATGTTGTCTGTAAGTGGTGTCTGTGGTGTTAAGTAATTAAACCTTATCCCAGTTTTGGTAGCTAGAGGTAGTGAGGTTATCGCAAAACGTTACGTCACTTAGTGGCAAGGGAGAGTCAATTTCGGTTCTCGACCCTTGACGCCAATAGCCTCATCTCCCACAGTCACTGTTATTTTCTTCTGAAATCTATCTTCTTAGTCTTTCTTTCCACTAGGGTCTAGTCTATTTAGGTAGACAGCCTCTAGTCCTAAATCCACTTCGTGACAATGGACCTTGGTAGTAGATAATATTTTATTGCACAAAACAATATCTAATAAGCCGTCAACTCTGTTGCGAAGTTTTGTAACTTCTGCCTCTGAGATAGCTTTTTGCTTAGCAAGGGCTTTATGCATTTTCTCGTTGGTTCTAACTTCCCAGTTATAATCTAACTTTGTAACATGTAACTGAGATACAAGAGTTTTCTCTCTAGCAATACTATCTTTGAGATCTGTTCTCAACTTTGTCATCTGAGATGTAGTTTCTAGAACCTTAGCTTTCTCTTGAACAAGTTCAAGTCTGAGTGCTTCTATAGCACTATGATGAGTATTCATAAGTTCATCCACTTTCTCATCTTTTTCTGGCTTCGCCCTCAACTGTGTTAACTCCAGTTGTAGTGATTGAATCTCAATCTTTAATTTCTCATTGTCCATCTCATTGTCTCCGGTGCAAGCATTTTCTTTACAATATTGCTCATATTGAGCCAAGCTCATATCACTTTCTAACCACTGTTCATATTTAGAAAAACTCATCTCATCTTCAAATTCCTTTTTCTCTTTCATTTGAGATTGTCTCAATTTATTCCCCTGAGGAAGAGCTAATGTTTCTATAATCTTCCACAGTAGTTTTAAATCAAGCGTGGAAGAATTCACTTTATCCACCTGGTTATCTAACAACTGTTTTAATGAAATCACCTTATTCTCTAACTCTAGAATTATTTCTTCATAAGACTGCTTGTCTTGTCTGGCCTGAACTTTTACTTTCTCATAGTCTGTTTTGACTTGCTCTAGCTCACCAATAAGAGCCTGTTCTTTACAAAGAAGATTGTTCTTCATTAAGCTCAATTCAACTTCTAACTCTTTTTTCTGACTAAGAGAAGAGTCATAGAGTTTCTTATTATCTTCTATCAACATCATCATTTTATCTTTTAATATAGTATTTTCAGAATTCCTCTGCTGTAACTCATTAGTAAGAGCTTTCTTTTTATCCTGAAGTTCATTTATTGTTTCCTTTAATATTCGCCCATCACAAATTCTTCTAATTTATCTCCAGTCATCCCAAGGGATTTCCCTTGTTCAATAAAGTAATCAAGTGTAGACATGATGTCTAATATTATGAGTCACAACCTGAAATAATTAATTAACTTATTTCAACCTTAATAGTAACAAGACTTAATAAAGTACTTGTATAATCCCAATGTTTAACCCAACCTCTGTGGGAAACAAGTCTTTGACACCAAACTTGTATTATCCAATGTATAATAATATCATAAGTCCCTTCTTAATTATCAAGGCACTACACAAATCAGTGCATAACACTCAGTTATTTATCATAACTGCACTACAATAGTGCATAAGCAAAAAACCACCATTTAGTTATGATAAGTGCACTATAAACCAATAGTGCATGAGCATATATGTAACAATAGTGAAAGCTAACTATGCAAGAACTATGTAAACAATAACAAAACAATGTAAACAATAACAAAACAATGTAAACAATAACAAAGATCAAAGTCAATGTAAACAATAACAAGGATCAAAGTCAATGTAAACAATAACAAGGATCAAAACAATACGAAACTATTCGCATAAGTCAAATAAATAAACAGCGAAAACTAAAAGAAATATCACAAAGAATGTGATGACAAAATGCGAAAATATGACAAACAAATGACGCTACAGTGTATAAACAAATATTTTGAAAAGAACTAAATAATAGGAAAGAGTAGACCTACAAATACAAACAAATCAAAACAAAACTAAAGAATGTGAAAAAATACCGAAAACAACACTGACCATATCGTCACAACTAACAAAAATAGCAATAAATATTGCTAACAATTTCCAATTAAGGAAATTGCTCCTAACAGAACGCTATCATAAGACCTCTATGACGTGGTATTTCTTATGACAGTCACCACCCATCCAGACCCGCAGAAATATAACATATAAATATACAAATAAAACTAACATATAACATGTAACAAATAGCAAAAGTAGCAAAAAGTGTGTGAAAGAATACAGAAGGCTCAGCTAGAACATAAGGGCACAGTTCACAAACAAAACAGGCCACTTAACTTCTATATGTCCCAAACGTCAGCACGGTGCAGAACAGGATGTCGTCAGCATTCTCAGGATAGACGATCCAACGTTGATCAACATCTGCTCCTATAGACAGCCATGACGTAGGAAAATGAGCCTCTGAAACCGGAACAGTTGTTACGGCACTTGTCCTTCTTCCTAACAGATCAGGAAAACAATTTGCTCGGAACTTGGCCTTCTAACGTCGGAAAACTGGATACCCACAAGCAGCGCCGGGTAGTTTCAAAACAATCAGCAACTGTCAGGAAATCCGGATACTTTCAACAAAATTTCTTGTAAGGTGGTAGTTGAAGCTGTAGTTGTATCTAGTATGATGGTGATGTCTGGGTTTGTTGACCCCCTTGATAGCTGGTACCAGAGTAAGCCAACATCTGGCCACCAAAAATGATAATGGTGCGATTTAGGCTGACATCAAAATTACCACCCCTATCGACACCAGGTATTAAAGTGCAAGATATAGGTGTCTTCTCTGGTTTATGATGTTGCTGTGTAGGTTGTAGTAGAATAGTTCCCAGAGTACAACACAGGCAACATGATGTGTAGAGTCATAAAAATGGTAACTTCAATTTACGTTTTATACCATTTATTGTACGCCACAAAACAGTCATGATATATATGTCATCACCAACATAGTCCAAGAAATTCAGCATTCAAAATAATATTAGTGCCAGCTGATAGTCATGTAGAATCCAATATTCAATATTCATAGTGTAGACAAATAGCTTCCGTATATTCGATATCATAAAGTTCTGGTTCGTGAAGCTGTATAAATAATATATAGCACCGATCTGAATGTCTAAAGTACATACATATTAATTCTGCAACAGTGTCAGCTGCGGATCATCAATGTTCATAGATAATAATAAATACTCCCTTCCTGATGCTAGCAGATCAGATGTATACAATAAGTCCATTTATCGTCTGCACGTGAATAGCATACATGGAGTACAGGTCAACCCGACCTTTATAACATTCCTAAGTCTAACCATCTGACTTGGACGTGATCTCTGATATAACGAATCCTGGAACACAGACAATAGTCTTGTTGGTCTAGAGCGACCCATATATGTAACCAGTTCAGGTATAAAGATACCGGTGGCGAAATCCTAATCAAAGTACCTCTCCATTTTGAATCACACAAGCGAGCAAAGAGCGACCAAAAATGACGAACTTCTAGATGATAGCGTAAAGTTCAATACAAGAGGAATTACCTTTTTTCGAAATCAACCACTGAACATATGCCTCCAGGCAGGCTTGAATAACACTGGGAAATAGTCTAGTTAGCTAACTAACTCACAAAGACAATGTATTTCCCTCAGAAAATCACGAGACACAGATTGCGTCTGCTCGCTGCTCAGACCATTTTTTAACTCCCCGAACTGGGCGGAAACCACAATCGAACTCTCAAAGTCTAGACATGCGCAGAAATCATCTACATGAGTATCAATTCACACAAGACGATTCTAAGAACATACGAGATAAAAGACATACACTATCGCTCCCTTTATGGTCATGAACCGCACACCTTAAGACAGGTTTCAGACATCTACAACAGTAGACTGATACTACCAAATAAGGAGATATGGTCACGCTTCGTTCAAGAAATTATAGACCGAACGTGTCTCAACACAAGAGTAGGTAAACTCATAAAAAATAGTAGTCTCAAAATCTCGAGTTATGTCCCGTTGACTGTAAAAAATATAATACACATTTCAGTCAAGAAAATGATCATACAAAGACTTTTTACGAAAAAATGATTCGTGTGTAACAACCAGGTTTTGACTCGCCCTTGCCACTTCGTGACTTCAGAAAGGCTATAATCTCACCCTCCTCTGACTTCCTTTAAATACAAGGAGATAAGGTGTATAAAACGACCACAGACACCACTATATAGACAACATAAAGTAAGTATAGTAAGGAGTAGAAGCTGATCCAGTATACAGTAAATATATATATTTTTATTTACAGAATGGAAAAAACATTAAAAATACCATCAAAACATCAGTCAAGAAATGGCCTGCACTGTTGCACGGCCTGAAAACAAGTAACGATTAAATTAATAGACACCAAAAAAAAACCCACATCACATTCACTCTTTCTGTCACCCTGCTGAGGAACAAAAAAATTTGGTTAGTGATTTAAACACCTCTAATCTTGTGGAGCTGTCGACTTTAGCCTCCACTCTCTAATAAAATAAGATTCTACTGTCTCAGTCCTGTTGACTCTTCCTCAACGAACTGTCTACACAGCTTTCAACTTGGTAGGCGATATGCGCCACTATCTAACACCACTGGAAATGCTAAAATAATAGACTTGGAGTAACACAATGGCTCAGTGTCTATCCGTCGAATGGATACTGAACAGACCCTACTGGTCCTGTCTATTTTCTCCCTCCTTCTCTCTATCTCTCTCTCTCTCTCTTGGTCTCAGTGTCTCTCTAACACTCGACGACTGATGATGCAGCGTCTCCGTTACGCTCTTCTCTCGTTACTTTCAAGACCCAGGTATTTTAACCCTGTCACCTGTTCCTGAATTCTGCGATGATGATGACTGGTGGGTATCCAGCATAAGAACTTGATTAACTGTAGAAAAACTTCTCTGCTGCTGACTAGCTTCTATGATTTGCTCCTCTAACCCGCTCCAGATTTAGAGGCAAACACAGCCTTGATTTCTGGCTGTATACGATTTAACCCAGTCTCACGGCCACCTGCCGTTGCTAGAGACTATAATAGCGATGCTCTCGGCTGTATGATAAATAAACCCCGTTCCAGCTGAAGCATAGGGACTTCACTGCCAGAGACCATAGGTTATTTTTCTTTGCTCCGGACGATAACTCAAGTACTCTGACCCTGAGATATGTCTTTTTGCCGTGGATAATTTTATTTGTCAAAATTATGCTCCCCACTGTTTCGCCGTGACTCGCTGAAATTAAAAGGAAATGCGTCTATTGTATAACAACTCCAACATAACGCATCTCTAACCCATTAATCTTTATAACTCCCTTACTCAGTACTTCACTCGTCATGTACAACAATACAAAAAATAATATTACCCACGTGGCTCACTCGTCATGTACAACAATACAAAAAATAATATTACCCACGTGGCACTTAAATCTCTCTCCTCCCTCTCCCCTTCTCTCGTTCTGAAAAAACCGATACATAAAATATTCCTACTCACATGTCTCTTCATTCTCACTCCTTCCCCCTCTCTCCCTCAACTATAATCTGCCAGGTAAGTAAGCAGAAACCTCCCGACCTGTCTGCCTCTTATCTATTTGTTACGCATGGCTACCCACGTGTCCAAACATTCAAACTAGGGAATTCCTTTAACGTTACCCATGAGGTTTCCCACTTACTCCAGAATTAAATGAAATCTCGCTATAGGAATAGTTTACTCCTCTAAGCAGTATAATTCACTTATAACATACATCTATACTCTCCGACTGCATTTCTTACATTTAAGGCAAAAAATTAAAATTTAGTACACACAATCGATTCCCACTAAAATTATATTTGTAAATACACAGGAATAAATGGTGGTTTTACAAGACATTCTACAACTAGGAGCACACGTGTAGCTTATAACTTCCCACGTTCCTATCTACTGCCAAAATCATAGAAAGAATAAGCACACTGTTGCATTTACATCGTTCGTCAAAGATGATAATGAATGGCACTATCCTTTAGAACTAAAAAGTTAATGTCCCCGAAGAAATTAACTACGGGCGAAATTCTAAAAACCCCACTAATAAGTAAAAATGATAATAAAACTACTACATACCAATTATCGCTGTTGTTCCCCGCAATGGAGACGATAAATACGCAGTCATACGGCAGGCACTTATTTCTTACGATAGAGAACTTGGCCCCTGTCTAACTGGCTATTTATACACACCGGGGCCACCACCGCGTGTTTATTAATCTACGCACTCGGGCCAATGGAAACGCTTAGAAAAATAAACATAACTATGAGCTACGCCAATCAGATTTGAAAACAACGCGACCGCGTGTCCAAAAATGACATCACGTCCACGTGCGTTTCTGACGCGTCATACAGGCGTGCCCGAAAAATAGCGATTTCCGTAAACAACGGAAAATCAGAAGAAAGAAAAACTGGTCGAGTGTAAAATAAACCTACCATCATAAAACGACCCCGTTTAATTATCTACTCAAAAATACCAAACACGATATATATATACAAATGAGAAGAAAAAAATGATGAAAATTCAAAATAGAACCACAGAATCGGGCCGGTTGAAGGACAGAATTACAGTGCGGCATCACAGGAAAGATACCAAAAGCATGGAAAGTAGCTATGATAGTACCCATCCTAAAACCCAATAAGGAAGCCCATGATGTAAGTTCATATAGGCCTATCTCCTTAACATCACAACTAGGTAAAATACTGGAAACTGTTGTTAACAAAAGATTAAAATTCTACCTGGAAAAAAATCAGTTATATAGCCCAAACCAGTCAGGGTTTAGAGCAGATAGAAGTACAGTAAACCAGCTTGTAAGATTAGAACACGATGTAAAGCTAGGGTTCAAGAGAAAAGAGAAAACAGTAGCAGTTGTTCTAGATGTCGCAAGAGCATATGATGAATGCTGGTGAGATGAAGCTCTTTACAAAATGAAAAAGATTGGCATTACTGGTAAAACCTATAGTTATATAGAAAACTTTTTACAGAACAGGTATTTTGCGGTACAGGTAAACAATGATAAGTCAGATATATATGAACAACAGAATGGGATTCCTCAGGGATCAGTGATTTCACCTACAATTTTCACTATAGCTGTAAATGACTTAGCAGATGAATTTAACGACATTAAGAATGCAGTATCTCAATTTGCAGACGACTGTGCCATTTGGCAATCTGGAAAAAACTTGGACCATGTTTTCAAAAAACTTCAAAATCAAATAGACAAAGTTTCAGAGTGGATGAAAAGTTGGGGCTTCCAAATTAATGTAAACAAAACAGTAGGTATGATTTTCAGCAAAGGAAATTTAAAAAAAAAATAAGAAAATCAATATAACCATTAAAGGACAGAAAATATGTACCTCCTCAACAACAAGATTTCTGGGCGTAACTTTAGATAAACAACTAAATTATAATAAACATATAGACAATTTGGTAGAAAGCTGTAGGGGACCCCTAAATATACTAAGGATTGTTAAAGGTAATGGATGGGGGGCCAGCAATAAAATAATGCTTATGTTCTACAAGTCTTTCATCAGGGGGAAACTGGATTATGCCAGCATAGTCTATGACTCAGCTGCAGCTTCTAACAAAGCAAAACTGGACAGGATTCAAAATGCAGCCATGAGAACCATTACAGGTACATTTATATCGACACCAGTAGAAGTGCTAGAAGTAGCTCTCTGCATACCTCCCCTTGATCTAAGACGGAAAGAACTGAGAATAAATTATTGGAGTAAAGTAGCACAAGAAGTGACCCACCCAGCACATAAAGCA
>JAMPIV010015944.1:0-78443 GCA_024509875.1 Oreohelix idahoensis
AGGAAGGGTTATTAAATGTGTCACATTTTTTGGCGGCACTCTAGAAAAATATCCTACTGCTGTAATTCGCATTGCCACTCCTTTCTTTACTGGAGATGTGCATGCTTGTCTCTTACCTAATCCTATTGCGGACCTTATTATTGGTCGTATTCACGGAGTTAGGGAGTGTACCCCCACAGCAGATTGCTGCTTGGGAGATAATAACATGCAAGCTACAAATGCAGTAGTTACAAGAGCACAAGCTCTACAAACACCCGAAACTTCACTGAATAGTGATAATGAAGTTGATAGCCAAGATATGCGAAGAAAGTTGATCCGAATCAGGATACAAATAGAAAATCTTGGATTGCAATGAGAAACGGCGTACTTGTACGTATGGTACAAGATTCGACTACGTCGGCACATTCGCAAATTCTTGTTCCCAAGAGCATGAGAGTCCAAATATTACAACATGCTCATGACTCGCAATGTGCTGGACATATGGGTTTTGCCCGTACGAAGTCGAGAGTCCTTGCGGCTTTCTTTTGGCCTTTTGTCAATAAGGACATTCGTATTTACTGCCGGTCATGCAAGGTATGTCAGGAGGTCAAATCTAGAGGACCACGACATGCTGCGCCTATCCAGGCTGCTGACATTCCTATTCGGCCGTTTCAGAAAATGGCCATAGATATTATTGGCCCTTTTAAGGTCAAGTCGGCCAGAGGACATCAGTTTATCCTTACATGTGTCGATATGTGCACACGTTGGCCAGAGGCTATATTCCTCTTAAGAGCATATCTACTACAGATATCGCAGATGCTCTTTGGTTGATATTTTCTCGCTTGGGGTTCCCCAGAGAAATATTGTCAGACCATGGCACTCAACTCATATCTGACACTATGTCACAGGTAATGTCTACCTTACATATTGAACGATCTCTCAGTAGTATCTACCATCCTATGTCTAATGGGTTAGTTGAGCGTCTGAATAGAACGCTCAAGACTTTGCTTGGTAAGATAACTGAAGATCATCCTCAAGATTGGGACAGGGTTTTACCCGCGGCTCTCTTTGCCTATAGAGAAGTCCCTAATGAACACACAGGATTTTCTCCCTTCGAACTTGTCTTTGGCGCGCGTCCACGCGGCCCTATGTCTTTATTACACGATCTCATCACTGCCGATGATATTAGCGATGAAACTCAATCCTCATATGAGTATGTCATTGCTCTTAGACAAAAGATCATTGAGGCATGTAAGCTAGCAACTGCTTCATCAGAAATTGCTAAAGAGAAGGCAAGGCAGTTTGCTAACAAGAATAGATGTCTACGACAACTTTGTCCAGGTGACAAAGCATTCGTCCTACTCCCCAGTAGGGAAAATAGACTTCTTATTGCATGGAAAGGTCCGTATGCAATAGTCTCTCGGATTTCCGATGTTGACTATGTGGTCGATATTGATGGAAAGCATAAAACTTTCCACATAAACATGCTTTCGGAATTTCACGAACGTCCGGACTATTTGCTGCCTATTTTCCAGGCAACGGATGATGCTCCTGCACCTCACGGTCATTATTCATCCCTGTCTGTCATTCAGGATGAGGAAGCTACCTTCTCTGATGTCAACCTTCCCCTTCCAGTGGTTCCATTACATTCCACGGAATCTTGGAAAAACGTTTCTGTTTCTCCCTAATCTTTCTGGTGACGAACATCGACAAGTCTCGTCGATGTTACAAACATTTCAGGATGTTCTCACTGACATTCCTGGACACACAGATGTCATAGAACATGACATAATTCTTACCGACAATAATCCAATTAGGGTTAGGCCGTATCCTATTCCTATACACTTTCAGTCGCAAGTGGAAAAGGAATTGGATGAAATGATTCAATTAAATATAATTGAACCATCGACTTCACCATATTCTTCTTCCATGGTTATTGTCCGGAAGAAGGATAAGAACATACGAATTTGCGTTGATTATCGCAAATTGAATCAGGTCACAAAGTTCGACGCTGAACCGATGCCTTTGTTAGAAGATCTACTGATTAGACTTTCTAATTCTAGATTCTTCACTAAACTTGACTTGTCTAAAGGTTATTGGCAAGTGCCTTTAGCAGAGCATGCCAAACCTCTTACTGCTTTTTCTACACCTAGGGGTCTATTTCAATGGAATGTTATGCCTTTTGGTCTCATGAACGCCCCTGCCACTTTCGTTCGCATGATGCGTCGAATTCTGTCACATCGTTCGGATGTCATCGCATACTTAGATGACATCTGTCTCTTCAGTGATACCTGGGAAGATCACTATTTAGGGTTATATGACTTACTGTCCACTCTACGTGAGAATAATTTGACAGCAAAACCTTCTAAAGCTTTTGTTGGTTTTGGTGAAATCTCTTTCCTGGGTCATCGTGTTGGTCATGGTCTCTTGAAGACAGAAGACCACAATACTTCCAAAATACTGAACATCTCTGTTCCTAAAACGAAGAAACAAGTTAGGAGTCTCTTAGGTTTAATTCAATTTTATGGGAGATTTATTCCAAATTTATCTTCGATCATGGCACCTCTCTCAACATTGTTGAAGAAAGGTTCGCCTAATCTGGTCCGTTGGTCTGAAGAATGCCAATCTTCACTAGACCAAATCAAGAATATATTTTCTTCTCCTCCCATCTTAAGATTACCTACTCTTGATAGGACTTTTGTTCTTCGGAGTGATGCTTCATCCACTGGGATTGGAGCAGCACTGATGCAAGAATATGCAAATACTCTGCATCCTGTTATGTACATTTCTAGAAAACTAAATGCGGCAGAGAGGAACTACTCGGTTTTAGACCGTGAGTTGTTAGCGATGGTTTGGTCAATTCTAAAGCTACAAAGATTCCTCCTGGGCGCACATTTCATTCTAGAGACTGATCAGAAAGCTCTTACAGCTATTCAGACTAAGAATTTGAAGAGTTCGAGATCCACTCGATATGCTATAGCTCTTCAACCTTTTCACTTCACGGTACGAGCTATCCGTGGTGCGGATAATGTGATGGCTGACATTTTGTCTAGATGCCCACATGACTCCAACTAATACTTCTGTCCTATATTTCTATATATTACAGAGTCATAACACACCTATATTTCTACAATAGATTAGCACATCTGTACTTACTTTATATGTACACACTATCGTGCTTTGTTGTCATCTTCTTCTGTTCGTTTTTTAAAATGATAGAGGAGGACTGAGTAGTTAATATAAGGGCCGTTAGTTTACTAAACAGCCACAATTATTAATAATGTATTGTACCTTATGAAGCATATTAGTTATTAATTAGCATTATATTGCTTGTACTTTCTCAGAATGTCATTGTTGAGCTGAGGACTTACCTTACGAGTTCTAGATTGTGTACTTACCCTCGGAATACCAGAGCATATGTCCTGGATCGTCATGTAGTTTAACTTTACTATGTACTTATGTCATTACATGTCAAAGAATGTACTATTTAAATTTTCCTATCAGATTTGTACATCCATTTTTAAAGACAATATTAGAGTATGCTGTTTAATGATGATTATAGTAACTTGCATACGTATATTGTGTTTACATGCTAACGTGATGTGTGTTGGTGACACCTCCCCGATGTGAATATTTTTTGAGACATATTTATTTTTCTGTTGAGGTATATCCTCACCAGACACTCTATAATTAGCCTATTGTTTGGCAATTTAATTAATTATCAGCGCATAATTCGTGCGTTTTGAGCCGCTTATCGCTTGCTCTTTGATATTGAAAAAAAAATATGTTCCACATTTTTTTTTTTTTATCGGGAGGAGGTGGTGATATGTTGCGTGATAAATTCTCGCAACATCGTTTTATTTCAATATCTGTTTTATAACGCAAGGGCAACAACTGCTTGAAATCTATAGTCACTTTTCTCGGTAAGCATTTGTCTTCTCGCGTTAGTATCGAATGCAGTTAACTTTTGAGCTGTGGTCATTTTTGCGCTGGACTGCGCATGACTTGTCTTGTTGTTTGGTCGATCGGTTTCCGCCCACCACTAGTGGGAGTGAGCGATTTGGAATGGCGAAAGAGATGCCTCGTTGAAGAGGGGATCTCCGCTTTTTTTTTGTTCTGTCAGGGATGTGTAGTCCTCTTATGGATATTTCGTTTAGTCGAGATAATACCTCTAGTGTTTTCCCACATGTCGGGAGGCGTGATATTTCTGTGTATTTCATGAAAGCAAGGTAAATTGACTTTTTCATTAACTCTATCGATTTTGGGTCGTGAGCGATTTCGATTCATAGCCTGTCTCCGAAAGTCGTCGTCACGAGATGTTCTTTCCCAGCTCACATGTCGCTGCATTGTACTGCATCGGTTGATGCAGGTTCCAAGGACCATTACTTGCTACTTTGTTAAATGAACTAGGTTTAGAAAACCTTTATTATCTAGAGGATATTCTTGAGGACATTATTTATACTTCGGCAGACGTGTCTGTCTTGCTGAAGTCAAACTAAGGAGAGTGAACTGATCTCATACATCTGGTTATCTCCTGGCTGTTATAGAAAAGGATGGAGTTGTTCACCTGACTACATTTACAGACTGTTTGATGTGCCTACACATTTGCGTAACCATTTTGTCACTGTGGCGTCCACAATAAATAATGAAGAAAAACGTCAACGGCTGTTTCAAGACTCATTGACTTTATACGTCGTGAGTTACTGACGTCCTATGTGGATTGCCCTGTTATTGTTGCATGAACATTGTTTTGACTGAACACATCTACACACTACACAAAACCAGACATGCGGATGCCATCCATCATCATATGGCATCACGCATCAGTCTCACTTCAGGCTTCACTGGGATCTGGTAATAGCCTTTACTAAGATCCACCTTTGAAAAGTATTTTGCCTTGTTCAGTCTGGCAAATAACTGTTTTGTGTCTGGTAATGGATCCACTTGTCCTTCTGTGACAGCATTCAGTTTCCTGTAATCTATGCACAGTCTGTGTTCCCCAGACGGTTTCCTCAACAAAACGACATTAGAACTAAAAGATGATTCACTGTGCGAAATAATCCCCTCCTTCAACAAATAATCTATTTCTTCCTTCAATGCCTTCTCCTTCGCGAACGGAATAGAATAGGCTCTCATACAGATTGGGTTTGAGTCTACCAGTTTCATGTCATACTGTAGCAAATTTGTATGGCCTGGTTTATCTGTTAGTACATCTGTATGTTCCTCCAGAACCTGTTGAACTCTCTCCCTCTGGTTTTTAGTCAGGTGCTTACTGACTTTTACCTGTGCTGCTGTTTCACAAGGATGTAATGGGTATTCATGTGAGGTGAGTGGTTCCTTTTGCATCTGGGTTGCAATAGCCAAGGTCAATAAGGGGGTGCTTTCCTGGAGTGGTCTGTCCAGATACTTCTTTAATAAGTCTACATGATAAACTTTCTCCTTCCCCTTTTTGTCAATTTTATAGTTTGTTCTAGACACCTTCTCTAGAACCTTATAGGGACCTTGCCAACCAATTTGTAATTTATTCTGGCTACCGGGTAGTAGAAGAAGCACCTTCTCTCCCACAGCTAGTTCTCGGTCCTTTGCCTTCCTATTAAAATATGCTGCATGTTTCTTCCTGGCTTGTTTCAAATTATCATTTGCCAGTTTCCATCCAGCTTTCAGACGAGTGGTCAGTTCGTTCACGTATTGATAAGATGAGGTAACAGGTTCTTCCGCCTTCTCATCCGTCCAGGTCCTTAATAAAGCTTCTAAAGGACCTTTTATTGGCCTCCCAAATAGCAGAGTTGCGGGAGCCATCCCGGTTGAACTATGTGGTACCTCCCGATACGCAAACAATGCGGGGGGCAGGAATTGATCCCACAGATCCGGTTTTTCGTGTGCCAGCTTTCTCAGGATAGAAATGAGAGTCCCGTTGAACCTCTCTACCTGGCCGTTCCCTTGTGGATGGTACGGACTACAATGAAAGTGTCTGGCTTGAAATAGTTTAAAAACTTCTTCCGTTAGTTTCCCCTTGAACTGAGATCCATTATCCGTCAAGATTTGATGCTGGAATCCTAATCGGGTAAATATTGTAAGTAGTGCCTCTGCTACATGTTTTGAATCAATTGATGGCAGGGCTACCGCCTCTCCCCACATAGAACAAGTGTCCACCAGAGTAAGGATGTAACTGTTCCTCCTCTTGGTCCGAGTGAGAGGTCCTACAATATCCACTGCAACCCTCTCAAAAGGTGTTCCCACTATGGGCATTTCCCCTAGAGTTGCAGGCGCAGTCCAGTGCTTTGGAGCTACCCTTTGACATTCTGGGCAGGATTTGACATATCTTTTTATATCCTCCGTTATCCCTGGCCAGAAGTAATGACAAGCTATACGCTGTCCTGTGGCGCTGATCCCCATGTGACCACTAAAGGGAATCGCATGCCCGAGTTCCATCACTTTATCTCTATATGAAGTGGGAAGAACCAACTGGTTGTGACCATTTGTTCCAGTTCCGGCCTTCCTGTATAATAGTTTGTTCTTCATGAAATATTCCCCCTTGCTCGGAGGTGTGTGGCATTTGGGCAATTTTTTAAAACATGGCTTGAGTGTCCTATCCTCAGCCTGCGCCTTTCTCATCTCCTCTGGATGAGCATTTATAGGTTCCCCTTCTTCCTCCTTCTTCTGTGACCTGGTCTGCACTGTCGCCATGATCACAGGTTTCTCGGGATTCCCCAAGAAGACGTATCTACACCCCAATATCAGAGGGTAGATTGGTTCATCTATCACTGCTGCTCTGATTTCTCCTTCCACATAGCGAGTTTTCACCGTTATCCTTGCGATGGGAAGTGTCATGAGTGGTATGTCCTTAGTCGCCCCTTGTATTTCCACTGTTTCTGTGGTATACTGACTTGGGTCCACTAGGCTAGACTTCACAACTGAATCATAATCCAAACCTGTATCATAAAGGCACCTTATGGTGACCCCATTACAAATAACATCCTCACAAACTGAGGGGTGATAAGGTTCCTGTTGTCCATTAGGATTAACCTTTAATCTTTGCGTCCCCGACTTCATTGCAGCAATGTTTGAAGGTTTCCTTCTACAAAATTCGGTGTTATGGTTATCTTTCTTGCACCATTTACACCATCTTTTTCCTTGGTTCAACGGTTTTCTTTCATTGAACTTTTGGTCATTGAACTGTGAGTTTCTGTCGCGATAGTCATTTCTTGGCCGCTCAAAGTTTGTCCTACCTTTATTTCCCTGCTCTCTATTATCAAATTTATTAAATTGCTGTGGAGCTTTAAAATTGTCTATGTGCTTCTTTTTAGCACCACTTACCTCTGCCTGGGCTGCCTGATACCTCTCAGCGACATTTAAAACCTCTCCCAACTTCTCTGCACCTTGTTCCATGAGAAATTTTCTCATGTCTGGAGCCATGGACTCTCTCAATTGCTCAATCATGATCATTTCTTTAAGATCTTGGGTCTTCCCCAGAGCAGTCCATTTCTCCAAATAGGTTTCCAGTCTAGCAGAGAATTGGTGGTATGTCTCCCCAGACAACAGTTTGGCATTTCTAAATTTCTTACGATAAAATTCACCATTCTTCTCGTACCTTAATAACAAAGCCTGCTTTAACATGTCATAATTGTCTTGGTCTTCCCTGTTCATTTTAGCAAAGACTTCATAAGAAGTACCTCTCAGTCCCTGTGATAGCTTTAAACTCCACCTCTCTCTCTCTAACCCATATGTAGTAGCTAATAACTCAAAACGTCCTAGGTACCCCTCTATGTCATCGTCTATCTCAACAAAATGGTCTAAATGAAACCCCATAGCTGAGTTTGAGGCTCCCAGACTGGGCGTAGCATCTGAGGCAAAAGGGCTGGCACCATTTTCAGGAGCCTGGCCTTGTAATTCCAGCTCCCTTAGTCGTAATTCGTGCTCCCTTTGCAACCTTCTATCTTCTGCCTCCCTTTCGGCCTTTTTATCTTCTGCCTCCCTTTCGGCCTTTTTATCTTCTGCCTCCCTTTGCTGTCGTTTGTCTTCTGCCTCAATCTGCAGCCTCTTAATTTCTCTATCAGCCTCAATTTGTAACCTCTTCTCTTCAGCCAACCTTTCAGACTCTAATTTTCTTTCAGCCTCTTTTTATAATCTCCTTTCTTCCCGTTCAATATATTTATCACATTCAGCCGTTACGTATTGAATTAAAATCTGACCATCCATTCCCATCTCCTTTGCGGTCAGCACAGCAGCTGATCTAAATTTTGCTAGCTCCGCCATACTTTCTAAACAAATCTAGCAATAAGCAAAGTAAAATTTCCAATCTCTAAAGTAATTATAATTATTCTAGACCAAAATAATTCTAATTAACTAATTAACTAACACTGGCTGTGAAGATTCACCAACTTCTAATTGCCCTTTTAATTTAAAGGGACACTTTTAATTTTAAGGGAATTTTACAATTTTGTTCCCCTAATTTTATTTCTCCCACCAGGAGATCCTTATATTACTGTTTATGCTAATTATCCCTGGACAAGACCCCAATATATGTAGTGGTTTTGATGGTATTGTATGATGGTGATATTACTAAGTGTAATGTATGAGGTCAGCTGTGAAGGCTCCTGAGATAAAATGTAGTTGTGAATTTTCAGAAGGCCTTTCTTGCTACCACTACGACCTCACACCTGTCTTTTTTTCCTAATGAATGTGGCTACGTTATAATCTAGGGTACTGAATGTAATGTGTTGTATTGACATATACAAACACACACACACAGATATTAAATAATATATTATCAATAAAATTTAGAACACAATGAACTAAATCCAGCTGGTGAAATTTTAGAAAGTAAATCTTTTTTTAAATTTATTTGTTCTGAACCAAGGTTTTATTTGGCCAGAACATATGAAAAGATTTTGCAATTTATGAGTGAATGGCATGAATAAATGACATGATAAATAAAATGTGTGTACGTATACAAATTTTAAGATTAGTTAGTATTTCTACAGTTTATAATTTTATTTTCCCTGGGAGAACGATGAATAGATGTGCTGTTGGGGTGGCTTCATCCCTCCCTGTCTAAGTTTACCAAACATTGTCCATTAATGATGGAAGTAAATGGGATGTTTTAGTAGGAATTCACTTTGGGTGTTATGTCTATGAAGTTGGTGTAAATCCAGCAGACCAGCCTGCTTACGTAACTTTGAAGAAGTAGCGCTGGTGCTGGAATCTGGTGGCCCCACCTCTCCGTGCTTGGGGGCAATATATCGGGTGGCCCCACCTCTCCGGGCTTGGGGGCAATACAAGGCTGTTCTGCCGAGATGCGACACTGCACGGGTCCTCACTGTCAATTATCTACCCAGCATTTGACACCACCTTTTGGTGTCAACATAAAACTCACAGCTCTGAAATAAAGTATTGGTTTAGGTTCAGAACCTTACCTAAGGAGCCACTTCTACACGTAACAATTTACAATAACACCATTTAGACAGGGTCAGATCTCTCTGACCATACAACACATCTTACCAAGTTGGTTTCCCATAGGATAAGTTCTCCCAGACTACATATTCAGAAATATGTTTATTAGCTTCTTGCCCTAGGATAGGATAGGTGATATGTTCCACTGATCTCAACACTTGATCTGTCCTTCCTAATCATTGCTGGAGTATATATATTGTTTGTCCCTAGACCCTGAACTAGGGCGGGGGGTCTAGAGCAAATCCTTACTTGTTTGTAAGGCTAGATTTCGATATGGCAGTATCAAATCACTCGAAACATTAAACAATATTCAAAATATACAAAGAAATAATTTCAATCTTACCAGATTATGAATAAAGAACACAGAAATGCTAGCAAAACTCAGCTGAGCTGCTGGCTATAGTATGGCGTCCCTGAACTTATTTCAATTTATTTCATTTGGAAATCACCACACTTGAAATTTACTGTGTCTATCACTGGACAACTATTGAGGAATGGCCCCAAATGCGCGTCTGAGCGCCGATAATATGATTGTCTGTGGCCAATCAATGCCTTGGTTTTTTTAAATTCAAATTTCCTACACTAAAGTCATTTCAGTCATGCTTCAGTCAAGTATGGATTTTTATCTGTTAGTCCGTCCGTCTCTACTTGTGTTTTCACAAAAACGTACTTGTTTTTTGAACCAACCTATTCGTCCCCTCTACACTTTTTGTCTGTAAAGTTATTTTTAGCCACAGCTTCCACCAATTCCCCTTCTCTTTCATTCTAACTAGATTTGGACACTTGAGTCTTCAAGGTCGCGATTTTTGTGCAAATAGTGTCATGTTAGATTCAATGCAGTCTTTCGCTGATGTGAACAACACTGTCTTTTGTCATTATCTTCATTATTAGCTATCCGTCTGTATAAATAAAAGCATATTATTTCACTGCTCAGAATGGGCCATCCGGCCAGCTAATTTTTATATTCCTAACATTAATATTAAGAAAAAGTTACTTTTTAAATTTTGTAATATTTCAAGCATCTGCGTTTGCCGCTGAATTCAAATAAAAGGCTTGGTATCGCAAAAGCGTCCAATAAATGACTGTGGCGTATCATATCCAAGGTCCCTTCTGTCGAGTTCCTTACTTTATGTCAACTTGGGAAACGTGACTTTTTCTCCGTTTCCCCCCCCCCCCCAATTGCGTCTCCTTAACCTTGCTAGTCTCACGCAATTTTTTCAGTCATATTTTTTTCCTTTTGATCCGCCGTTCTCATCCCGTTCAAATGGTAACCGTTTTGATTTCCCGTCTAGCAAGTCAATTTTTATGGAGGGTAATGACCCGCGGTCAGGGCGATCATGTACTATCAGCAGCTTACGCATTATGTTTTTATCCTTACATTTTATCCTTTGGAGATATTTTTACGTTGTATCACTTGTTAATTTTATGACAACGTCATAAGCATTGCCTTTCAGTGACATTGAGAGTTTAAGCGCCCAGCGGGTACTCTCTAACCCATAAAGATTCGCGAGTCTCTCGAATTTTTCTAGGTAGCTGTCAATTTTTTCGTTAGGGCTAGGAAAAGATTCTAAAGAAAACGACATAGCAGTTAATTGGGCAGATTGAGTACTGGAGAGGTCCATTGATTGAGACTGGGGCGAAGACGGCTCTCCGTTAGTCGAAGTAGAGGCGCCCCGACTCTCTAGAGCCTTAAGCGCCAGTTGATGCTGTCTTTCCTTGTCTCTCTCTCTCTCTCTGCGAGTTTCCATCTCTGCTTCAATTTTCTTCTGTTCCAAAAGACGTTCTTCCGCTTCTTTCTTATCTGCCCTCTCCTGGGCTTCTCTCCTCTCTGTTTTTTCTTTCTCTTCCTTCCTCTCAGCTTCTGCTCTCTGTTGCTCCGCCTTCCTCTCAGCTTCGGCTCTCTGTTGCTCCGCCTTCCTCTCAGCTTCGGCTCTCTGTTGCTCCGCGTCATATATTTCCAATTCCTGGTTAATAAACGCGTTTGCAGCTTCTGCATCTAATCCTGCCTCTTTCGCTTCCAACCTCAAGATGGACCTCATCTTTATCCTCTCTGCCATTGTTAAAGAATAAGATGAAGTATGCTTAGAGAACTAGTAAGAAGCAACGCGAAAGGGAGGAACTCTGAACCGCTACGAGAAAAAAAAAACACAAGTACAAATTTACCTGTGTTACCTCCTACCTGTACTGTGCAAACTTATCGCTGCTATTATCTGGCAATTAAGGCTCTAAACGCAAGCGACTATGCCACTAAATGGTAAGTTACACTGGAAAAGAATCTACTTTTACTAACAGTCGAGAAAAATTTATATTAAAACAATTTAAAAGAAAAAAAAAATTTTCCACTAAATTTTTAATCACTGACAACAAACTCCGTCCCTAAAGTCAATTATTGAGATGAGACGTTGTTAACTTAATTTTTAAAAATCAGAACAATCCGTCTTTAGCTAAGCTCAACTCTTTTTAACTTCAAAAACCTTAGTGACTGTAAAACAATCACGCAATCCCAGCAACTTTTATAAAGAAAGAAATTGAATTATCTCCGCCAGAGGATAATTATAATAGCAAATATATTTGTTTATCTGTACTTTCTACTGCTGTGGAGAGAAAACAACCTGTAAATATGCTGTGTGGACAACCCAAATACTTAAAGAACGTTTGTCTAGGGGTGTAATTATTTATTTATTTCCCTAATTCACAAAGACAGATCATTCACACTCTACCTAGTTAGACCCAAACTAAATCAGACTCAAAATATCTTTATCCCGGCTATGCGATTGCCTCAAATGTAGCTCAAGATCCCAGAACCAGCCCACAAATATGTGTGCATCAAATGTATCTCAAAATTATCCCGGCGAGCCGGCCAAATATTGTCGTAAATTTATTTTGAGAGAAAAGAGTCTTAGAAATAGTGGTCCGGTTTAGAGTGAAAAATGATGATGGAAAGCTCAGTGATAGAAAATGTAGAGATTTAATAGTTGCTTCACAGCGAGCTGGAGGAGAGTAAAGACAGACTTATTTACGACAAATCGTTTCTCTCAATCTTCTCTTTCACTCTCCTGGTCAAACAATTATTTGCCAGTTTTCCAGACCCGCATCTGCGCGCACACCGATTTGGTGTTTTTCACACCCACAGGCGACGTTGATACAAACTATATTAAACGAATAGGGAAAAAGTTGGGCTTTGGGTATATCCAACACACAGAACTAAATGAGTTTATGTGATTTTATTCACTTTAAACATCAATCACTAAAAAATATCAGATATTACATAAATTATCATAAGTACACAAATGCAAATAACAAGTTTGGAAGGGGTGAAGAAGATTGGTATCGACTAAGCCCTTCCCGCTTATTAGACAAAGATAAACCCAGTCCAAAGATAGATAATATCAGGAACATAGGTACGTTAACCTAACAGTGAAGTTAATTACTCTGAAAGAGGTGTTACAAAATTAGGTATAGGTGATAGAAAAACCCTGTTCTTCCCAGCTGTTCTTCCCTTTACTAAGCAAATGGAAAGGAGGTGGTTTTAAACAGAGTTAACAAATTATCAACTATCCCACTTAAAGGAACAATGTAGGGTATACAGAAAAGATATATCTTACCAGGTAAGCCAGTTAACAAAATGGTCACACAAAAGAATTAATTTCCTGTCATTCATACACGCGCTAGCAAAGGCCTTCACTCATCTTGCTCTCACTTACCGATTGTGAAAAAATCTTGCACTCCATAGAATAACACAACAGCAGTTACACCTCAAACTAAATGTATGAGTGTTTGTTCAAGTTCTAGCCCCAGATTAGCGGGTAGGCGGTCAGCACATAAAAGGATCCCGTAATCGCTGGAAAATGAATCTGTAGTTGTGTCTCTTTTCTTAATAACAGTTTCTATGGGAGGGCACGGTCTCTGATACCGGGGTGAGGATGGTGTGGTCTATTTGACTATGCCGCTGATAATAAAATTCTTACGCGTGCTGGTACACTTTATCCGTGAGGTATGGTTTAAGTCCAGTGAGAAAACTAGTCACATCACTGTTCAGGAAATTATGAATTATCTCTCTGTGTCAGTAAACTAACAAAGCTCGGGCCAGTGTTCTTCTTCCCGTTACGATTTAAGTTGTTTGATGGTGCGTTAAATTTATCTTTGGGTGTGCTTTCTTTGCTGTAAGTTAGATAGCGGAATTCCAAACATAGAATCGCCTCAAAGATTAAAAATTTACACAGTCTCAACAAGTTCTGCGTCAGGGGAACTCTACACACTGTTTATGCTTTGCCTTGCTTAGATTGATTTCTTTATTGCTTTCTTAATGCTGGGATCGCACAGGTTACGATCACTCTGTATGAAAGAAAAAAAAGACATGTAATATACCGAAAACAAATAACCTTCTAAAGCGCGATGAATTTCCCGTTAAGCCTATAATACACTCGAGTATTTAATTATGTATTTAATAAACACTGCGCGAATTCTAGTGGTTAAAAACACACATCTATAAAACTAGGACTTAACTGAATTTATTAATTATAAATTCCTTCGCGACTTTAAAAGTTAATTTAAGCATCTATTATCTTTTGAAATAATATAATAGATAGATCATTATATTTACCACTGGAACTATTGAGATGGTTTTAATTTAATAGATTTAAATTAACACAAAATCCATTGAAATAGAATGACTGAACTATACCACTGATCACTTTACACAATATATATATATTACCGCTTTGCACAGAATAGAAATCACTGCAAATATATATATAAAATCCAGGGGAAAATCTATAACAAGATTTCAATAAAGCTAGTGCTTCTGTAAAGGTCTGGCCAGCGAGTGATAACGTGTCTAGTTCTTCATGGTCTATTTAGCTAAAATGGAATGTAAGTTGAGTGGGACATGATAAACTTGACAGCTTATTTGATCTCACGAACTTTTGGGGATCTGACCGCCAAATCAAGAGAAGAAACCGCACCCTGGTCTTCGTATCTCCGTTCGCTGCTACCCGTTCGCTTTCCCCGTTCGCTCGGTTCCTCGATTGACACCGAGACGCGAAATTAGCGGCAAGCAACTGCGTCTCGTATCAGGAACCCCTACTGTCTTTGATAACGCCGATAGTCTCCCCTAAAATCCCTCGGTCTGTCTCTTTGATCGTGGTCGCTGTACCTGTTTGATTCTGGCGACGCCCCCCCCCCCCCCCCCTGGCCAAGTTAATGAAAATAACTGCCTATGATTGTTCAAGAGATGTTAGTGGGCGTGATTTAATCTCTCCTTAAATCAATGCGATGACCAGAATGAACGATAGGTAAACTTTCCGCATATCAATCAGCAAACGTGTTTGCCTTCTGTGTGGAACAGTTGCATAGCTAATGAATCCACGTGAAAGAAATCCCGTTTTACAAGAATTACAACAAAGTTCAGGGTCAGCCGAGTTCGTCCATCACAGTCACTACCTCATTTTTTCCTATATCCCCCAAGTATATTTCTACCGCGTATTCAAAAATCATCATCATCATGTCCTTTGCAGAACTTTGCTCTCATCACAGCCCGCCTGAAAGACTCTCGATCTTTAGCCAGCCTTCCTGCCTCCTCCATTATCATATTCAAGGTGTCTTCAATGTCCTGTGTCCACCGTCGTCTTGGTCGGCCCCTGCCTCGCCTTCCAGGTACCATACCCTCCATCACTGCTCTTTCTGAACCACTATAACGTTTAATGTGGCCAAAGTATTTCAGTTTCCGGGACATGATATTGTTTATGAGCCAGTTTTCCTCGATGTTCAGGTCGTGTAGGATGTCTATATTTTTCTTCTTCTTGGTCCAAGATATTCTGAGAATTTTTCTGTAACACTTTGCTTCGAAAGATTCGATTTTTTTCTTTAATGTTTGTGTAATGGTCCATGATTCACATCCGTACGTTGCCACCGGAAAGATGCACGTTCTCAGAAGTTTTACTTTTATTAATTTGCTGGTGTTATGCCATAGGTTCTTCATTTTGTTTAACCTCTGCATTTCTATGGCCGGTCTCCTTCTGACCTCTTTTGAGCAGTCTCCATTGTTGTTAATTATGGAGCCAAGATATTCAAAATTTGTGACATTTTCAATTTCCTTATCATTGATGGTAATTATTCAAAGATTATGTACCATAATTTGTTACTTTCCGACTTTCCATATACAAAATCTAGGACCTGTCTTAAGGGGCGTAATTTAAAGAGTTGGCTCCCTTAGTCAAAAATCACAACCCTCATTTTATTATTTCCCATCTTTAAAAAATGTAACAGTGCGCCATCTCTTACTCAAATTTTATAAAGCATAATTTCACACTTATTCTCCTTAGTGATTTCCAGTCGAACCGCCGATTAACATTACTCCAGAAGAATGGTTCAAACAAAAACATCACCAAGATCAAGACAGCACTATAACCAGCGTCCTTTTCAGGACGTCCACAGCGCTCACACATTGTTCGATAGAAATATACTAAAATGGCTCGTACAAAGCCAAATGCGAAAAAGAGGAAAATCTATAGAAGCCCTCAAACGCTTGTCAGCAGCAGCAAACAAGAACCAGCAAAGAACCACGAGAGTCGGCCAGAGAGCACGATTAATCCAACTTCTAGCATCGGGGCCGGTCCCTCTCAGAAGCCGAACAAAGCAACCATCGACACGACCGATGAACAACCCAAAGAGTCGAAGACAGAAGTCAACCAGGCTCCGAAGACTGACAAAGTAACATCACCGATAAAGCACAATGTCGAGGCGGCGGCTCCAGTGTGCAGTGACCAGACAACAGCTGCAAAACACGGCCACAAAACTTCGAAGACAGAAGATAGCAATGTTTTGAAGCCCGTCAAAGTTAAAGCACCACCAAACCAAGATATCACAGTCGAACCTCCATCACACAGCGACCAGAAAAATTCGGTAAAACGAGATCAGACGCAGACAACCAGCCAGAATGTGACTCAGTCCCGCAGACCGCACGCTCAAACTGAGACAGATGTCGGAATGAGCCAACTTCAAAAGCAAAAGAATGCCGTTTCCTACGTGGCACTGCAGGAAAGGATAATTAAGATCACCCAGACGTCAGGAAATGAGGCCTCGCTCAGGGCCTTACCCGACGACAAAGTGATCGGTATCCTTGAGGCAATAACGGGCAGGAGAAGTATCTCTAAAGTTTCACGACACGACAACGGAGTTATAATAGCTCTAAACAACACGGAGCAGACAAACCAACTGATGGTCGAACTTGAATCCGGACATAAAGAAGTCCAGCTGCCCCACCAGATTAAAGCTACTGTGGAGATCTTCAAGAAGACCAAAAAGATAGTTGTGACAGGGATCGACAACAGCCGGTCTACACAAGAAGTCCACAGCCGCCTACAAGAAGAAAACAAGAACATCAACATAACACAGGTTGAAAGACTGAAGACATGGGACAAGAAGGACACAAACCTAGTTATCCTAACTATCGAGGGGACTTCAAGACCAAGTCAACTCAACCTAGACAATAGATGTCGGAAAACAGAAGAGTATATTCCTCCTGTTATGCAGTGCTCAAACTGCCAACAATTCTCGCACACTAAGAAAACATGCAGGAGAGAGGCAGTTTGTCGATACTGTGTGGGAAGTCACACTTCCAATGAATGTCCTCATGCGAAAAATGATGATAACTATAAAGTGCGCAACTCCAACAGAACCTGCGCAAACTGTCTTGGGAACCACGGAGCAAGATACCGTGGCTGTCCGACCTTATATGAAACAAAGGCCATACTGAAGGAATCTGTTACCAAAAACATCCCCTTCAGAGAAGCAAGACACCGAGTGGCTTCAGGCGGCACTGCTAAGCAGGAACAGCACACAAGAGCCCAGCTTGTAAAGTTAACCACAGACGTGCGAGACTTAAAACAACAAATCAAAGTCGAGAAGAACAGACAGCACAACGAAGACACAGATACCATAAGAGACGAAACAACAGGAGCCTTACAGAGCGCCCAGGCAATGATACAGGACATGAAAACCATCAAACACCAAATAGAAGTCGACATCGCTAAACTCGCAGAGCTAAAGGAAGAGAACGAAGAAATACTCAAGAGAATTGAAACAGAGAGAAGGATCATCGAGGATATCATAACAAAAAGCAATCAAGGAAGAGAAAGAAGCAAAGAAACTAAAGACAAAGTAACCACCGAAACCGTACAGGAAAGCCTACCAAGAAGCTATCAAGAAAGAAGAAGAGAAGCGGAAAACAGAATAATCACCGAAACAATAATGGAATTCTTACCAAGCATAATAAAGACAGCCATGAACGACACACAGCCGAAACAGACAACAACGAGTAGGGACCAAACAGACAGCTAGTGGTCCTTTTCAGGGCCAGTCATATCCAGGACTAGGAAAGTGAAACCAGCGAAGATGTTAACACACTATATACCCCAATATAACCGTTTATAACCCTTCAATGGGTTTTGGTTGAACAGGGTATCACAGCCAAATAATCAGACGCAAGGAAAAAAAAAATTGGAAGAAGAAGAATCTTTAAATAAAATTAACCCACTATATACCCCAATATAACCGTCTGTAACCCTTCAATGGGTTTTGGTTGAACAGGGTATTACAGCAAAATATCAGACGCAACTAACTAATTAACATTACTCGGGAATCAAAGAACACGGTGGTCATAAAGTCTTTCCCTGATTTCAAATTTTTACGAGATCCTCCAGATGTTAAAAGATATCAAACCTTGGCATATAAAGTTTACGGACACTGGCAGCGTCGGTGACATGCCCAGAGCAGGTAGGCCTCGTGTGAGTGAAGAAACTGTGAACGCAGTGCGCACGGCGTTTCAACGCAGTCCTATGAAATCAACATATCGTGCCTCAAGATAACTTGCAATCCCTCGAATATTAGTGTTGAGAATCGCAAATGTTGAAATCTACAAATAGCATAAAAAAAACTGTTTTAGTTCTGGAATAATTTCCAAAAAACCAAATGTCTCTGCACCGAATACTTTTTTTTTTAATTTTTGAAATCAGGGAAAGACTTTATGACCACCCTGTATAATTCTCTACATCAACTCAAACATAATTCCTGTTGAAATTCTTTCAGCCACGTGCAGTTTCCTGGTGTCTCTGATGAGAAGGAAAACAGACTAAGACTACTGAACTCTCGGACATATCAAACCATGTGACTAATGTGAGGTTGTCCGTGAGACTGGTAGTTTCACAAACCATAACCTGCAGTAGTATGAGAATGCTCGGTTATGGCTTCCCGCAAGAGGACCAGCTACGACGGGGGCTCTATACAACAATGAAAGAGTAACAATAAAAATTATGACGATGATTACTGAAATATAAATCTCTTGGGATTTCATTCAACCACTACTGAAATATAAATCTCTTAGGATTTCATTCAACCACTACTGCAATATAAATCTCTTAGGATTTCATTCAACCACTACTGAAACATAAATATCTTAGGATTTCATTCAACCACTACTGAAATATAAATCTCTTAGGATTTCATTCAACCGCTACTGAAATATAAATCTCTTAGGATTTCATTCAACCACTACTGAAACATAAATATCTTAGGATTTCATTCAACCACTACTGAAATATAAATCTCTTAGGATTTCATTCAACCACTACTGAAATATAAATCTCTTAGGATTTCATTCAACCACTACTGAAATATAAATCTCTTAGGATTTCATTCAACCACTACTGAAATATAAATCTCTTAGGATTTCATTCAACCACTACTGAAACATAAATATCTTAGGATTTCATTCAACCACTACTGAAATATAAATATCTTAGGATTTCATTCAACCGCTACTGAAATATAAATCTCTTAGGATTTCATTCAACCACTACTGAAATATAAATCTCTTAGGATTTCATTCAACCCCTACTGAAATATAAATCTCTTAGGATTTCATTCAACCACTACTGAAATATAAATCTCTTAGGATTTCATTGAACCACTACTGAAATATAAATCTCTTAGGATTTCATTCAACCACTACTGAAATATAAATCTCTTAGGATTTTATTCAACCACTACTGAAATATAAATCTCTTAGGATTTCATTGAACCACTACTGAAATATAAATCTCTTAGGATTTCATTGAACCACTACTGAAATATAAATCTCTTAGGATTTCATTCAACCACTACTGAAATATAAATCTCTTAGGATTTCATTCAACCACTACTGAAATATAAATCTCTTAGGATTTCATTCAACCACTACTGAAATATAAATCTCTTAGGATTTCATTCAACCACTACTGAAATATAAATCTCTTAGGATTTCATTCAACCACTACTGAAATATAAATCTCTTAGGATTTCATTCAACCACTACTGAAATATAAATCTCTTAGAATTTCATTCAACCACTACTGAAATATAAATCTCTTAGGATTTCATTCAACCACTACTGAAATATAAATCTCTTAGGATTTCATTCAACCACTACTGAAATATAAATCTCTTAGGATTTCATTCAACCACTACTGAAATATAAATATCTTAGGATTTCATTCAACCACTACTGAAATATAAATCTCTTAGGATTTCATTCAACCACTACTGAAATATAAATATCTTAGGATTTCATTCAACCAGTACTGAAATATAAATCTCTTAGGATTTCATTCAACCACTACTGAAATATAAATATCTTAGGATTTCATTCAACCACTACTGAAATATAAATCTCTTAGGATTTCATTCAACCACTACTGAAATATAAATCTCTTAGGATTTCATTCAACAACTACTGAAATATAAATCTACTGCAGCATAACTCATTCACAAAATTAGGCAACCATTATTGTGTTGTAACTCTTTAAAAATTCAGATTGATCAAAACAGGATGGAATGACCTGCCGGGAACTAGCTGATGCCCACTGCACCTCGGTGAATTGAAATACTAATAAAAATACTCCAGACTACATAGTCTTTCATGTTTAAAAATTCCCCTAATATAACCGGTTTGCGTTGTGTCTAGGACGACAGCAGAGAGACAGGAAACAAGATGGGCAGAGCACTTCAGAGAAATTCTGAACAAGGAACCACCAGAGACACAACTGAATGTTCCTGAGGCTGAAAAAACGATCTAGATGTGAATACAGACATTCCACGAAAAGAAGAAATCATCACAGCAATCAAAGGGTTAAAGAACGGCAAAGCTCCAGGCCATGATAACTTAAATGCAGAGCTATTTAAGACAGACCCTGAGCTAGCAGCAGAACTATTAGAACCACTATTTGCACAAGTCTGGAAAACGGGGACAACACCATCAGAGTGGAACAAAGGAATAATTGTCAAGTTGCCCAAGAAGGGAGATCTTGCAGACTGCAATAATTGGAGAGGAATCACTCTTCTCTCAGTTCCCAGCAAAATACTAGGCAGGATAATTATACAGAGAATTTCAAAGGCAGTAGACCACAAACTGAGGAAGGAACAAGCAGGATTTAGAAAGAATAGAAGATGTGTAGATCATATATTCACTCTCAGGAACATTATAGAGCAGTGCTCAGAATGGCAAAGACAGCTTTACATTGATTTCGTTGATTTTGAAAAGGCTTTTGACAGCATACATAGGGACAGTTTATGGAAAATACTGAGGGCTTATGGAATTCCAAGCTGCATAGTGTCAATCATAAAAAGCCTCTATGCCAACTTTACGTGTAGTGTTGGGCAGAGCAACCTAACCTTTGAGGTGAAGACAGGAGTACGACAGGGATGCCCCTTGTCAACCACTCTATTTTTAACAGTCATAGACTGGGTGATGCGCCAGACAACAGAGGGCAGTCCAAGAGGAATAAGATGGACAACATTTTCTACACTGGAAGATCTGGAATATGCAGATGACATTGCACTACTAGCACATTCACATCAACACATCCAGGAAAAAACGGATAGACTTAACAAGTTTAGCCAGCAGGTGGGCTTGAACATCAATTTAAAGAAGTCTGAGGTCATGACGCTCAATGTGAGCAACCCTGAGCCCATATCAGTAAGGAATCAGCAATTGGTACAGACAGATACCTTCACATACCTAGGAAGCATAGTAACACCAGACGGCGGGGCAGGCAAAGACATCAACATCAGAATGAATAAGGCAAGAACAGCCTTCTTTAGCCTAAACAACATCTGGAAGTCCTCCCAATACAGCACAAGCACAAAATTAAGATTATATCAGAGCTGTGTGCTTTCTGTGCTTCTCTATGGTGCGGAATGCTGGAGAGTTACAGAGAAGGAAATGTCGAAATTGTCCTCCTTTCACACAACATGCCTAAGAAAAATTCACCGAATCTTTTGGCCGAATACCATCACCAACCAAGATCTGCTTACTCGTAGCAAGCAAGAGGACATGCACACCATCATAGCTGGCAGACGCTGGAGCTGGGTTGGTCATGTCCTCAGGAGAGCCATCACAAGAACAGCTATGCTTTGGACCCCTGAAGGAAAACGAAAGAGAGGCCGACCAAAAAGAACCTGGCGCAGGACTGTGGAGGCTGAGATGCAGGGAATGAACCAGAGTTTGGGCACTGTACGAAGGATGGCCACCGATCGAGCAAAGTGGAATCAATTTGTTGTTGCCCTACAAGACGCCACTAGGCGTGTTGGAAACTGACTGCTTTGACGGTCGGCGGCTAAGGATCAAAGAAGAAGAAGTTGTGTCTAGGCTGAGCGCAGTGCGTCTCGCAAAAAACGAGGCACAACTATTTAATTTTTTTTTTCTTCCTTGGCTGTCTCTCTGTATTTACTTGTATTTATCTTCCTGCTTTCTTTCCTTATCTTTTTTCGCATGTAATGGAATATACCACCACCACCGCAACAACCCCCAAGTGGAACGTCTGCATCGAGACACACGTTATCTTGCAGTGGCAGTTTCTGTAGCTTACTTACTCGCTTAGTTGTTCCTCTTCTACCCTGGCATGTAAAGGTTTGCCAGAGAAAACTCCTGGACTGGCTCCAATCTAGTCCTCTGTCCTTCAGAGATTGTCTAGTGTTGTCCTCCCATCGAACTCTGTGTCGTCCTGGAAGTCTGGATCCCTGAGTTTTTCTATAAAAATTTTGTTTTTAATGGATGGGTTGCAAATCACATGCATAATCTAATAATCACCCCTAACGACATGCATGCTGGAAGCAGATGTCCGTTTTAAGTCCAGCTGTGCCCAATGTTTGAAATACGTGGCCTAGCACCCACAGTCTATCATAATTTCTGCACATCCTTCCCATTCTTAATACAATAATTCACCAAACTCAATAACACTTAATCCAAAAGAATATTTCGTGTTGCTATTAAATAACAACGCCCACATTAAAATGCGATGAGTTTTCCTTATTTGACTCTTATTCTATCGGTTTCTATTCCACGTATATACACGTATACATCTAATGCTCCTTCTCATAACCGTTCAAACACATACACACGCACTAAATCCGCATCTGAAACAGAGCTTTCCAAGAAAAAGGTCTCGCAATTAGTAGTTTAAAACTGCGTCTTGTTGAATCATACAGTACGCATTTATCTATACTTTCGGCAGGTGTAAGCAGTTTTCATGCTCAAGGACGGATTGAGCGTGGGAATTTCTTAAATGTTTTTGGTTGGGGTCCAAAACGAACTGTGGTTTTCTTTCCACCTTGATTTTTTTATTTTATTTTGTTTCATTTATTTGTTTTGTGCTGCAGTTTTATTTTCCTCCCATCTTTCTACGTCGTCCGCTTTCGTGTTTTGTTTTTTAAGTCTTTGTCACATAAGTACGACTGAGTGCAGGTATGTGCCAGCGAATTATGGCTATCTATAAGTACACGTATAGCGGGGATTCTTAACCTCTTCGCCCTCACATCTTCCCTGAGATTGAGCTTAATATTCACACTTCCCGTTCTTCCTGAAATAAATCCATGAACCAGTTAAGACATAGTAAAAATGTTACTGCGTGGGTTTTATTCCTAGCCAATGCCTCACATCAGTCAATCAATCAAGACCAATTAGCCCCCCAATGAGCATATGCCTTCAACAAGCCCGCAAAGTCCTCGTCAGCTTAAGTTCTTTCCATGTAGTCCTCATAATTTTCATTTCTGTCTCCAGCTCTCATCTCACGTGTGTGTTTTCTCGTGTGAGTATTTTTTTCTGTGGTCTACCTCGACCCTTCTTACTCTGGTGATTCCAGAGCACGGATTGCCATGTAATGCTACCTACAGGTGTTCTTAGTGTGTGTCCAATCCATCGCTAGCGTCTTCTTCTCATCTATTGTTCTACTGGCGCTTGTTTGGTTCTTGTCATCAGTTCCACATTTGAAACTTTGTCATACAATTTTATTCCTTCTGTTCTACGCAAGCATCCATTTATGAAAGTATGTAGCTTTTTGTTTGTTTGTAATGGAGATATCATTGAGCAATTTTCATTTTGCAAACCACTTCACGAAACAACAAAAGGCCAACACATTCTTGATGTCCACAGTTATTTCAAAGAAAAGAGGCGGGAGATGAAAAAGTAGCTTGTGTAAGTAAACATAGGCAGTAAATGCATGGTTTTACTAGCAAATCATAGAACGCTGCGAGATTGAGAAGACTGTCAGATTACTGTAGGCTCCCAATATACGTCACAATAAGAATGTTCATGATGATGGATAAGGATGTTAATGATGATAGATAATGATGTTTATGATGATGGATTATGATGTTAGTGATGATGGATAAGGATGTTCATGATGATGGATAAGGATGTTCATGATGATGGAAAACGATGTTTATGATGATAAGGATGTTCATGATGATGGATAAGGATGTCCATGATGATGGATAAGGATGTCCATGATGATGGATATGGATGGTCATGATGATGGATTAGGATGTTCATGATGATGGATAAGGATGTTTTTGATGATAGATTATGATGTTCATGATGATGGATACGGATGTCCATGATGATGGATAAGGATGTTCATGATGATGGATAAGGATTTTCATGGTGATGGATAAGTATGTTCATGGCGATAGATAACGATGTTTGTGATGATAATGATGTTCAT
Source organism: Oreohelix idahoensis (assembly GCA_024509875.1). Lineage (NCBI taxonomy): Eukaryota > Metazoa > Mollusca > Gastropoda > Stylommatophora > Oreohelicidae > Oreohelix > Oreohelix idahoensis. The sequence continues at coordinate 24,468 of JAMPIV010015944.1, forward strand.
GATGATAATGATGAATTATGATGATGATGACGAAGATCACTATATTTAATTTTGTTTTACGCCACAACTTTAGTTACATATTTATGGTTGATTCATAGACAACAACGATGTTCAAGGTTTATTCCTGCCAAGTTCAAGGTCTGCAGATTTTTTAATTTCCCATGACCGAAGCCACACGCTTAAAATCTGGCACTGTTTACCGTAAATTACCTCCAGCTCTTTTTTCTTCCCACCTGATCGTTTGACTTTCTACCTGCCAAGCAGGTGTGCATGATTTTTCAGTCACTGCGAAGCAGTCTTACTCACACCTGAGATTACGTGTTTTATGTTTGTACCAGTCGCATGACTTCACCTGGTTCCAGGCTTGCCAGTATAAGTACTGTGACCCTGGGATGACGAATCGCAAGTAGTGCTCATCTCTCATGTCTTGCCAAGTGGTGATCATGTCTTTCTCGGTAACGCCCTGTCGGTCAAGTGTGGTTCCCGGGGGGTCTCTGGAGTTTAAAGAAAAAAATAGGTCGACTACACCCTCAAGCATGTCGTACCAGGAGACTTATAACAGGTAGTGCATGGGTGTTTTTTTTTAATAGGAGTTTTTGCCTCGTTTACGTTAGTCACGTCAAATTCAACTTAGACACAAGGTCGGTCTGTTATATTACAGACTAGGAGAAAGACCTTACCTATGAGAACCATCGACCATGTAAAGACGGCCAAATACTTGGACAAAAAGGTTATATCTTAGATCGAAAAAACTGCCTTTATATACGAAATAGCTTGCCGGGTTTTGCAAGTCTAGTTATCAAATCAATCAGAAAGCCACCAACACCAACACAGGATGATTACCAAGCTATGAACAGATCAGAATAAATTGTCATTCTGCGCCTCAGAACAAGACACAACCGCCTCCGCAGCCACATGTATAAAAAATTCCAGATTGGCAATTCAGCCATGTGTACATGTGGACAGGCACCCCAGATTGCGGAGCACGTACTTCAAGATTGCCCCGAATATGATATATTGAGGCAAACCCACTGGCCCAGAGAAACAACACTGGAAGCAAAACTATACGGACCTCTGTATGAACTACAAAAGACAGTGAAGTTTATACAAGAAACAACATTGCAGATATAGACAATATATTTCAAGCGAACGAAAGAAGAAGAAGAAGCAAGTCTAGTTCACTGTAAGAATCACATATCCAAAAATAAAAGACCTTGTGGTCTGGTGATAGTAGTCGTCGCGTAAAACAAATAACTACAGAAACGTCCGCTGTAAGGGTGTATCAATGTTTTATGTACGCATCCTGCAAAAAAGGTCAACTGTAGTGATGGTTCTATGCTCCATAAGGAGGGCAAAGGAAATGAATGAACTTTCTGTCTCTGGCAGTAGTAACCCCGCCGTCAGTCATAACGCCCCTGAAGTGAGAGCCCTCAGCTGACTCTTTGCCTAGTGTTCCTTTCGGGGTGTTCTTTTCTCTTCTGCTTGTTGTTAGAGCTTATCTCTTTTCGCCCAATCGGAGGTGGCGCCGTAGGTAGCTTCGCCACTAGGTGCAATCGGCAGCTTCATCTTCCGGTATTGCCTCCGCTGCTTTGCGGTAATGGTCCAATAGTGGCCAAAACTCAAGAGTATCTATTATAGGCTTCAATGGAGTCTATCTTTTCACAAGATTACTCTTGGCAGAAATCTTTTCCCTGTGTATTTTCAGACCCTATTGATGTGACCTCTCATCGTGTGTTTTTATTTTATGCTGCATCTGATTACGGTTATGAGACAGAAGAGCCAAGTCATCAGCAAAATCTAGATCATCTAACTGTTTAGTCAGATCATATATGCATACACAAGAAGTTTAGATCATCATTGCAGGATGTAAAGGTATATAGAGGAGCAGATGTTGCAACAGATAGCCATCTTCTGATAACCAAAGTAGAAATGAAACTCAAGAGATATGCAGCAATGCAAAATTAAAAACAATTTCATTTAGGACATCTAAGAAATCAGGAAACAAGAGACAAATTTACGGTCGCAATATCCAACAAATACCAAGTGCTCCATCAGCTGGAAGATGTAGTGAATACAGAAGACCACTGGCAGGAAATCAAAACTACATGGAATGAGACATGCGAAGAAATACTTGGGAAAAGGGAACGACAACAAAAAGCATGGATAACAACAGAAACCATCAATAAGATAAAAGACGGACAAAAACAAGAAAGCAGATTTAAACAGAAGCAAAACCAAAAGTTCCACAGCAAGGTTCAAGAAGTGTACACAGAAGCAAACACAGAAGTAAAAAAAAGTATCAAAAGAGACAAGAGGAAATATACTGAGGAGTTGCAAGAGAGGCAGAAGATGCTGCAGCCAAAGGAATAATGAGAGAACTGTATAACAGCACAAAGAAGAAGCATGCATATGCCTTCAACAAATTCATCTCAAACCTTCTTGTCCTGTGTCATCCGTTTAAGGTCTCTTCATATTTTCTTTTTCCATTTTATTTATGTCTCAGTTCCTTTCTTTATGTGTTTTTCTATTTCCTTCTGCATTTCTTTCTTGCACTGGGGGATCCATAAAAAGAACTGCCTTGTAGTGCTATTAACATATTTTTCTCAGTGTTTCCTGTAAATTTACAGCACCTTCACCTCTCCTCGTGTTCCACTGGCACTTGACTGGTTCTTGTCCTACAATAATGATCTTGTCATTTCACTTCAGTCTTTCTATTCTGCGCATGCGCCCATTTATGAAAGTATGTACGTCAAGTTGGTTCAATCTGAAATATAAATTCAACTAGACCACAAGTCTTTAAATATACGGGCATGCACCGTAATATAACTCACGGACCGTGTGTCTGTATCTAGGTTTACTGGAACGGGCATCGTAAAACGAAGCAAAACTCTTAATGTTAAAAAAGGTCATATTTCTTGTTTTTCATGTTCCAGAACCGTGAGTAATCATGTCCTGAAAGGCAGCAGATGAAACAAATAATACTGTACTCTACAATGCACTGCCATAGGAAGCAATTAAGGAGGTTTGGTCATGGAGCCGGTTATTCAATGAAAGCCAAGAAAACAAAAACGTCAGCGACACGGATAAGTCAACCAATGCACGGATAAGTCAACCAGTGCATGGAACCTTGAATATGAATTACTGAGCTATTCTATTAAATAAACGAGAAAACATGATTGTATGACTTTGTGTCGATTATATCATTATTATTTTTCGTTTGTATAAACATTTTTTCATATGTATGATCATTTTTTTTTTGACTGAAGTGTGTATTATGTTTTCTATGGTCAAAGGGACATAATCCGAGTTATCGAGACTACAATTTGTTAGGAGTTGCCTTCTCTTGTATAGAGACACGTTCGGTCTATAATTTCTTGAACGAAGCGTGACCACATCTCCTTATTTGGTAGTATCAGTCAACTATGGTAGATGTCTGAAACCTTTCTTAACGCTTCTTTTCATGACCATAAAAGGCGCGACTGTGTAAGACTTTTATCTCGAATGTTCTTCGAATCGTCTTATTGTGAACGGCAACTCAGAGATTGTCGTTCTGCGCATGTCAAACCGGGAGTTCGTTCTGTGTGTTCCGCCCAGTTGGGGCAGTTTAGAAATGGTTTAAGAAGCGAGCAGACGCAACTGCGTCTTGTGATTCTCTGAGGGAAATACAGTGTCTTAGTGAGTTAGTTAGCTAACTAGACTATTTCCCAGTATTATGCAGCCTGCCTGGAGGCATATGTTCATGGTTGATTTTCCGAAATAAGGTAATTCCTCTTGTATCGAACTTTATGCTATCATCTAGAGGTTCGTCATTTTGTCGCCTATTTGCTCGCCTGTGTGATGCAAAATGGAGAGGTACTTTGACTAGGATTAAGTCACCGGTATCTGTATACCTGAACTAGTTAAATATATATGGGTCGCTCTAGACCAACAAGACTGTTGTCTGTGTTCCAGGATTCGTTATATCAGAGATCACGTCCAAGTCAGATGGTTAGACTTAGGAACATTATAAAGGTCGAGCTGACCTGTAGCCCATGTATGCTATTCACGTGCAGACAGTGAACGGACTTATTGTATACAACTGATCTGCTAGCATCAGAATGGGAGCATTTATTATTGTTTATGAACATTGAAGATCTGTAGCTGACACTGTTGCAGAAGTTATAGAAATTATTATTATTTATACAGCTTCACGAACTAGCACTCGATGATTGATGAATTTCTGAATCTATTGAACTGTGATGTCTTATGACGCATATATACAACAGCTATCATTGCTGACTACAGAAATTGTTTTCAATGTGCCATATCATCTTGCTGAACTCGTTAACCATGTTGATGTCATAAGTATCATGACTGTTTTGTGGCGTGCAATAAATGAAAGAAACTTATACAACGAAGTTACCCTTTCTATGACTCTACACGTCATGTTGCCTGTGTGATAACCCATTGAACTGTTCCACTACCACATACACAGCAACATCCTAAATCAGAGAAGACACCTACATCTTACACTTTAACACCAGGTGTCGATAAGGGTGGCAAGTTACCACTTCAGCACAAATCCACCCTTATCATTTTTGGTGGCCAGAGCTGGTTCTATCATCTGATATTTTGGCGCACCATATCATTGTTGGTGGCCATAGGTTGGTTCACTCTGATTCCAGCTATCAAGGGGGTCAGCAAACCCAGACATCATCATCATACTAGATACAACTACAGCATCAACTACCACCTTACAAGAAATTTTATTGAAAGTATCCGGATTTTCTGACAGTTGCTGATTTTGAAACTACCCGGCGCTGCTCGGCAATATTGAAGTTTATGTAAAATTAGAAGGACAAGTACCGAGCGAATGGATTTCCTGATCTGGTGAAAAGAAGGACAAGTGCCGTAACAACTGTTCCGGTCTCAGGGGTACTGTTGCGGGTTCAGAAGGTCAAGTGCCGGTTAAATCAATTTAGAAGATTCAGAAGGTCAAGTGCCGTAACAACTGTTGCAGTATTAGAAGCTCATTTCCTTCGTCATGGCTGTTTATGGGAGCAGAAGTTAATCAACGTTGGATCATTATCCTCAGAATGCTGATTACATCCTGTTCTGCACCGTGCTGACGCTGGATTTATAGAAGTTAAGTGGCCTGTTTTGTTTGTGAACTGTGCCCTTATGTTCTAACTGAGCCTTCTGTACTTTCACACTTTCTCCTATTGTTTTCATGATACATGTTTATATGTTATATGTTATTTGTTATTTGTATATTTATATGTTTATATTTCAGCGGGTTTTCTCGGTTGGGCGGAGTCTTACAGTAGAAGATACCACGTCACAGAGGTTCTACTGTTAGCGTTTTCGTTAGGGACTGTGCGAATTTCCTACAGTGAAATTTGCTAGCGACAATCGTTGCTATATCTGTTTAGTTGTGACGAGTTGTGCTTTATTTTTGTTTCTTGTATATATATATTTTTTTTTCTTTTTTTTTTTCTCTCTTTCTTTGTGTTTTTAGTTTCGATTTCGATTGTTTGTATTTGTAGGTCTCCCCTTTGCTATTATTCAGTTCTTTACGTATATTTTTGTGTATACACTGTAGCGTCATTTGTTAGTCATATCTTCGCATATTTCTTTTTAGTTTTGCTGTTTGTGTATTTGACTTATGCGAATGTTTTCGTATTGTTTGATCTTTGTTGATTGTTTACATTGACTCTGATCTTTGTTATTGTTTACATTGACTCTGATCTTTGTTATTGTTTACATTGACTCTGATCTTTGTTGTTGTTTACATTGACTTTGATCTTTGTTATTGTTTACATTGTTGATGACCTTTGTTATTGTTTACATTGTCTTGTTATTGTTTACATAGTTCTTGCATAGTTAGCTTTCACTATTGTTGATATATGCTCATGCACTATTGGTCTATAGTGCACTTATCATAACAAACTGGTGTTTTTTGCTTATGCACTATTGTAGTGCAGTTATGATAAATAACTGATGATTATGCACTGATTTGGGTAGTGCACTGTTAATTAAGAGGTGACTTGTGATATTATTATACATTTGATAATACAAGTTGGTGTCAACTCCTGTTTCCCACAGAGATTGGGTTCAACATAGAGATTATACAAGCACTTTATTAAGTCTTGTTGCTATTTAACATTGAAATAAGATAATTAATTATTTCAGGTTCTGTACTCACATTTTGGACATCATGTCTACATTTGAGTACTTTATTGAGCAGGGTAAAGCCCTTGGGAAGACAGGTGATAAATTAGAAGAATTTGCGACTGTTCAATATGCCAAGGCATTGAAGTCGGAAGAAAAGAAAATGAAAGAACAAACTGAACAAAAGAGAATAGAGGCTGAAATAGAACAAAAGAAACTGCAGATGCAGGTGGAGGAAAAAAGATTTCAAATGGAAATGGAAAAACAAAAAAGAGAAGCAGAATCTCAGGAGAAGAGGCTTCAGGCTGAAGCTGAAAATAAGAGACTTGAAAAAGAAGCTGAAGAAAAAAAGTTACAGGCCCAGGCTGAAGCTGAAAATAAGAGACTTGAAAAAGAAGCTGAAAATAAGAGACTTGAAATAGAGGCTGAAGGAAAAAAGTTACAGGCCCAGGCTGAAGAAAGAAAGTTACAGGCTGAGGCTGAAGAAAGAAGGTTACAAAGAGAGGCTGATGAGAGAAAAGCAAAAATGGAACATGATGAAAAAGTCTTAGCTTTAGAGTTAGAGAAGTTAAAGTTATTGAACACTGGTAATGCTAATGAGGCAAATAAGGTGTCAAATAAGACTAATGCTAAGGATTTCAAGCTTAATCTACCAGCATTTAATCCCTCAATCGATGATATAACATTTTATCTAGATAGATTTGAAAGTGCATGTAATGTGCATAATATAGATAAAACATTATATGTGTATCATCTGTCCAAGATACTTAGAGGTGATGCTTTGACTTTGTTGAGTATGGTAGATGTGCCTGACAAAAACAACTATGAGGTTGTCAGGGCGGCATTGTTAAAGAAGTACCAACTTAACGAGGACGGATATCGTCTTAAATTTAAAACCATGTTACCAGAAACTGGAGTTGAATTCTCTGAATTCATCTCAGGCATCCGTCTTACTTTTTTACGATGGGTTGAGTTGTCTAAGACAGAAAATACATTTGAAGCTCTTATGGATTTACTACTTAGAGATAAGGTTATGTCTTCTGTTAATGAAGCTTTTCTATCTTTTCTTCATGAGCGTAAGCCTAAAAACATAAAAGAAATGGAAGAATACTGTAGCCAGTATGTTACTGCGCATCCGCACATAACCATTAGTAACTCTAAGGTGAAAGAAGGTCTGCCAGTTGCTTCGGCAGCACCTTATGGCCCAAATTTTATGCGTAAATTTCAGGGTAGCCAGAAAAATTTCAATAAAAAGAGTAATCGTAATTATGCCCAGAACCATAGTGATCAATTCCAGGGTGATTCTTCTTCCCAGAACTGGAGACAACCTAATACTACACGTTATTCTACTCCGGTTAACTTTAGAAATTTTCACAAAGGTAATCGGTATAGAGGAAAATATTTTATGCAGAGACCTCAATACCAAGATAATAGAGGTTCTCAACAACATAGAGATAGTAATGACAGTTATGGAAACTGGAACTCAAACCAGGATAAAAATTACAGTAGGGACTTTAATGATAATTGCAGAGGCAATAATGGTCGCGGTAGATCGCAACATAAGAGAAAAAGATATCAACAGACAAACTCTGTTCAACAAGAATCTCAGGGAGCAGATAAACAGGTTAATAATGATAAAGACCATAATGCTATCGGATGCTCATCTTTTGATTTTTGGTAGGGCAAATAAATGTATCCAATGCAGTACTTTATTTGATCCGAAAACCGTTAGTACTTTAAGCTGTGGTCATCCTTTGCCCGCTCTTCCTGCTAATGTTGCTCATGATGGGAGAGGTTCTCTTATATTACATAAGGGGCTAGTAAATAGTAATCCAGTCTCAGTGTTGTTTGATTCTGGATGTACTACTGTCGGCGTTAGGCAATCTCTTGTAGATCCATCCTGTGCTACAGGAAAAGTCATCAAATGTGTCACATTTGGTGGCACGTTAGAAAAGTATCCTACTGCTATAATACACATTGCTACTCCTTTCTTCACGGGAGAGGTCCACGCGTGTCTACTTCCAAACCCTATTGCGGACCTTATTATTGGTCGTATTCACGGAGTTAGGGAATGTACCCCACAGCAGATTGCTGTTTGGGAAGAGCAAAACATTGAAGCTACCAATGCGGTGGTCACAAGAGCACATGCTCTGGATCCACCTCAAACTTCATTAACTAATAATGATGAAGTAAATGACCAAGATAGTCACTTGACTATTACACGTGACTCATTTATCAAATTGCAAGAAGAAGATCCTTCTTTACAAAAATTCTTCATTCTAGCAAAAAAAGGTGATCCTAATCAGAACACTAATAGGAAATCTTGGATTTCTATGAAGAACGGCGTACTTGTACGTATGGTACAAGACTCGACTACGTCCACTCATTCACAAATTCTTGTGCCTAAGAGCATGAGATTGCAAATATTGCAACATGCTCATGACTCGCAATGTGCTGGACATATGGGTTTTTCCCGTACAAAGTCGAGGGTTCTTGCGGCTTTCTTTTGGCCATTTGTGAGCAAGGACATACGAATGTACTGTCGCTCTTGCAAAGTATGTCAGGAGGTCAAATCTAAAGGACCACGACATGCTGCGCCTATCCAGGCTGCTGACATTCCTATTCGCCCTTTTCAAAAAATGGCAATAGATATTATCGGTCCTTTTAGAATTAAGTCGGCTAGAGGACATCAATTTATCCTTACATGTGTCGATATGTGCACACGTTGGCCAGAGGCAATACCTCTCAAGAGCATCTCAACTGCTGATATCGCAGACGCTCTTTGGCTGATATTTTCTCGCTTGGGTTTTCCCGGAGAAATATTGTCAGACCATGGCACTCAACTTATATCAGACACTATGTCACAGGTAATGTCTATGCTACACATTAAAAGGTCTCTCAGCAGTATCTATCACCCAATGTCTAATGGGTTGGTCGAACGTTTAAATAGGACTCTGAAAACTTTACTTGGTAAAATAACTGAGGATCATCCTCAGGATTGGGACAGGGTCTTACCCGCGGCTCTCTTTGCGTATAGAGAGGTCCCCAATGAACATACGGGGTTTTCCCCTTTTGAACTTGTCTTTGGCGCGCAACCGCGCGGCCCTATGTCTTTACTTCACGATCTAATCACTGCCGATAATATTAGCGATGAGACTCAATCTTCTTATGAGTACGTCATTGCTCTTAGGCAAAAGATCATCGAGGCATGCAAACTAGCAACTTCGTCTTCAGAATTTGCTAAAGAAAAGGCAAGGCAGTTTGCAAATAAGAATAGATGTCTACGACAACTTTGTCCAGGTGACAAAGCTCTCGTTCTACTTCCTTCAAGGGAGAACAGACTTCTAATTGCATGGAAAGGTCCATATGCAATAGTCTCCAAAATTTCTGATGTCGACTATGTTGTCGATATTGATGGAAAGCATAAAACTTTCCACATAAATATGCTCACAGAATTTTATGAAAGACCTGACTATTTGCAGCCTATTTTCCAGGCTACGGACAATTCACAAGCAACTCGTGGTCAGTACTCATCTCTGTCAGTTATACAGGATGAGGAAACTACTTTTTCTGATGTCAATCTTCCTCTTTCTATGGTCCCACTTTATTCTACGGAATCTTGGAAAAACGTGACCGTTTCTCCAAATCTTTCCGCTGAGGAACATCGACAAGTTTCTTCGATGTTGCAAACATTTCAGGATGTTCTTACAGACATCCCGGGACACACACATGTCATAGAACATGACATTGTGCTAACTGATCACAATCCTATCAGAGTCAGACCATATCCAATACCTATTCATTTCCAGTCTCAAGTCGAAAAAGAGTTGGATGAAATGATACGTTTGGAAATCATTGAACCATCCACTTCAGCATACTCTTCGTCTATGGTTATTGTTCGAAAGAAGGATAATAACATTCGCATTTGCGTAGATTATCGCAAATTGAACCAAGTTACGAAGTTCGATGCTGAACCTATGCCTTCATTAGAAGAGCTACTCAATAAACTTTCTAATTCTAGATTCTTTACCAAACTAGATTTGTCTAAAGGTTATTGGCAAGTCCCGCTAACTGAACGTGCCAAACCTTTTACAGCTTTTTCTACACCTAGGGGTTTATTCCAATGGAATTTCATGCCTTTTGGTCTTATGAACGCCCCTGCTACATTCGTACGCATGATGCGGCGAATTCTCGCATATCGTACAGATGTCATAGCATACCTAGATGATATCTGTCTATTCAGTGATTCTTGGGAAGATCACTATTTGGGTTTATACGAATTACTGTCTACTCTTCGCGAGTATAACTTGACTGCAAAACCCTCTAAAGCCTTTATAGGATTTAGCGAGATTTCTTTCCTAGGTCATCGGGTTGGTCATGGTCTTTTAAAGACAGAGGACCACAATGTTTCAAAAATACTTAACATTTCGGTCCCTAAGACGAAGAAACAAGTAAGGAGTCTATTAGGTTTGATTCAATTCTACGGACGATTCATTCCGAATCTGTCCTCCATTATGGCACCGCTTTCTACTTTATTGAAGAAAGGGTCGCCTAATCTGATCCGCTGGTCTAAAGAATGTCAATCCTCATTGGACCAGGTTAAAGCCCTATTTTCATCTCCACCTATTCTTAAGTTACCTACTATTGAGAAGACTTTTGTTCTTCGAAGTGACGCCTCGTCAACAGGGATTGGGGCAGCACTAATGCAGGAGTATTCTGATACTTTGCATCCGGTGATGTATATCTCTAGGAAATTAAACGCTGCAGAAAAGAATTACTCGGTTTTAGACCGTGAGTTATTGGCTATGGTATGGTCTATTCTGAAGTTACAAAGATTTCTTCTAGGCGCACATTTCATTGTGGAAACCGACCAGAAAGCGCTTACTGCTATTCAGAGCAAAAACTTGAAGAGCTCGAGGTCCACTCGTTATGCCATAGCTCTTCAACCATTTCATTTCTCGGTTCGAGCTATCCGTGGTTCGGATAATGTAATGGCAGACATTCTGTCCAGATGTCCACACGATTCCACATGATTCTTCTGTCATATATATATATTTCCTGATATACAGTCCAATGTTATAATGACATGTTAGTAGATTTTGTCTCACTTTTTTTTTTTTTTTGAGGGAAATTTATAACATTGTACCATGTAATTATCTAAGAAGGCTTAGTTAGTGATATACGGGCCAAAAGATCACTCGGCCACATTTAAATAAATTATTTTCAGGATTGTATTAAGAAATTTACCAGTTGTCTTTAAGATTTGTGTTATTGATATTTTCGCAGCACATCATTGAAGTCTGCGAGTTTATGTCCATTGTGGAACTTTGAGGATATCAAGTCCTGTCCTACATTGGGAGCGGATGATGTCCACATCTTCTTCTATTGAATGTTTTATGTCACCGAAGAGCAACACATGTATTACTTATTAATTACTGTTACTTTATATAATGTAATAATATAGTGCGGTATATTAGTAAATTACACCGCTATTTGCAACACATTGTATGATAACACATAATATATTTAATTTCATATATTGGTATGAGTATAATTTGATTGTCATTATGTTGTTGCCATCATTGTGGCGTGTGTTGGTGGCACCTTCCTGGAATATATCAGCGTATACTTAGATAAATTTTTTCTCTAAGGATCTGAGATATGATCTCAGTGTCGCTCCATGCGTTGAGCTAATTTGTTAGGTATATATCCACGCATCATACGTGCGTTAGGAGCCTAGATTTTTTCCGGCTCCAGGATTTAAAAAAAAAAAAAAAAAAATGTCCCATTTTTTTTTTTTCCAGGGAGGGTGCGGTAATGTTACGCACGGATCATTATTATTTTTCGTTTGTATAAACATTTTTTCATATGTATGATCATTTTTTTTTTGACTGAAGTGTGTATTATGTTTTCTATGGTCAAAGGGACATAATCCGAGTTATCGAGACTACAATTTGTTAGGAGTTGCCTTCTCTTGTATAGAGACACGTTCGGTCTATAATTTCTTGAACGAAGCGTGACCACATCTCCTTATTTGGTAGTATCAGTCAACTATGGTAGATGTCTGAAACCTTTCTTAACGCTTCTTTTCATGACCATAAAAGGCGCGACTGTGTAAGACTTTTATCTCGAATGTTCTTCGAATCGTCTTATTGTGAACGGCAACTCAGAGATTGTCGTTCTGCGCATGTCAAACCGGGAGTTCGTTCTGTGTGTTCCGCCCAGTTGGGGCAGTTTAGAAATGGTTTAAGAAGCGAGCAGACGCAACTGCGTCTTGTGATTCTCTGAGGGAAATACAGTGTCTTAGTGAGTTAGTTAGCTAACTAGACTATTTCCCAGTATTATGCAGCCTGCCTGGAGGCATATGTTCATGGTTGATTTTCCGAAATAAGGTAATTCCTCTTGTATCGAACTTTATGCTATCATCTAGAGGTTCGTCATTTTGTCGCCTATTTGCTCGCCTGTGTGATGCAAAATGGAGAGGTACTTTGACTAGGATTAAGTCACCAGTATCTGTATACCTGAACTAGTTAAATATATATGGGTCGCTCTAGACCAACAAGACTGTTGTCTGTGTTCCAGGATTCGTTATATCAGAGATCACGTCCAAGTCAGATGGTTAGACTTAGGAACATTATAAAGGTCGAGCTGACCTGTAGCCCATGTATGCTATTCACGTGCAGACAGTGAACGGACTTATTGTATACAACTGATCTGCTAGCATCAGAATGGGAGCATTTATTATTGTTTATGAACATTGAAGATCTGTAGCTGACACTGTTGCAGAAGTTATAGAAATTATTATTATTTATACAGCTTCACGAACTAGCACTCGATGATTGATGAATTTCTGAATCTATTGAACTGTGATGTCTTATGACGCATATATACAACAGCTATCATTGCTGACTACAGAAATTGTTTTCAATGTGCCATATCATCTTGCTGAACTCGTTAACCATGTTGATGTCATAAGTATCATGACTGTTTTGTGGCGTGCAATAAATGAAAGAAACTTATACAACGAAGTTACCCTTTCTATGACTCTACACGTCATGTTGCCTGTGTGATAACCCATTGAACTGTTCCACTACCACATACACAGCAACATCCTAAATCAGAGAAGACACCTACATCTTACACTTTAACACCAGGTGTCGATAAGGGTGGCAAGTTACCACTTCAGCACAAATCCACCCTTATCAGGCGTTTACTTTTGATAGGGCTTAATTAATGCTTTTAGGCTACTTTATTATTATAAATACCGGCTTTAATTTTGCGTAAAGCTAGACTAGAAATGTTAGAGTAAATTTTAGATCAAGAACAAACATTTTATCACAATTAGAACAGAAGATATAATAGTCTGAAATAGTGTAAAATTTACGTTTTTTAAATATTTTGTAATGGTTTGTTTCTAATGCAATTTACACTAAAACGATCACAATCAACATGCATAACAAATTACAGAAATCAAAAGTAGAAAACCTGCAGAAAATGGATATCATAGTTTTGTTTTGGTTTCATGCGTCAAACATTAATTATCGAAACATTAAATTGCAAGTCCACATTTATTACCTTAAAATAACACACCCAATTGTCCCCAAAACATGAGAGCTAACAATTATCTCAATCATACATCACGATGGTCATGTAAAAATGAGTATGGTCATGAGTAAAACGAAATGTTCAATTTAATAAATAAAACATACACCTATTAAATAATTTCCACACTCTGTTAATTCTGTTACTCTCACGCAACAACTGCCATAATTTGCTCTAGCCCCAAAATTTCGCTCAATTATCATTCACACTTCCTTTTTTTTATAGGAGGAATCTGTACATTCACAGATGGAGAAATTTGTAACAGATGAGTTTCCATTATAAATTTTAATTGCAAAGTTATATTTTTAATACCGCTGGCGCGTCTTTCAATTTTGGAAATAGTCTTCTTCTCTTTGATCCATAACCGCCAACCGTCAAAGCAGTCAGCGGCTATCACGCCTGGTTGCGTCTTGTAGGGCAGCAACAAATTGATTCCACTTTGCTCGGTCGGCGGCCATCCTTCGTACAGTGCCCCCACTGTGGTTCATTTTTTGCATCTGTGGTAAGTTGGGATTATATAAATAGTTATAGGGGACTTGGTGTACTGACTGAGATCAGCTGTAAAGGTATCTGTATCTAATAAGTTTGGTGTGTTACAGATGACCTTACTTTGCTACCACATTTAGACCTCAATCAGACTTATTCTGGAATATTGTGATGACTACGTTGAATGTCTAGGGTTATGATAGTGATGAAGTGTAAGTTCACAACAACCAACAGACAGATAAACACTTTAATTAAGATCCACAACACTTTACAACACTATGACAAGCACATACATATAACACTCTAGAAGACTAGCTTAAGTAAGTCAAGTGTTAACTTTTAAATTATGTATTCGTTTCTTTCAAGAATAGATATCCTGATCCAACTACAGAGTGAATCAGGAATCACAATCAAATGTAAACACAATGTTTATGTACAAAATTTATACAAAGGATCTTTGTCCTGACATATAATATTATTACAATATGTGTGTAATGTTGTGATGTAGTATTATGAGGTAATACTGGCTTTTGAAGCTAGGTTGTTGTTTGTCATCACGACTTCATGTGTTTGTTACTGGTGGAAATAATATTGAAGGGATCACAGTTTCTTTTTATTTGTAAACAATAACTGTCCCTCTTGATTTAGTATTACAGTCACTTTTAAGGTGGGTTATACAGGGGTGAGCTGCTCTGGCTGACGAATTCTTAACTTATATGTCGGCGGCAGGAAAACTGTCTCCTCTGCTCGCTTGCTTCTCAGTTATCTTGAAATACACCACTGGTCGATATCTTAGACAAGGAGTCTGCTGCCAGCCCTCTGGATCCAGCAAAACTCAGACCAGGTGCTGCTCTAATACTTCATTACCACGGTCCCTGAAATAAGAAGGTTGTACCTTCTTCTTCAGAACTAATATATAATATATTTCCACACTGAAGTACAGGACATTACAAACACAGAGTTCAGCGCTGTAGGCCAACTGCTAGCTTCTCATGTGACAATATACACCAGTATTCCTCTCCCTAATTGTTACGCACGGATCATTATTATTTTTCGTTTGTATAAACATTTTTCATATGTATGATCATTTTTTTGACTGAAGTTTGTATTATGTTTTCTATGGTCAAAGGGACATAATCCGAGTTATCGAAACTACAATTTTTTAGGAGTTTGCCTTCTCTTGTATAGAGACACGTTCGGTCTATAATTTCTTGAACGAAGCGTGACCACATCTCCTTATTTGGTAGTACCAGTCAACTATGGTAGATGTCTGAAACCTTTCTTAACGCTTCTTTTCATGACCATAAAAGGCGCGACTGTGTAAGACTTTTATCTCGAATGTTCTTAGAATCGTCTTATTGTGAACGGCAACTCAGAGATTGTCGTTCTGCGCATGTCAAAAGCTGGGAGTTCGTTCTGTGTGTTCCGCCCAGTTCGGCAGTTGAGAAATGGTTTAAGAAGCGAGCAGACGCGACCTGCGTCTTGTGATTCTCTGAGGGAAATACAGTGTCTTTGTGAGTTAGTTAGCTAACTAGACTATTTCCCAGTATTATTCACGCCTGCCTGGAGGCATATGTTCATGGTTGATTTTCCGAAATAAGGTAATTCCTCTTGTATCGAACTTTATGCTATCATCTAGAGGTTCGTCATTTTGTCGCCTATTTGCTCGCCTGTGTGATGCAAAATGGAGAGGTACTTTGACTAGGATTAAGTCACCGGTATCTTTATACCTGAACTAGTTAAATATATATGGGTCGCTCTAGACCAACAAGACTATTGTCTGTGTTCCAGGATTCGTTATATCAGAGATCACGTCCAAGTCAGATGGTTAGACTTAGGAACATTATAAAGGTCGAGCTGACCTGTAGCCCATGTATGCTATTCACGTGCAGACAGTGAACGGACTTATTGTATACAACTGATCTGCTAGCATCAGAATGGGAGCATTTATTATTGTTTATGAACATTGAAGATCTGTAGCTGACACTGTTGCAGAAGTTATAGAAATTATTATTATTTATACAGCTTCACGAACTAGAACTCTATGATTTATGAATTTCTGAATCTATTGAACTGTGATGTCTTATGGCGCATATATACAACAGCTGTCATTGCTGACTACAGAAATTGTTTTCAATGTGCCATATCATCTTGCTGAACTCGTTAACTATGTTGATGTCATAAGTATCATGACTGTTTTGTGGCGTGCAATAAATGGAAGAAACTTATACAACGAAGTTACCCTTTCTATGACTCTACACGTCATGTTGCCTGTGTGATAACCCTGTGAACTGTTCCACTACCACATACACAGCAACATCCTAAATCAGAGAAGACACCTACATCTTACACTTTAATACCAGGTGTCGATAAGGGTGGCAAGTTACCACTTCAGCTCAAATCCACCCTTATCATTTTTGGTGGCCAGAGCTGGTTCTATCATCTGATATTTTGGCGCACCATATCATTTTTGGTGGCCATAGGATGGTTCACTCTGATTCCAGCTATCAAGGGGGTCAGCAAACCCAGACATCATCATCATACTAGATACAACTACAGCATCAACTACCACCTTACAAGAAATATTATTGAAAGTATCCGGATTTTCTGACAGTTGCTGATTTTGAAACTACCCGGCGCTGCTCGGCAATATTGAAGTTTATGTAAAATTAGAAGGACAAGTACCGAGCGAATGGATTTCCTGATCTGGTGAAAAGAAGGACAAGTGCCGTAACAACTGTTCCGGTCTCAGGGGTACTGTTGCGGGTTCAGAAGGTCAAGTGCCGGTTAAATCAATTTAGAAGATTCAGAAGGTCAAGTGCCGTAACAACTGTTGCAGTATTAGAAGCTCATTTCCTTCGTCATGGCTGTTTATGGGAGCAGAAGTTAATCAACGTTGGATCATTATCCTCAGAATGCTGATTACATCCTGTTCTGCACCGTGCTGACGCTGGATTTATAGAAGTTAAGTGGCCTGTTTTGTTTGTGAACTGTGCCCTTATGTTCTAACTGAGCCTTCTGTACTTTCACACTTTCTCCTATTGTTTTCATGATACATGTTTATATGTTATATGTTATTTGTTATTTGTATATTTATATGTTTATATTTCAGCGGGTTTTCTCGGTTGGGCGGTGTCTTGCAGTAGAAGATACCACGTCACAGAGGTTCTACTGTTAGCGTTTTCGTTAGGGACTGTGCGAATTTCCTACAGTGAAATTTGCTAGCGACAATCGTTGCTATATCTGTTTAGTTGTGACGAGTTGTGCTTTATTTTTGTTTCTTGTATATATATATTTTTTTTCTTTTTTCTTTTCTCTCTTTCTTTGTGTTTTTTAGTTTCGATTTCGATTGTTTGTATTTGTAGGTCTCCCCTTTGCTATTATTCAGTTCTTTACGTATATTTTTGTGTATACACTGTAGCGTCATTTGTTAGTCATATCTTCGCATATTTCTTTTTAGTTTTGCTGTTTGTGTATTTGACTTATGCGAATGTTTTCGTATTGTTTGATCTTTGTTGTTGTTTACATTGACTTTGATCTTTGTTGATTGTTTACATTGACTCTGATCTTTGTTATTGTTTACATTGACTCTGATCTTTGTTGTTGTTTACATTGACTCTGATCTTTGTTGTTGTTTACATTGACTTTGATCTTTGTTATTGTTTACATTGTTGGTGACCTTTGTTATTGTTTACATTGTCTTGTTATTGTTTACATAGTTCTTGCATAGTTAGCTTTCACTATTGTTAATATATGCTCATGCACTATTGGTCTATAGTGCACTTATCATAACTAACTGGTGTTTTTTGCTTATGCACTATTGTAGTGCAGTTATGATAAATAACTGATGGTTATGCACTGATTTGGGTAGTGCACTGATAATTAAGAGGTGACTTGTGATATTATTATACATTTGATAATACAAGTTGGTGTCAACTCCTGTTTCCCACAGAGATTGGGTTCAACATAGAGATTATACAAGCACTTTATTAAGTCTTGTTGCTATTTAACATTGAAATAAGATAATTAATTATTTCAGGTTCTGTACTCACATTTTAGACATCATGTCTACATTTGAGTACTTTATTGAGCAGGGTAAAGCCCTTGGGAAGACAGGTGATAAATTAGAAGAATTTGCGACTGTTCAATATGCCAAGGCATTGAAGTCGGAAGAAAAGAAAATGAAAGAACAAACTGAACAAAAGAGAATAGAGGCTGAAATAGAACAAAAGAAACTGCAGATGCAGGTGGAGGAAAAAAGATTTCAAATGGAAATGGAAAAACAAAAAAGAGAAGCTGAAAATAAGAGACTTGAAAAAGAAGCTGAAAATAAGAGACTTGAAAAAGAAGCTGAAAATAAGAGACTTGAAATAGAGGCTGAAGAAAGAAAGTTACAGGCCCAGGCTGAAGAAAGAAAGTTACAGGCTGAGGCTGAAGAAAGAAGGTTACAAAGAGAGGCTGATGAGAGAAAAGCAAAAATGGAACATGATGAAAAAGTCTTAGCTTTAGAGTTAGAGAAGTTAAAGTTATTGAACACTGGTAATGCTAATGATGCAAATAAGGTGTCAAATAAGACTAATGCTAAGGATTTCAAGCTTAATCTACCAGCATTTAATCCCTCAATCGATGATATAACATTTTATCTAGATAGATTTGAAAGTGCATGTAATGTGCATAATATAGATAAAACATTATATGTGTATCATCTGTCCAAGATACTTAGAGGTGATGCTTTGACTTTGTTGAGTATGGTAGATGTGCCTGACAAAAACAACTATGAGGTTGTCAGGGCGGCATTGTTAAAGAAGTACCAACTTAACGAGGACGGATATCGTCTTAAATTTAAAACCATGTTACCAGAAACTGGAGTTGAATTCTCTGAATTCATCTCAGGCATCCGTCTTACTTTTTTACGATGGGTTGAGTTGTCTAAGACAGAAAATACATTTGAAGCTCTTATGGATTTACTACTTAGAGATAAGGTTATGTCTTCTGTTAATGAAGCTTTTCTATCTTTTCTTCATGAGCGTAAGCCTAAAAACATAAAAGAAATGGAAGAATACTGTAGCCAGTATGTTACTGCGCATCCGCACATAACCATTAGTAACTCTAAGGTGAAAGAAGGTCTGCCAGTTGCTTCGGCAGCACCTTATGGCCCAAATTTTATGCGTAAATTTCAGGGTAGCCAGAAAAATTTCAATAAAAAGAGTAATCGTAATTATGCCCAGAACCATAGTGATCAATTCCAGGGTGATTCTTCTTCCCAGAACTGGAGACAACCTAATACTACACGTTATTCTACTCCGGTTAACTTTAGAAATTTTCACAAAGGTAATCGGTATAGAGGGAAATATTTTATGCAGAGACCTCAATACCAAGATAATAGAGGTTCTCAACAGCATAGAGATAGTAATGACAGTTATGGAAACTGGAACTCAAACCAGGATAAAAATTACAGTAGGGACTTTAATGATAATTGCAGAGGCAATAATGGTCGCGGTAGATCGCAACATAAGAGAAAAAGATATCAACAGACAAACTCTGTTCAACAAGAATCTCAGGGAGCAGATAAACAGGTTAATAATGATAAAGACCATAATGCTATCGGATGCTCATCTTTTGATTTTGGTAGGGCAAATAAATGTATCCAATGCAGTACTTTATTTGATCCGAAAACCGTTAGTCCTTTAAGCTGTGGTCATCCTTTGCCCGCTCTTCCTGCTAATGTTGCTCATGATGGGAGAGGTTCTCTTATATTACATAAGGGGCTAGTAAATAGTAATCCAGTCTCAGTGTTGTTTGATTCTGGATGTACTACTGTCGGCGTTAGGCAATCTCTTGTAGATCCATCCTGTGCTACAGGAAAAGTCATCAAATGTGTCACATTTGGTGGCACGTTAGAAAAGTATCCTACTGCTATAATACACATTGCTACTCCTTTCTTCACGGGAGAGGTCCACGCGTGTCTACTTCCAAACCCTATTGCGGACCTTATTATTGGTCGTATTCACGGAGTTAGGGAATGTACCCCACAGCAGATTGCTGTTTGGGAAGAGCAAAACATTGAAGCTACCAATGCGGTGGTCACAAGAGCACATGCTCTGGATCCACCTCAAACTTCATTAACTAATAATGATGAAGTAAATGACCAAGATAGTCACTTGACTATTACACGTGACTCATTTATCAAATTGCAAGAAGAAGATCCTTCTTTACAAAAATTCTTCATTCTAGCAAAAAAAGGTGATCCTAATCAGAACACTAATAGGAAATCTTGGATTTCTATGAAGAACGGCGTACTTGTACGTATGGTACAAGACTCGACTACGTCCACTCATTCACAAATTCTTGTGCCTAAGAGCATGAGATTGCAAATATTGCAACATGCTCATGACTCGCAATGTGCTGGACATATGGGTTTTTCCCGTACAAAGTCGAGGGTTCTTGCGGCTTTCTTTTGGCCATTTGTGAGCAAGGACATACGAATGTACTGTCGCTCTTGCAAAGTATGTCAGGAGGTCAAATCTAAAGGACCACGACATGCTGCGCCTATCCAGGCTGCTGACATTCCTATTCGCCCTTTTCAAAAAATGGCAATAGATATTATCGGTCCTTTTAGAATTAAGTCGGCTAGAGGACATCAATTTATCCTTACATGTGTCGATATGTGCACACGTTGGCCAGAGGCAATACCTCTCAAGAGCATCTCAACTGCTGATATCGCAGACGCTCTTTGGCTGATATTTTCTCGCTTGGGTTTTCCCGGAGAAATATTGTCAGACCATGGCACTCAACTTATATCAGACACTATGTCACAGGTAATGTCTATGCTACACATTAAAAGGTCTCTCAGCAGTATCTATCACCCAATGTCTAATGGGTTGGTCGAACGTTTAAATAGGACTCTGAAAACTTTACTTGGTAAAATAACTGAGGATCATCCTCAGGATTGGGACAGGGTCTTACCCGCGGCTCTCTTTGCGTATAGAGAGGTCCCCAATGAACATACGGGGTTTTCCCCTTTTGAACTTGTCTTTGGCGCGCAACCGCGCGGCCCTATGTCTTTACTTCACGATCTAATCACTGCCGATAATATTAGCGATGAGACTCAATCTTCTTATGAGTACGTCATTGCTCTTAGGCAAAAGATCATCGAGGCATGCAAACTAGCAACTTCGTCTTCAGAATTTGCTAAAGAAAAGGCAAGGCAGTTTGCAAATAAGAATAGATGTCTACGACAACTTTGTCCAGGTGACAAAGCTCTCGTTCTACTTCCTTCAAGGGAGAACAGACTTCTAATTGCATGGAAAGGTCCATATGCAATAGTCTCCAAAATTTCTGATGTCGACTATGTTGTCGATATTGATGGAAAGCATAAAACTTTCCACATAAATATGCTCACAGAATTTTATGAAAGACCTGACTATTTGCAGCCTATTTTCCAGGCTACGGACAATTCACAAGCAACTCATGGTCAGTACTCATCTCTGTCAGTTATACAGGATGAGGAAACTACTTTTTCTGATGTCAATCTTCCTCTTTCTATGGTCCCACTTTATTCTACGGAATCTTGGAAAAACGTGACCGTTTCTCCAAATCTTTCCGCTGAGGAACATCGACAAGTTTCTTCGATGTTGCAAACATTTCAGGATGTTCTTACAGACATCCCGGGACACACACATGTCATAGAACATGACATTGTGCTAACTGATCACAATCCTATCAGAGTCAGACCATATCCAATACCTATCCATTTCCAGTCTCAAGTCGAAAAAGAGTTGGATGAAATGATACGTTTGGAAATCATTGAACCATCCACTTCAGCATACTCTTCGTCTATGGTTATTGTTCGAAAGAAGGATAATAACATTCGCATTTGCGTAGATTATCGCAAATTGAACCAAGTTACGAAGTTCGATGCTGAACCTATGCCTTCATTAGAAGAGCTACTCAATAAACTTTCTAATTCTAGATTCTTTACCAAACTAGATTTGTCTAAAGGTTATTGGCAAGTCCCGCTAACTGAACGTGCCAAACCTTTTACAGCTTTTTCTACACCTAGGGGTTTATTCCAATGGAATTTCATGCCTTTTGGTCTTATGAACGCCCCTGCTACATTCGTACGCATGATGCGGCGAATTCTCGCATATCGTACAGATGTCATAGCATACCTAGATGATATCTGTCTATTCAGTGATTCTTGGGAAGATCACTATTTGGGTTTATACGAATTACTGTCTACTCTTCGCGAGTATAACTTGACTGCAAAACCCTCTAAAGCCTTTATAGGATTTAGCGAGATTTCTTTCCTAGGTCATCGGGTTGGTCATGGTCTTTTAAAGACAGAGGACCACAATGTTTCAAAAATACTTAACATTTCGGTCCCTAAGACGAAGAAACAAGTAAGGAGTCTATTAGGTTTGATTCAATTCTACGGACGATTCATTCCGAATCTGTCCTCCATTATGGCACCGCTTTCTACTTTATTGAAGAAAGGGTCGCCTAATCTGATCCGCTGGTCTAAAGAATGTCAATCCTCATTGGACCAGGTTAAAGCCCTATTTTCATCTCCACCTATTCTTAAGTTACCTACTATTGAGAAGACTTTTGTTCTTCGAAGTGACGCCTCGTCAACAGGGATTGGGGCAGCACTAATGCAGGAGTATTCTGATACTTTGCATCCGGTGATGTATATCTCTAGGAAATTAAACGCTGCAGAAAAGAATTACTCGGTTTTAGACCGTGAGTTATTGGCTATGGTATGGTCTATTCTGAAGTTACAAAGATTTCTTCTAGGCGCACATTTCATTGTGGAAACCGACCAGAAAGCGCTTACTGCTATTCAGAGCAAAAACTTGAAGAGCTCGAGGTCCACTCGTTATGCCATAGCTCTTCAACCATTTCATTTCTCGGTTCGAGCTATCCGTGGTTCGGATAATGTAATGGCAGACATTCTGTCCAGATGTCCACACGATTCCACATGATTCTTCTGTCATATATATATATTTCCTGATATACAATCCAATATTATAATGACATGTTAGTAGATTTTTTCTCACTTTTTTTTTTTTTGAGGGAAATTTATAACATTGTACCATGTAATTATTTAAGAAGGCTTAGTTAGTGATATACGGGCCAAAAGATCACTCGGCCACATTTAAATAAATTATTTTCAGGATTGTATTAAGAAATTTACCAGTTGTCTTTAAGATTTGTGTTATTGATATTTTCGCAGCACATCATTGAAGTCTGCGAGTTTATGTCCATTGTGGAACTTTGAGGATATCAAGTCCTGTCCTACATTGGGAGCGGATGATGTCCACATCTTCTTCTATTGAATGTTTTATGTCACCGAAGATCAACACAT
The DNA here is from genome assembly GCA_024509875.1 of Oreohelix idahoensis. Classification (NCBI taxonomy): domain Eukaryota; kingdom Metazoa; phylum Mollusca; class Gastropoda; order Stylommatophora; family Oreohelicidae; genus Oreohelix; species Oreohelix idahoensis. The sequence goes on from JAMPIV010015944.1 coordinate 48,073, forward strand.
GTATTACTTATTAATTACTGTTACTTTATATAATGTAATAATATAGTGCGGTATATTAGTAAATTACACCGCTATTTGCAACACATTGTATGATAACACATAATATATTTAATTTCATATATTGGTATGAGAATAATTTGATTGTCATTATGTTGTTGCCATCATTGTGGCGTGTGTTGGTGGCACCTTCCTGGAATATATCAGCGTATACTTAGATAAATTTTTTCTCTAAGGATCTGAGATATGATCTCAGTGTCGCTCCATGCGTTGAGCTAATTTGTTAGGTATATATCCACGCATCATACGTGCGTTAGGAGCCTAGATTTTTTTCCGGCTCCAGGATTTAAAAAAAAAAAATGTTTCATTTTTTTTTTTCCAGGGAGGGTGCGGTAATGTTACGCACGGATCATTATTATTTTTCGTTTGTATAAACATTTTTCATATGTATGATCATTTTTTTGACTGAAGTGTGTATTATGTTTTCTATGGTCAAAGGGACATAATCCGAGTTATCGAAACTACAATTTTTTAGGAGTTTGCCTTCTCTTGTATAGAGACACGTTCGGTCTATAATTTCTTGAACGAAGCGTGACCACATCTCCTTATTTGGTAGTACCAGTCAACTATGGTAGATGTCTGAAACCTTTCTTAACGCTTCTTTTCATGACCATAAAAGGCGCGACTGTGTAAGACTTTTATCTCGAATGTTCTTAGAATCGTCTTATTGTGAACGGCAACTCAGAGATTGTCGTTCTGCGCATGTCAAAAGCTGGGAGTTCGTTCTGTGTGTTCCGCCCAGTTCGGCAGTTGAGAAATGGTTTAAGAAGCGAGCAGACGCAACTGCGTCTTGTGATTTTCTGAGGGAAATACAGTGTCTTTGTGAGTTAGTTAGCTAACTAGACTATTTCCAGTATTATTCACGCCTGCCTGGAGGCATATGTTCATGGTTGATTTTCCGAAATAAGGTAATTCCTCTTGTATCGAACTTTATGCTATCATCTAGAGGTTCGTCATTTTGTCGCCTATTTGCTCGCCTGTGTGATGCAAAATGGAGAGGTACTTTGACTAGGATTAAGTCACCGGTATCTTTATACCTGAACTAGTTAAATATATATGGGTCGCTCTAGACCAACAAGACTATTGTCTGTGTTCCAGGATTCGTTATATCAGAGATCACGTCCAAGTCAGATGGTTAGACTTAGGAACATTATAAGGTCGAGCTGACCTGTAGCCCATGTATGCTATTCACGTGCAGACAGTGAACGGACTTATTGTATACAACTGATCTGCTAGCATCAGAATGGGAGCATTTATTATTGTTTATGAACATTGAAGATCTGTAGCTGACACTGTTGCAGAAGTTATAGAAATTATTATTATTTATACAGCTTCACGAACTAGAACTCTATGATTTATGAATTTCTGAATCTATTGAACTGTGATGTCTTATGACGCATATATACAACAGCTGTCATTGCTGACTACAGAAATTGTTTTCAATGTGCCATATCATCTTGCTGAACTCGTTAACTATGTTGATGTCATAAGTATCATGACTGTTTTGTGGCGTGCAATAAATGGAAGAAACTTATACAACGAAGTTACCCTTTCTATGACTCTACACGTCATGTTGCCTGTGTGATAACCCTGTGAACTGTTCCACTACCACATACACAGCAACATCCTAAATCAGAGAAGACACCTACATCTTACACTTTAATACCAGGTGTCGATAAGGGTGGCAAGTTATGTCTTAGCTTACCACAATTCAAGGAAATATACACAAGTAACGTTGACTGGCGATGAATTCTGGCACAATTTTGATCTGCCTTATCCCAGGCTTTTATTTAGAAAAAATATTAGCTTGAGCTCAACGCACTTGCTTCTCACAAAATTTATTTTCAAAACTGGCCCTAAACTGACGCTTCTATTTGACTATATCGAACGTTCTAACCAATGTGACCATGTTTACAAGAGCCTTTGAAAAAATGTTACCCATTCTACACGTTGCCATAACAACCATATTTGCATTTGCAGTTCGACTAATAAGGTTTCGACTTACATATTACTACCGCCAATCAAATCGCAGCTAACTAGTTGGCCTCATTTCCCCTAAAGCAGTGTCCAAACACGCCATTATGAGCAAAAATGATCCTGTGTTGTCTGACACCCTCACTATAGTATTTTGGCTATAATTTGTTAATTATTAGACTAATTGCTTAACACCTAACATATTCTTTGTCAGCAAGTCCTAAGGCACCCAAATATATAAGTTTAATGGGGCTAAGTGTGTGCTTTTCGTTCAATAATATGTATTTGCTTCTACCACCCGTTCACTTCCATACCAAGGGATGTCTTCTGTACTGTCAGACTAATGTCAGGAGCTTAGACATAAATCAGTAGAATGTCAGGTTTCCCAATAAGAGCTTAAACCTGTTTTCAAAACCTAACCTCGTATCGTTAGTGTTTTTTATTACTGTTTATTTGAAAAAATCAGGCCTGCATGCCTTTCGCGTGGGATTGGCGTTCACTTTTTAATCGCGAGACGACGTGGTACAATTGCATGCGTTCCTCCGTGCATCTCTCTCTCTCTCTTCTAAGCCCGTCTGTCTTTTAGGTTAACGTAGTGTGTAGAATGACATTAATGCTAGTATTATATCTAGGTCATTATGCAATTTGCGTATCTCAAGGTTTTCTAAGAAACACAGTACCAGTTTTATTTTTAGAAACGCGTGTATGATGCTGTAGGCTGTTACTATCGTACGTGGAAGCGTTACAGTTATGCAGACGAAGTAGAAAAATGGGATCTCTGGTTCAGCCATTATGGCGTTCTACAACACAGGCGTACGCTATTGTGAAAGCCTAGTCTTTTACCATTCTTCTTTCTTTCTATTGTGTTATTTCGTTCTACTTTACATTTATTTTCTAATTTACATATGTGGATTAGAATTTTTCACGACAGCATCTCAGCTTCCACAGTTCTCCGGCAAGTTGTTTTTGGTCGGCCTCTCTTTCGCTTTCCCTCGGGGGTTCATAGCATAGCTGTTCTTGTGATGGTATCAGGGTCCCTTCTGAGGACATGGCCAACCCAACTCCAGCGTCTGCCAGCTATGATGTGTGCATGTCCTCCTGGTTACTCCGAATAAGTAGTTCTTGGTTGCTGATGGTGTTTGGCCAAAAGATTCGGAGAATTTTCCTTAGGCAGATTGTGTGGAAGGAGGACAGTTTCGACATTTCCTTCTCTGTTACTCTCCAACATTCCGCACCATAGAGAAGCACAGAAAGTACACAGCTCTCATACAGTCTTAATTTGGTGTTTGTGCTGTACTGGGAAGACTTCCAAATGTTGTTGAGAACAGCAAAGGCTGTTCTCGCTTTATTCATTCTGTTGTTAATGCCCTTGCTTGTTCCGCCGTCAGGTGTTACTATGCTTCCTAGGTAAGTAAATGTGTCTGTCTGTTCTAACTTCTGGTTCCTTACTGTTATTGGCTCAGGATTGCCCACATTTAGTGTCATGACCTCTGTCTTCTTCAAATTGATGTTCAGGCCAACCTGCTGGCCATACTTATTCAGTCTATCGGTTTTGTCTTGAATGTGTTGGTGTGAATGCGCGAGTAGTGCAATGTCATCTGCATATTCCAAATCTTCCCGTGTAGAAAACGTTGTCCATCTAATTCCTCTTGGACTGCCCTCTGTTGTCTGGCGCATCACCCAATCTATGACTGTCAAAAATAATGTTGTTGATAAGGGGCATCCCTGTCGTACTCCTGTTTTCACTTCGAAAGTTACATTACTCGATCCAACACTGCACGTAAAGTTAGAATAGAGGCTTTTTATAATGGAAACAATGCGGCTGGGAATTCCATAAGCCCTCAGAATTTTCCATAGGCTGTCCCTGTGTATGCTGTCGAAAGCCTTTTTCAAAATCAACAAAGTTAATGTACAGCTGTCTCAGCCATTCTGAGCACTGCTCTATAATGTTCCTGAGGGCAAATATATGATCTGCACATCTTCTGTTCTTTCTGAAGCCCGCTTGTTCTTTCCTCAGTTTATGGTCAACTGCTTTTGAAATTCTCTGGATGATTATTCTGCCTAGTATTTTGCTGGGAACTGAGAGGAGGGTAATTCCTCTCCAGTTGTTGCAGTCTGCAAGGTCGCCCTTCTTGGGCAATTTGACAATTATTCCTTTACTCCACTCTGTTGGTGTTGTCTCAGTTTCCCAGACTTGTGCAAATAGTAGTTCTAATAGTTCTGCTGCTAGTTCAGGGTCTGTCTTGAATAGCTCAGCATTCAGATTGTCGTGACCAGGCGCTTTTCCATTTGTTAGCCCTTTGATAGCTGTGATAATTTCTTCTTTTCGTGGAATGTCTGTATTTACGTCTAAGTCACTTTCAGCCTCAGGAACGTTCAGCTGAGTCTCTGGTGGTTCCTTATTCAGTGTTTCTCTGAAGTGCTTTGGAAATAGTGGAATGTACAAATTCTCTTCCTTGCTCTCCATGCATGCCCATTCCAAAGTCATGAGTTCTGATCCAGTCTGCGCAATGTTTTTCTAATATGTTAATAACACGTCTTTTATAGGTATTTCACCAAATGATAAATCATTTATATACTTGTGTATTGAGTGTGGGTCATTGGTATTATGGAATGTTATTATCACCACTGTTGCAAACGTGATTGTTACCGTTATCGTTGAATATTGTGTGCACTGTCACTCACCACACAGCTCACGTACGAGTCATGGATGTCAATAAAGGTTGTACACGCCTGGAACAGTTCGATCCTGTTTATTACGTTACAACACACAACGACGAAGTCACGATGACATCAACAAAGACACAATTCATGATAACTCAAATGCATCTGGTATACAGTTCCTCTACCAGTCTCAAATATGAATCTTCATACTGCAGTTAACACACCATACGGCCCATACACATCCTGGCCTACAAAATCTCTACTCTTCACATCAGTGCACAAAGACTGCATCTACGGCAGCTATATAATAATCAAGGCCTACAAAATCTCTACTCTTCACATCAGTGCACAAAGACTGCATCTACGGCAGTTATATAATAATCAAGGCCTACAAAATCTCTACTCTTCACATCAGTGCACAAAGACTGCATCTACGGCAGTTATATAATAATCAAGGCCTACAAAATCTCTACTCTTCACATCAGTGCACAAAGACTGCATCTACGGCAGTTATATAATAATCAAGGCCTACATAAATCCACTTGAACATACTGTGAAAGAACATCGCTAAACATTTACATAGTGCACTACGCGGCCACACACTCTCGATACACAGGGCTGACTTTCCCCAGTCAACGCCCAGAACAGAATGCTCTCCCGTACACACTCAGGGCACACACGAGACACGGCTGTTTTGAACACCGCTCTCAATACATGCGGACTAGCCACGAGGGCTCATCGCCCACGGCTCAAAACACTACAGGCTAACTATATCTCAACACTAGAGATAAACAGCGTTCTTCACGCTTTTCTTGTACTCTGACTCATGACACTAGGCGAAGATATTTTTAACAAATCCATTCCTAATCGGCAAGCAAGTACCATAATTCAAAAATTCAATCTGTCCCACAACATACTAAGATTTTCTTCACTTTGACCTTAACATATGTGCTGTTTAGGAATTGTGTTACTGGGGAATAGCTTTCTGAACAAAGACCTATATGTCTCTATTGATGCTGTTATTGATACTTTACTAATTGGTTTACTGTGTGATATTTTGTTGTGTACTTTCTCAAATGCTTCGTTCAGTGAGTTGAATTGTTCTTGGGCAATAAAAGCTATGTCAGTTATATCTTGTTTGTCTGTAATTTTCAGTATTTGTGTAATGATTGCTCTTGTAAGATTTTTATAAACTTTTTGTGTGAGATATATGTGGCAGTGATTCCCTATGAATGCTCTGCTATGATAAGCCTGTGGTATGATTTTGTGTTTGGCTAGTACCTTGTCCAAGTGTGGGCAAACTGGACCAGACCTAGCACACAGATCTTGAAACTGAAGTTTGGCCAGCGAATCTTGTGCATTTTCAAGTTTAACTTTAAAACTATCTGTCTCCTCCTTATCCTCACAAAGTTCAATACCTGCCTGAAAAAATTCAATTTTGGCTTCTAATTCTTCTGCCTGTTTCCAGTTCCTACCAAATCTCTTCAAGTTCTTAATAGTACTAATGTTTGCATGTATCTCTTGCGGATTCTCAAATATCTTTGCGTCTATTGTATCGGCTACCTGTTCTAGAAGTCGGTGGTGTTTCAAAACAATGCCTAATAAAATATGAAGGTAAGGAGGAGCATCATTTTCAATTTCAATCTCTAACATTGGTTTGTGTAAACAATTATGGTAACGTGCCACTTGCCTTTTATTCCCTTTCCCATATTTCATATCTATTGTAATCTCTTATCAACATGGCCAAACTTCTTGGTTTGCAAGTTGTATGCTCTCTGGATGTCTTTATTTCCTTGTTTTGCTGGAGACACCACAGACATGGGTATGTTCCTTGAGCTCCAGACAAACCAAACATTTTCATCAAAAAGTCATAATCCCCGAATAATAAAACAACTACTTTTTTACCACCCGACTCTAAATCTTTTAGTGACTCTATCTGAGCTTTCATACCATTCATAAATATTTATAAATTATCATATGTATCTCTGACTCTAGCCATTGATAAAAGGATGGTATTAGATTTATAATTTGGTTTCTCTAAATTTACTTCCTGCATTGTAACTTTGAACTGTGAATGAAAGAAGATATACAAACAGTTACTTAGAATTCTTTGGCAGCCGTCGTGTGTACAGGATTGTCAACCAAAGAACATTAATGGAACAGTCCTTATCTCACACACAATAAAAAAGACATTCATATTATAAATACAAGATTAACAAGACTTGAAAGATAGATCAAAGTATGTGGAAGTAATCTATCTATAGCTTTACATGTTTTCTGACGCTTATATACGCAGCTAAATATCATTATAAATGAATGAAAATGCAAAAACAGATAGTGCTTTACAAAATTCTATCACTGATTTCACTTTACCGATTGTATTATTTGTGTGATGTTTTATGCATATAGCGTCCGACTGACAGAGTGGTTAGAATGCTGGTCTCCCGCGGCTAAGGCACCGGGTCCGAAACACGGCGGCGTCACGCTCCAATCTACCCAGCTGTAAATGTGGACCTGACTCTGCTCGTGAGTTAGGGAAGGAAAATGCAGCGAGTAAGGAAACTGGTCAGCCCACCTCCCAAAGCTGGACCTAAAATAGTGAAAGCTCTAACACTTCACTACCCTACAGCAGTATCAGCTATGAGTCTACCTTTATCTGTGTGCATATAGATTATTACTCACGTTCATTTCTATTGCGTTTTCGTTCGTTTATCATTGTCGATGACTTTACGGTCGTAACTTTGGTCATTGTTGGTCCTTTGTCCTAGTGGGACGTAAGCAACCTGTTTTTGTTTACCCTAATAAAAATGTAAATAAAGATGCTCCATCAGAGTAACAAACATATAAAGATCAAAAACAAAACCCCAAATTTTTTTTTAAAATACTCTCACATAAAGACGATTTAGCTCGGCATACCTTTGAAAATGCATAGTTTCAAAGACTTGTTGAAAGACGTTACCTCGGTGGATAATCGAAGAGGTTACTTTTATGAAGAGGTTACCTTTGGGAAAAACTGAACATAAAAAGAACTTTGATGATGTTAGCTCTGTGAACAATCAGACATGTAAAAACCTTTGATGATGTAACTTTCGTAAATGATCAAACTTGTAAAAAAGGACTACAAACTCCACAGAAAGGCGTAATCTCCAAGAATCATTGAACAAGTATAGAATTTAGATAGTGTTACCTCTGAGAACCATCGAACATACAAAGACCACTGACGACTTTACCTCTTAGAACCATTGAACATAAAGTCAATCAAGGACTTAGAGAAAGACGTTATTTCTGAGACTCATTGAATATGTAAAGACTACCAAATACTTAAGTGAACGATGTTATTTTTGCGAACCACCGACTATGTAAAGACGACCACAGATTTATAGAAAGATGTTACTTCTGAGAACCATCGACCATATAAAGATGGCCACAGACTCTGTGATAGAATGAGGCGACCCCTCTCGATCTCTGTTTCACTACGGCAGTATCAGTTACATTTTTGTACTGATTTTTGTTGCATGCTTTCAATTGTCGCACTTTCTTTCTTTCTCTGCTATGTGTAGCAGATATTTGGTATTTAATTCTTACACTCCTCTCAGCGATAGTCGTCAGGTATATGTGTTTACATGTCTATCCCTGAGGATAGATTAGACGGTGATGCAAAGATGACAGACAGAAATCCTTTTGTACCACAAGGGTGCGACTGTTTTCGCACGTAAATGGCCAAGCGAGTTTACTTATCGCTGACATGGCTCGTGTGACCGACTAATTATTGTCGTGATAAGACACAGCACAGATGATCAAACAGGAGTTTGTGTTTGCATAAGGAGCGCCGGTCAAGAATCGAACTGGTGGGGTGACAGACACACCTGAGCAGAAATGTTGTAATATTTCCGGGTAGATGTAAGAAGTTACACGTAATCATTGACGAGAATATTTGAATGCCACGATTGCCATATATGGGAAACGTGAACTTTACACCATGTTCAAAATTTTCCCATGTCGGAAATATTTTGAATTTCACCACAGGACATGCATGTTTGAAAACGATTGGCTTGTTACTTAGCTTGAGTGACTTGCCACCCCTATCGACACCTGGTATTAAAGTGCAAGATGTAGGTGTCTTCTCTGATTTAGAATGTTGCTGTGTGTGTTGCAGTAGAACAGTTCACAGGGTACACCACAGGCAACATGACGTGTAGAGTCATAGAAATGGTAACTTCGCTTTAGTTTTATACCATTTATTGCACGCCACAAAACAGTCATGATATTTATGTCATCACCAGCATAGTATAACGAATGCAGCATTCAAAATCATATTAACTGATAGTCATGTAGGATTCAATACTCAATAGTTGTATTGTAAACAGATATCATAAAGTTCTGGTTCGTGAAGCTGTATAAATAATATATATATAACTTCTGCACAGTGTCAGCTGCAGATCTTCAATGTTCATAGACAACAATAAATGCTCCCTTTCTGATGCTAGCAGATCAGATGTATACAATAAGTCCGTTTACTGTCTGCACGTGAATAGCATACTGGGAATACAGGTCAAACCGACCATTATAACGTTTCTAAGTCTAACCATCTGACTTGGACGTGATCTCTGATATAACGAATCCTGGAACACAGACAATAGTCTTGTTGGTCTAGAGCGACCCATATATATATAACTAGTTCAGGTATAAAGATACCGGTGGCGAAAAACCTAGTCAAAGTACCTCTCCATTTTGAATCACACAGGCGAGCAAGGAGCGACAAAATGACGAACTTCTAGATGATAGCAAAAAGTTCGATACAAGAGGAATTACCTTTCTTCGGAAATCAACCACGAACATATGCCTCCAGGCAGGCTTGAATAATACTGGGAAATAGTCTAGTTAGCTAACTAACTCACAAAGACAACGTATTTCCCTCAGAAAATCACAAGACGCAGGTTGCGTCCGCTCGCTACTCAGACCATTTCTAAACTCCCAGCTGGGCGGAACACACAGAACGAACTCCCAGTTTTTGACATGCGCAGAACTCATCTACATGAGTATCAATTCACACAAAGCAATTCTAAGAACATTCGAGCTAAAAGTCTTACACAGTCGCGCCTTTTATGGTCATGAACAGAAGCGTTAAGACAGGTTTCAGACATCTACAACAGTTGACTGATACTACCAAATAAGGAGATATGGTCACGCTTCGTTCAAGAAATTATAGACCGAACGTGTCTCTATACAAGAGAAGGTAAACTCATAAAAAATTGTAGTCTCGATAACTCGGGTTATGTCCCTTTGACTGTAAAAAAACATAATACACACTTCAGTCAAAAAGTGATCATACATACGAAAAATGATCATACAAAGACTTTGGAAAAAGTAATTATTTGTGCGTAACACTATCGACCAACCCAAAAGGACTTGAACAATTACTTCTGTCCACCAAAAAACACAGCGAGGCCCAGAATCTATACCTAAACACCAAGAAGACCAAAGTATTGACAACAGACAAAGTAAAGACCAAACCAGAAATTGAAATTGATAACGAAGAACTGGAAAGTGTCAATGAATTCGAATACTTAGGATCAATCATTAACAGCTCTGGCGACTGTGCAGTAGAAATTAAAAGAAGACTTGCAATTGCTTCACATAAGCTAATACAGATGAAAAACCTATGGCATGGCACAAGCAAAGAAACAAAGTTACAACTGATCAGAGCATGTATATTCCCAGTAGCAACATACGGCTGCGAGACTTGGACACTCAATAAAACAGTTGCAAAAAAAGATTACATCATTCGAAATGAAATGCTACAGAAGGATGTTGAGAATACCCTGGACAGAAAAAAAGACCAACAGAGAAATACTGCACTCACTAAACGTACAGGAACATTGGCTCCTAAATACCATCGCAATAAGGAAGCTGAAATTTTTCGGTCATATAAAAAGACATAATAGTCTGGAAAAAAACAGTGATGGAAGGCATGGTCCCTGGAAAAAGGGGAAGGGGTCGACCTAGACGACGGTGGACCCAGGACATCACAGAGAGTCTGAACTTGTCTTTGGCTGATGCAGGTCGACTTGCCCAGAATCGTGTTGCGTTCAGAGCAGCTGTAATGGAGACAACGTTCTGGAAAGAATATGTCACATGATGATGAACACTATGATATAGTGTATTTGGACGAATCTTGGGTTAATGCTCATCATACGAACGAGAAAGAATGGCAATCTGTTGACGGAGACCATAGAAGGGAAATTCCCAGCAGCAAAGGTCAACGCATTATATTAGCACATGCTGGCAGCAGACAGAATGGGCTTGTCCGTGATGCAGAGCTTATTTTTCAATCAAAGTCTGTAGATGGTAGGGACTACCACAGTGAAATGAATGGGCAAATATTTCGAGATTGGATAGTGAATACACTCCTCCCGACTCTAGATAGGCCGTCTTGCCTGGTGATGGATAATGCGTCCTATCATAATGTTCTAGCGCAGGAGGATAAAGCTCCCACTTCGGCAAGCACGAAAGACGAAATCAGGAGGTGGCTTATGAATGAAAATATCTTCGCTGACAACAGCTATTTAAAACCAGAGTTGTTGCAGCTTGTGAGACAGAGGAATAAGACAAAAGTGTATCTGATTGATAAAATCATCCAAGAGCAGGGTCATGTTTCTCTTCGACTCCCACCTTACCATTCTCACCTTAACCCAATAGAGCTGATTTGGGCTAGAGTTAAAGGGCAAGTGGCCGCCCAGAACACCACTTTTAAAATGTGCGATGTTAAAGACATGACTCGTGAGGCTCTTTCACGAATAGACACAGAGTACTGGGCTAAATGTGAAGAGCGCGTGCTCCAGGAAGAAGAAGATTACTGGCAGCGAGATGGCTTGCAGTTTATCCAAGCAATAACTGTTGTGAACTTATTGGAGTCGTCCGATTCGGAATGAGGCACGTCGATCGCATTCCTTCGTTTGTGATAAACTAATTTCATATGCCAGTTTATAATAACACATAAACAGTTACGATTCGTCATAGCTTCCTGATGATTTACTGCTATCATGGTTCATTTTCAGATCATCATTCCTCGTATCAAAATCACGTGAACAACCAATAACACATTTAGGACACGCCTTTGAACCGTCTTGTCGCACAAATGTTGTGATTTACTGTAAGAATTAATGTTACGGGCAGATTTAGGCAAATGTTCCAAGAAGATCAAAGAAAATCGCCGTTTTGCAAAGTTCGCGACAGCTGTGGATGTAATGATCGCAAAATCTTAACTGCATGGGAAATCTAAGACTGCATGCAAAAATTCATGTCCATACAACAAACAGTTTTGGAGAAAATTGACGCTTTCTGTGGGCACGAATTTCCGAACGGACTATAACAAATATGCAGGCCACCAAGAACCACTTTTGTCAGTCGAAGGTAAACGGAGAAGAGGAAGGCAAAGAAAATCCTGGGCTGATAACATCAAAGAATGGGCAGGGCACGGTTTTTCCAAACTTATACGCATTGCTGAGGATAGAGAGCAGTGTGTCACTGGATTGCCTCCCCTTGCTTTTCAGTAGTGGTCCACTAATGGTCACAACGCAAGCGTATCTAAAACTAGGTCGTCCAAGGTATCTATCTTCACGCAAGATTACTTGTGGCAAAGATGTAGATAGAAGATGAATGGCGTTTCTACCTTATATATATATATATATATATATATATATATATATATATATATATATATATATATATATATATATGTGTGTGTGTGTGTGTGTGTGTGTGTGTGTGTGTGTGTGTGTGTGTGTGTGTGTGTGTGTGTGTGTGTGTGTGTGTGTGTGTGTGTGTGTGTGTGTGTGTGTGTGTGTGTGTGTGTATTTATCAAGAAAAACTGGCTCATACGTTTGCTTTCGTACATATAAACTGAATCAACTATTATTGTTTAGTTTAAAATAACATACAACAAATTTAATAGTCAATAAGTTCAATAAGTTAAAATAAGGATTAAATGGGGGGGGGGGGGGGGGGGGGGGGGGGGGGGGGGGGGGGGGGGGGGGGGGGGGGGGGGGGGGAAGTTATATTCAATTTTTCCTCATTGAGGTTTTGGTAGGGCGTTAATAATGTCCGTATTTTTTGCTGTAGCCTGTTACACACAACTAAGCCCCAGATGAGTCCTGCAGCTGTGGTTTCCATCACTTCTTTTTGGTGATGAGTACACCTCTCCACATAATTCGTCCACTGTAGGCGGTTGGTGGTGATACTCTTCTCTCACACTAGTGGCGTGGGAACTTGTACTTAAGTCTGATGTTTTGTAACCACGAACTGTGACAAATAGACAGAAACAATTGCCTTCTGCTGAGTACATTTGTTCTCCGCAAACTAACAGGCCTATTGTCATGCGCTCCACCCACCAATGTTAACCCCTCAGAAGAATTAAATTCCCGAGCACACAATGTAACTCAGGGAATATGATGAAAATTTACCAAAATCCTTCCGGGTATTAACTAGGAAATTGCGTCTGGAGTCTCTCCACATGTAAGCCTACCTTGCCGTGGTTGGAGAGCTTGAGCGCCCCAATGATCCCGGGAGCTATGCCGGCGGGAGTTTTACTCCTGGCAGGGTCACCCAAGCCGGACAGGTCCTGGGTGAGGGGCCAGACTAAATGGGCTGAGGAGTGGGTGGAACCCTATAGGTGTAGATGCAGAACCCACCGGCGAGTGGTACATGCTCTGGTCTGCACCAATCCACCCCCACTTCATGGGTTAAATGCTTTCTTGCCTCATTCTTCACTGTTTGTCGTCTATCACGCCCACGGCGACCGTTGCCTCAATTGGCTGTGTGTGGTGTACCCGGAAACGGGGCCTCCCAGCACTGAGGCACAGTTAAGTCCCCGATGTCACTTATCGGTGCAGAATTGAGAGAGATGGCTGAGCATCACAATCCCCCCTGTGTTGCAGCATGATGAGAACCCAGCATTGCACACTGAGCTTGGGGGGATCACTTGGGCACCAGACTTAATACTGGCTCTTGACTGGATGGCCGCATGCAGGAGATTTCTACAATGGAGGGTTGGCAGGTGGTGGGTATCTGGAAGTGGCTCTGTGCAGGACGTGAGGATTCCTTGGGAGAGCCCAGAACCAGAGCACAGCATTGTGCAAGCTCTGCATAGTTGGAGAGCCCCCTGGATGACGGGGAATGCGCAGTGTGCTACCCCACCTATCCCCAACTGCTAACTTAGAACCAGAAGTGGGGTCCTCTGTATGCGTGCCAGGCCAGGATAAAACGCCTGGGAAAGAGACTGGAGCTCAGAACTCCCTAACTCAAAGTTGAAGGATGGCAGAAAAGCCACGGGAAAGACAGGGCTATTTTGAAGATAACGCAACCATATTTTCACCATACGAGCTCGGACGCCGCCTCGGTAAACAAGGTCCGCGCAGAGCAGTGACACCCCCAGGCTGCTTGCGAATAGTCTACTACTGGGAACATAAACAGATTAGGGATGAGCCCACTCTCCCGTTGAGCAGGTGCTAAAGTCGTAGATACTGGGCCAGAAGGCGCACCGGAAACCACAGTATCATGCAACTCGCTTTTTTTTTTTTTTTTTTTTTTTTTTCTATGGAGAGTACACCGTCAAATAAATCTCGTTCTGGTGCTCGCCCTGTGGAGCTCCACCAGGCAGGTGCAGTGCCGGGCTCTGAGCCTCGACAGAGCCCACCCTCAGCTACTGGAGGACCCTCTAGACCGTCTTGTGGAGTCAGCAGACGGCGGAGGAGAACTACTGACCAAAACAAAACAGAAAAAGAGAAAACCAGAGTGCCACTTGTCATAATGCACTGGAATGCAGAGGGAGTGAACAGCAAGCAGGCTGGATACAGCAAAAAGACAGAGCTGGAAAACATCTTGTATGAGAAGCAAGTCAGTGTTTGCTGTATCCAAGAGACTCACTTGAAAGCAGATCAAACCTTTAAAATAAGGGGATATCAATGCTTCAGATCCGACAGAAAAGATAGACGAAAAGGAGGAGTACTTACTCTTGTAAGGAATAACATTCCTGCACACGAAAGGAAAACCTTCATGGATGGAGCAGAATATCAGCTGCTGCAGATAAAGGTAGACAAGATGGAAATAGAACTCCTGAACTATTACTGTCCGAACAACAAACCTCTGAGTCTCAGCTCTATACAGGTACCAGCCACCAACTTTATAGCAGTTGGAGACTTTAATAGCCACTCCCAGAGCTGGGGCTATAACCATCTGGATCACAGAGGTGAAGAGGTTGAAACTTGGCAAGATGATCACTCCCTAATCCTAGTCAATAATGCCACAGATACTCCTACCTTCTACTCCAGAGGATGGCACACAACTTCAACACCAGATCTTGCCTTCTCCACACCAGATATAGCTGGATCTATTAGTAGAGAAGTAGGAGATCAACTAGGGGGAAGCGACCATCGCCCAATCTTTCTTACTGTCCAGAGTGCAACTCTCAGTACAGGCCCAGCCATTACAAGATGGAACTACAAAAAAGCCAACTGGGGTTTATTCAGGCATCAGGTGAACACGCTGCTGTCTACCCTCAAGGTACAGAACAGAGATATTAATGAAGTGGTAAAAGACTTCAACAGATGCATACTACAAGCTGCAAAAGAAACCATTCCCAAAGGATGCCGGCGTAACTACATACCATACTGGTCCAGCACACTCCAAGAACGTCAGGAAGCTATGGACAAGGCTAGAAAGAACGCAGAGTCTCAGCCTTCACTTGAAACTCACAACAAATGGAAAAAGGCTGTAGCAGAGTTTCAGAGAACAAAGCTAGAAGAAAAACGGAAAAGCTGGAGAACTAAAACGGCATCGCTGAACCTTGAGAAAGACGGCAGGAAACTTTGGAGATTAGTCAAGTCTCTAAATGAAGAGCGTTCCTCACCAAGGCAGACTATCACATTGGATGAAGGTGGCAAACTTTTCAGAGGAAAACAAGCTGCAGACTTGTTTGCTAGAAGATACAGTTCAGAAAGCAACTTACCCATTAACATAGACCATCAGAGAGAGATAAGAAAAGAAATACTGGCAACCATGGGACAGACAGATACTCCTGCCCCAATGAGGGAACCCATCACACTAGGAGAACTACAGAAGGCTATTTCCAAGCTTAAGTTTCAAAAGTCACCCGGCCCAGACAAAATCAGCAACGAAATGCTAGTAAATCTGAGCTCAGCAGCAAAGACAAAACTGCTTGAGATATTCAACCACAGCTGGTTGAAAGGAACGGTACCCCAAGTATGGAGAGAAGCCATCACAATACCCCTACTAAAGAAAGGGAAATGTAAGACCGAGGCTGCAAGTTACCGGCCAATCAGTCTCACAAGCTGTGTTGGGAAGTCTATGGAGCGAATAGTCAACCACAGATTGAAATGGTATTTAGAGTCTGAGCAGATCCTGGTGCCGGAACAAGCTGGATTTAGAGAATGCTACAGTATAGAAGACCAAGTTACTTACTTGTCTCAAGCAATAGAAGATGCCTTTCAGGAGAAGAAAAAGGTCCTAACGATCTGGGTCGACTTCAAGCAGGCCTTTGACAGGGTGTGGAAAGATGGCCTCATTGCAAAACTTGGGAGAGGTGGAATCCAAGGCAACATGATGAAATGGATCCAGTCATACTTGCATAACAGGAGAACTAGAGTCACTCTTGACGGTCTGCAGAGCAGAAAAGTGTTGCTCCATCAGGGGGTACCTCAAGGAGGAGTAATTTCCCCTACACTCTTCCTTGTTTACATCAATGACCTGGTGAAAGATCTCCCTGCAGGAGTGAAAGCTGCCTTATATGCAGATGACCTAGTACTCTGGTGCGCTGATGAAAATGTCACCACAGCAAATTATAGAATGCAGCGGGCAGCAGACATGCTAGTGTCATGGGCAGAGAAATGGCTTATCACAATAAACACAGACAAAACCTCCACAACACTGTTCTCCCTCGCCCCCAAGGACAAATCAGCTAACATACACCTAGGGACAACCGTTATCAAGGAAGAAAGCTACCCCACCTATCTTGGGGTGACATTTGACCAAAGGCTTACATGGAATAAGCATATTGAAAATGCAGAAGGAAAGGCCCGAAGACGACTAGGCATACTCAGAAAATTAGCAGGTACCAACTGGGGAGCAAATGAACGAAATCTAAAGAAGATTTATAATGGAGTAATAAGACCACACTTAGAGTTTAGCTCAGCAGCATGGTCATCAGCTGCTAACTCACATCTGCAGTCTTTGGACAAGGTGCAAAATCAAGCTCTCAGGCTCATTACAGGAGCCATGAAAACTACACCAATAACAGAGATGCAGAAGGTTGCTGGATTACAGACATTGTCCCATAGAAGAGACACAAAGACCATGATCCAGATGGAAAAGTACAACAGTATGCCAACGCACCCAATGAAGGCAAGACTAGATGATCTGGCATTGGGACGTCTAAAGCGTAGCAGCTTTGTGCATCGGGGAAAAAGACTTATAAGACAGCATCAAGAAGACCTATCTATGAAGACAACACCACTGAAGCCCACCCTATACCCTGTACCATGGGAGCAGGCCAGCAGTGCCCTCCAAATTAATACGTCGGTCAGTGGTCTCACAAGTGGATGTGAGTATAATGATCTGCAAAAAACGAACTGCTACATTGAGTATGATCCAAGAAAGCTATCCCGATCAATCATGGATACATGCCTATACAGATGGATCAGCAACTAATGCTGTTAGGAATGGAGGTGCCGGTATCTTTATCTCATATCCTGACAACCACTATGAGACTAGGCACATTCCCACTGGTAAATTCTGTTCCAACTATACAGCTGAGGTTCAAGCTCTAGAGCAAGCTGCAAATATGATTTATAACACCAACTCTGACTGCCACCAGGTAGTCATCCTCACAGATGCACTGTCTGTCCTGCAAGCTCTCAAGGGTGGTAAACTCCCGCATCTGAGAAATGAACTAAACAAGGTAGCTGCCAAAAAGAGAACCATACTTCAGTGGGTACCATCTCATTGTGGTGTACCCGGAAATGAAAAGGCAGATAAACTTGCAAAAAAGGGAGGTGAATGTGAACAAGAAGATAATGAAGTCACATACTTTGAGAAAAAGAGAGCTATCCAGACTATAAGAAGAGAACAGAACCAACCCAAAGACGACTATCACACTCTCGACCGGCAGGGACAGATAACTATTTTTCGACTCAGGACAGGGCATAACAAACTGAATAAACACATGCACAAGTTACGATTGTCTGCTTCACCACTGTGCACATGTGGATTAAACGAACAAACTGCTGAGCATGTTCTACAGGACTGTCCTCTGTATGACCAGTTAAGAAAGATATACTGGCCCAATGACTCAACACTAAACTCAAAGCTATATGGAGTTAAAGAGGAACTTCAAACAACAGTCGAATTCATCATGAGAACTCGTCTGACGGTGTAATCATCAAAGATGCGATCGCAAGAAGAAGAAGAAGCGTCTGGAGTGCATGAATAATGATTTGCCTGAATTACAATTAAAAAGGTATATAAATCTCACAAAATGATTCTATACACTTTAGGCACATTTGATGTAATTATCACTCAATACTCATCGCTACTTCCGTCGGAGTTCTAGGGTCATCTCTGCT
Organism: Oreohelix idahoensis; assembly: GCA_024509875.1. Lineage (NCBI taxonomy): Eukaryota > Metazoa > Mollusca > Gastropoda > Stylommatophora > Oreohelicidae > Oreohelix > Oreohelix idahoensis. Next base: position 66,405 of record JAMPIV010015944.1, read on the forward strand.
GTCGGGTTTTCCGCACGACTAGTCAGAAACAATCACCAGCTCTTGCTGTAGTGGTTCATGAATATACTATTTTCATAAGTTGAGGTTGCCAGCATCATATATAACCACTTAGAAAGAAACCTGTAGAATTTACATTATGAAATAAATTGTATACACTTACTCCAAAATTTTGGGAATACATACTTCTCCTGGCACAGATTAAGAATGGAAACACAGCTCTTTAGTTAGATGCTGTTCGAATCACTTAGGTCTGGAAATATGATTTAATTCCTCTGACAGCTGGTGTTCTATGAATCCTGCCTGGGAAAACTTTTGTTAAAATTCCTCTCTGACTCCTTGTGATAAATTCCCCAGTTTCCAGTCTTGTATTAAAATTGCGGGTTTACTTGTAAATTCCAAAGTTGTCCAACACTCGATCTGGTACTTATAGTTGTGGAATTGTAAGTCCTATCCTCTTTCCTCTGGCTTGTAGGAGGTGTATAGTTGACGCTGCGATGCAGTCTGTGCTGTGTGTGTCTGATTTCTACAGTATATCTCACACTCCTTAGTTTCAAATCCCAGCTGTGTTTCCTGCTGAATGTTCCAATCAATTCATTATGGATTCTGGCGAACCAATCAAATCTATCTAGCACTGTTTTGGTGGGGAAGTTTTTCATTACTCATCCCACGCGCATTTGAAAATATTAAATTTAATATACACGCGTGGCCTCTTACAACAGTGATGTCAAATCGTTACAAAATGACTTCCGGTGCACCTCAGTCTATCACAATACCGTGTGTTTTCTGGCGTAATGGCTTCCGCCCAGATGTCTAGCCAGACAGATTATCTAATTATCCCCGTTATCTGCATGCCCCCGCCAGACAGATGGCTGGTCAGACATTGTTGTCTTCTTTCATCGTACGCACATACAAGCTTGTGTCAACCTGATCAACAGCTTTCCAATGGGGTCAAATGTTTGACAGGTGGTCAGACGGATTCAAAGAGATTGTCGTGAAATATTCTAATCCACAAATATAAATTATCAGGTAAATATACAGCCTAATAAATACATATAATAAAGAAAGAAAGAAGAATGGTAAATAACAATGACTGTACTCGAAATCCCCCTTGTTTTCTACTTCGTCTGCAAATTGTAACGCTTTCACGTTGATAGTAAAAGCCTACTGTATTATTACCCGCTTTCTTCAATGAAACGTGTGCTGTATTTCTTGGAAAAACAGTGAGATACGCAAGCTGAACAATGACCTAATTTTAATATTTCATTCATTCCATTTTATACACGGCGTAACTAAAGACAGATGGACTAAAGGATAGAGAGAAGGGAGAGGCCTAAAGCAGAACACGTGCAACACTAAACACGCGTCGCGCGATACACAATTGCTGCCATCACGCGTGTAAGGCCACATGCACTAACTTTATTTCAAATCGACAGTGATAAAATTCACTACCCTTCCCAGAGTTAGGTTTTTAAATCCTGAAAAACGCTTATTAGAAAAGATAACATTAGATGGGTTTACGTTTGAAAACATTACAGTACCCAGACAGCACATCTTCGAAACAGGAGGTAGAAGAAATTGCATATTTTGAACGCAGCATATTAGCTCTATTAAATATATATATTTGGGTTCCTTAGGGTTTGCTGACAAAGAATATGTACAACGTTATGAAATAGTCTAGGAATTAACAAGTTATAGCCAAAATAAAATTATGGTGCTGTCAGACAACACCCAAAATCAGAATCGCTCAGTGGTAGATTTTTTAAACCACCATTGTACGGGAAATGGGCCACAAGTTACATTTGAACTGATTGGCTGGAATGATATGTAAGGCTAAACACGATTAGTCGGACTATAAATGCTATCCTTGGTTGTTAGGGGAGACGTAGGAAGGTAAAATTTTTTCAAACACTTGTCGAAACGTGGCTCCATTGGCCAGACTCGCTGATATAATCACTTAGGAGCGTTAGTTCGAGACCACTAGTTCAAATAAGCTTGATAAAGCAACAGTGCGTTGAAGCCAGCTCATATTTTTGCTAAATAAACGCCTGGAACATAAGCAGATGGGAATTTGTGCCAGTATTTGTGCCAGAATTCATTGCTAGTCAACGTATCTGTGTTTATTTCCATGAATTGTGGTAAGCTTGAAACATTCAGTATCTTTTAATGAAAATTGAATGTGAATTGTTAATTTATGCCTGTATATATGTGTAGTTCAGTAGCAAACATGATGTAAAGCCTATAATGCTCCAGCCTGAACAGAAGGTGTCGGAGGAAAGTAAAACGGCATGGAATGGCCAAACAGTACACAGACACCTAGATTATTGATTAGACAGAAATAATGCTGGAAGTGCAGAGGCGTAGTAACCATTAAGGAGGTTAATACTGGTATAAAGTATTTCAGATGAAGCTGACAGTTGGCCTAACGCTCTGAACTCAATGTTTGTGATGTATTGTGATCAGTGTAGAAAGAGAGTATAAATTAGTTATGACGTAGAAGGTACATCCTTCTTGTTTTCAGGGACTGTGGTCTTAACGTTATTGAGCAGCACCTGGTCAGAGCTTTGCTGAATCCAGAGTCGGACAGCATACTCCTTGGTCCATTTAGCTATCAGTGAGGTGTCTCCAGAGCCCAGGGGAGAAATCGAGCAGAGGAGTCTTTTCCTGCCGCCATCACGCAAGATAAGCTGATGTGGCCAGCTGAGCTCAACATTATGTACCCCCATCTTAAAATAACATTGTAACATAAACTTAAGAGGGGAAGTAAATTGTTTTAATACCAGGAACTGAGAACATCTCCAATACTAGTTCCCATAGAAACAAACTATTGAAGTCATGATGACAAATACCAACAGAGCTTGAACAAAACAAAACCAGTATTACCTCATATTACTACTACACAACTGACACACATAGGATATTTTTAATAATATATGTCACTACAATATTCATATTGATAAATTCTGTACATATAACTTGTAATTAAAATTGATTGTGATTCCTGGTTCCCTTTGTATTTGAATCAGGACACATATACATTCATGACAGCAATGAATACATATTGCTATTTGAACAGTTATCAGTGACTCCTTTAATATATCCTTGTAGAGTGTTTTATGTATGTGAGTGTCACAGTGTTGTCAAGTGTAGTGGAATAAATTAAATTGTTTATCTGTCTGTTGTTGTTTTGACTTACACTTCATCATACACATACCCTAGACATATAACGTAGTCATCACACTATTCCAGAATAATTCTGACTGAGGTATACATATGTGGCAGCAAGTAAGGTTATATATAATACACTACTCTTATTAGATATATATACCTTCACAGCTGATCTCAGTCAGTACACTAAGTCCCCTATAAATATTTATAACATCCCACTTCACCACATATATTGGGGTCTCGCTCGTCCGGGATTTTGAATCTTTACCTATTAAAAATAGTGGGGGTAATTCACTTCAGGGAATATAAGAATTAAAAGGTATCCTTGGGTGGAATTAAATAAGGTTGAGCTCACGGTGCCTGTGTTGTCCATTAGATATATATTTAGAGATTGAATTGTTGGTTAGACATTGTATAAATTTACCTGATAGACAATGGCGGACCTGGCCAAATTTCGATCTGCTGCTGTTCAGACTGCAAAAGAGTTAGGATTAGATGGGCAAGTTATGGTTGCCTATGTCACTACGGAATGTGACAAATTTATTGAACGCGAAGAAAGAAGGTTTGAAGCCGAAAGAAAGTTAGAGGCTGAAAAAGAAATTAAGAGGTTGCAGATTGAGGCTGAGGCTAAGAAATTGGAAGCAGAAAGAGAAGAAAGAAGATTAGTTGCAGAAAGAGAAGAGAAGAAATTAGCTGCAGAAAGGGAAGCAGAAGAAAGAAGATTAGCTGCAGAAAGAGAAGAGAAGAAATTAGCTGCAGAAAGGGAAGCAGAAGAAAGAAGATTGACTGCAGAAAGGGAAGAGAAGAAATTAGCTGCAGAGAGGGAAGCAGAAAAGGAGGAGAAGAGATTACAAAGGGAACATGAGTTACGACTAAGGGAGTTTGAGTTTCAGGGCCATGCTCCTGAAAATGGTGCCAGTCCCTTTGCCTCTGATGCCACCGCTAGCCAGGGAGCCTCAACCTCAGCTATGAATTTTCATTTAGATCATTTTGTTGAGAAAGACGATGATATAGAGAGCTACCTAAATAGGTATGAACTATTAGCTACCACGTATGGGTTAGAGAGAGAGAGGTGGAGCTTAAAGTTATCTCAAGGACTTCGTGGGGCAGCTTATGAAGTTTTTGCAAAAATGAGCAGAGGTGATCAGGAAAATTATGACATGCTAAAGCAGGCTCTTTTGTTAAGATATGAAAAGAATGCAGAATTTTATAGAAAAAAATTTAGGAATGCTAAACTACTGTCAGGTGAAACCTATCACCAGTTCTCTGCACGAATAGAGACATACTTGGAGAAATGGACTTCTCTGGGGAAACCCCAAGATCTTAAGGAAATGGTCCTTATAGAGCAATTAAGAGAGTCCATGGCTCCAGACCTGAGAAAGTTTCTCATGGAACAAGGTGCAGAGAGGCTGGGTGAGTTGCTAAATGTTGCTGAAAGGTATCAAGCAGCTCAAGCAGAGGTAACAGGTAATAAAAAGAAACAGGTGGACAACTTTAGGGCACCACAGAACTTTAATAAATTTGATCCTAGGGATCAAAACAAAGGTAATCACCAGTTTGATAGGCCACGGTATGAAAATAAAAATAAATTCCCACAATTCGATGAAAGGAAATATGATGAAAGAAAATCTTTCAACCAAGGAAAAAGGTGGTGTAAAAATTGTCAGATGGACAATCATGACACTGACCGTTGCAGAAGGAAACCTGTGTATATGGCAACCCTTCAGGTCAGGTCGACCTCAAGACAGGAGGAGGATATTATGTTGGATACCACTCCAGAAGAGATGAGGAAGGCACAGGCTGGGGATAAAACACTCAAGCCTTGTTTCAGGAAATTGTCAACTTGTCATACAACTCCAGGCAAGGGAGATTTTTACATGAAAAACAAGTTGATGTATAGGAAGACTGGAGCTAGATCCAAAGGTCAGGGACAGCTGGTACTTCCTAAAAGATATAGGGCAGACTTAATAAGGAGCCTACATGTGAAACCAGATGAGGACCATGAGAAGATAGGTACCATCATTCAAAAGGTGGCTCACAATTATTATTGGCCCAAAGCAAGATGGGACATTGAGAATTTTGTAGAAAGGTATAGCATAGCACATGAGGGAACACCCACAAGTGGGAACATGGATCAGGACCTGGACACGCCACGGGGCAAAATTAGGCCTGATAATAAAAAGAAAAATAGATTTGATAAAGTGGACCAAATGGAATGGGAAGCCCCTTTTCACGGACAAGCTTCACTTAACTGTTTTACAATGGCCACTATGCGGAGAGTGCAAAAGGATGTCTTACCCCAGGATAAGCCGAAAATCCCTCAATCGGACTTAAACAAACTGGAGGAAGAGGATGTAGAGAGGAAATCTCTCATCAAGAATTTTAAGTGGGGAGAAAGCCCCAAAAGAAAAATTGGTAGCGGTCGTTTTATGCATGATAATTCTGGGAAGAAAAATCATCACTATAGAGCTTCGAGTGGAAGAGACCATACCGGTGCATGGACAAATAGGTCCACAAAATTAAAGGTCCATATGTAGCTTTGTTAAGAACGTGGACTGATGAAAAGGCAGAGGAAAACATTACATCTTCATACCAATATGTGAATGAGCTGACCACTCGTTTAAAAACTGGCTGGAAACTTGCCAATGAAAATTTGAAACAAGCCAGGAAGAAACATGCTGCCTATTATAACAGGAAGGCGAAAGACAGAAATTTGGCTGTGGGAGAGAAAGTACTGCTTCTTTTGCCCGGGAGCCAGAATAAGTTACAAATTGGATGGCAGGGTCCATATACAGTTTTAGAGAAGGTATCTAGAACAAATTATAAGATAGATAAGAAGGGGAAAGAAAAAATCTATCATGTGAATCTCCTGAAGAAATATTTGGAAAGAGAACATCAGGAGGAGACACACTTGTTGACCTTGTCCATCGCCATGGAGATGAAAAAGGAACAACTTTCATCATTTGAGTATCCATTACACCCCTGTGAGACAGCAGCACAGGTGAAAATCAGTACACATTTAACGAAAACTCAGAAAGAGAGAGTGCAACAGGTTCTAAATAATCATGCAGAGGTGTTAACAGACCGACCAGGGCATACAAACCCATTGGAATATGATATGAAACTGATAGACCCCACACCTGTCTGTATGAAACCATATTCGATTCCGTTTGCTAAGGAGAAAGCTTTGAAGGAAGAGATAGACTATCTGTTGAAGGAAGGAATTATTTCGCACAGTGAATCTTCGTATAGTTCCGGTGTTGTACTCTTAAGGAAGCCCTCTGGAGAACATAGACTCTGTATAGATTACAGGAGACTGAATGCTATTACAGAAGGATAGGTGGATCCATGGCCGGATACAAATCAGCTGTTTGCCAGACTAAATAAAGCTAAATATTTCTCAAAAGTGGATCTGAGTAAAGGATACTATCAGATTCCAGTAAAGCCTGAGGTTAGACCATACCTAGCTTTTAGTACCTCAGAAGGACACTATGAGTTTAATAGATTGCCATTTGGATTGAAGAATGCGCCTAGTGTCTTCTCTAGAATGATGAGAAAATTGTTGGATGTAAACATTTCGAAGGAACGTAATGAATCCCTGAGTTGCCGCTTTGATTGAGGATATTCCGAATGTTTCATACAGGATAATAAGAAGATTATGGGATCCACTACGAAAACTCTGCTATCACCAGGTATATGTTATCTCCTCATAACGTACATTTTTGAGGGAAATATAATGTTCTCTGGACATGTCATTGCGCAGACTCAGAGAAGAGAAATGGTGAATACGGGTTGCGAAGCAGCATTAAGACAAGCACTCACACTTGCGGCTGTTCAGTAACATAACCGAAATATATTATTGGTTGTAGAAGTCTGAGGCAGATTTCAGAGTAGTGCCTACTCTGAATGGACCCAACTACATAAAACCATGATAGCACCACAGCAGAGTAAAGTCAAGTTGACTTACATTTATCTATGTGTATATAGAATAAAGGACTGACATGGGATGTCTGTTTTAAGAGGGAAGGTGTCGTGAAATATTCTAATCCACATATATAAATTATCAGGTAAATATACAGCCTAATAAATACATATAATAAAGAAAGGAAGAAGAATGGTAAATAACAGTACTGTCACAATGACTGTACTCGAAATCCCCCTTGTTTTCTACTTCGTCTGCAAATTGTAACGCTTTCACGTTGATAGTAAAAGCCTACTGTATTATTACCCGCTTTCTTCAATGAAACGTGTGCTGTATTTCTTGGAAAAACAGTGAGATACGCAAGCTGAACAATGACCTAATTTTAATATTTCATTCATTCCATTTTATACACGGCGTAACTAAAGACAGATGGACTAAAGGATAGAGAGAAGGGAGAGGCATAAAGCCGAACACGTGCAACACTAAACACGCGTCGCGCGATACACAATTGCTGCCATCACGCGTGTAAGGCCACATGCACTAACTTTATTTCAAATCGACAGTGATAAAATTCATTACCCTTCCCAGAGTTAGGTTTTTAAATCCTGAAAAACGCTTATTAGAAAAGATAACATTAGATGGGTTTACGTTTGAAAACCTTACAGTACCCAGACAGCACATCTTCGAAACAGGAGGTAGAAGAAATTGCATATTTTGAACGCAGCATATTAGCTCTATTAAATATATATATTTGGGTTCCTTAGGGTTTGCTGACAAAGAATATGTAAAACGTTATGCAAATAGTCTAGGAATTAACAAGTTATAGCCAAAATAAAATGATGGTGCTGTCAGACAACACCCAAAATCAGAATCGCTCAGTGGTAGATTTTTTAAACCACCATTGTACGGGAAATGGGCCACAAGTTACATTTGAACTGATTGGCTGGAATGATATGTAAGGCTAAACACGATTAGTCGGACTATAAATGCTATCCTTGGTTGTTAGGGGAGACGTAGGAAGGTAAAATTTTTTCAAACACTTGTCGAAACGTGGCTCCATTGGCCAGACTCGCTGATATACTCACTTAGGAGCGTTAGTTCGAGACCACTAGTTCAAATAAGCTTGATAAAGCAACAGTGCGTTGAAGCCAGCTCATATTTTTGCTAAATAAACGCCTGGAACATAAGCAGATGGGAATTTGTGCCAGTATTTGTGCCAGAATTCATTGCTAATCAACGTATCTGTGTTTGTTTCCATGAATTGTGGTAAGCTTGAAACATTCAGTATCTTTTAATGAAAATTGAATGTGAATTGTTAATTTATGCCTGTATATATGTGTAGTTCAGTAGCAAACATGATGTAAAGCCTATAATGCTCCAGCCTGAACAGAAGGTGTCGGAGGAAAGTAAAACGGCATGGAATGGCCAAACAGTACACAGACACCTAGATTATTGATTAGACAGAAATAATGCTGGAAGTGCAGAGGCGTAGTAACCATTAAGGAGGTTAATACTGGTATAAAGTATTTCAGATGAAGCTGACAGTTTGCCTAACGCTCTGAACTCAATGTTTGTGATGTATTGTGCTCAGTGTAGAAAGAGAGTATAAATTAGTTATGAAGTAGAAGGTACATCCTTCTTGTTTTCAGGGACCGTGGTCTTGATGGTATTGAGCAGCACCTGGTCAGAGCTTTGCTGAATCCAGAGTCGGACAGCATACTCCTTGGTCCATTTAGCTATCAGTGAGGTGTCCCCAGAGCACAGGGGAGAAATCGAGCAGAGGAGTCTTTTCCTGCCGCCATCACGCAAGATAAGCTGATGTGGCCAGCTGAGCTCAACATTATGTACCCCATCTTAAAATAACATTGTAACATAAACTTAAGAGGGGAAGTAAATTGTTTTAATACCAGGAACTGAGAACATCTCCAATACTAGTTCCCATAGAAACAAACTATTGAAGTCATGATGACAAATACCAACAGAGCTTGAACAAAACAAAACCAGTATTACCTCATATTACTACTACACAACTGACACACATAGGATATTTTTAATAATATATGTCACTACAATATTCATATTGATAAATTCTGTACATATAACTTGTAATTAAAATTGATTGTGATTCCTGGTTCCCTTTGTATTTGAATCAGGACACATATACATTCATGACAGCAATGAATACATATTGCTATTTGAACAGTTATCAGTGACTCCTTTAATATATCCTTGTAGAGTGTTTTATGTATGTGAGTGTCACAGTGTTGTCAAGTGTAGTGGAATAAATTAAATTGTTTATCTGTCTGTTGTTGTTTTGACTTACACTTCATCATACACATACCCTAGACATATAACGTAGTCATCTCACTATTCCAGAATAATTCTGACTGAGGTATACATATGTGGCAGCAAGTAAGGTTATATATAATACACTACTTTTATTAGATATATATACCTTCACAGCTGATCTCAGTCAGTACACTAAGTCCCCTATAAATATTTATAACATCCCACTTCACCACAGAGATAAGCGGGTGACCGGCCTGATGACTGGGTATTGTTACGATAATACGTCTGAGGAGTGGTAAATTAAAAGATACGCATTGCTCCCGTAGCAAATACTGCCATAGGGGAGAGGCGTGTTAGAGACTTCACCATGCTATGTCAAGTATAGAGCAAAATAGTGAAAATAACGAATAAAAAGGCACGATTTATGCCAAATAAAGGCGATGAGTTCGAAAAATTAGGAAAAAAGAAAGAATACTGCCGGAGGGATGAAGGTGTGAGAGATCACACAAAAAAGCATGTTCAGACGTTTTGTCACACAGTGGAAGACCCTGTCTACTGATGTTTCCACCACGGCACCCCAACGACCGACCCATGACGGGTTACAGGTTGAGATGATGATGATGATGATATATATATATATATATATATATATAGAAATATATATATATATATATATATATATATATATATATATATATTACCATGTGAATATTAATATGTAAAAATCGCGTGGATGTCCAAGTTATTTGAGGCTGGCAACCTCAGTGTATAGAATGATGATTTCATGAACCACCACTGCCAAGGGCTTGTGATTGCTTTAGTGCTAGTTTCTTAAAGAGAACTAAACGCATAAAGAGTCCCAGGTTCCATGTGGAGCAGGGAGGAAAAGATGAGGAAATGATGTACATTCTAATTATAATATTCACAGTTTCAAACCAGTGTAAATGTCGATGTTAACATATGCACTTTAATATTAATGGAAGTTTCAAACTTTTCAAATCATTGTAAACATAAATGAAAACATATTCAATTTATAATGTAAACACTTTTCAATCAGAGGAAATGTAAATGTAAACATATTCTATCTGTACTATTAACCTTTTCATTTAAATGTAATGTAAAGCTAAAGCTATCCAGTTTAAATGTAAAGAAAGTTTTATCCCGAGGGATTAAATTTAATTTTCATCGAGAGTAAATTCTGAGAAACATCGGATGGTGGAATAGAAAGGGGAAACATAAATATGTGTCGGGAAACGCAATACTCAGGAGAGCGTTTCGTTTCTATTCTTTATCATAGTTTTTGGTGGTACCAACCGAAAGTACTATCCCTGGAACAAGAAGGGAACAGTGGCCTAAGCTTTAAAACGAGGGACCAACTTTGTAGACTCTCCTTGACATTTCTGGGAAACGACCTTCACCCGACAACCTTGACCAGCGACGAGCGTGAGCAGTGTAAAAAGAACCAACCTATCAGCGGCAGCAGAAACTACTATTGGCAGCTAAGTGCAAAATATACGCTGTGAAAGTGAATTTCTTTCCATCGACCTTACTATCAATCAATGATAAAACTTTTCTTCTAAACTATTCAATTATTTTCAACCTGTTAAAACTTAAGGATTATTAAATTGTATTATTTGTAATTTTACAAATTTAACTTCGATTTAATCCTTTTAAATATACTGCATGTTTGTCTCAGCCAATTTACTACACACACTCTAAACAGAGCTATACTAGAATAATAAGAATTCCACTGAGTAAATCAGAGGTGGAGGCTTAACGAGCTAAAATTAATCATTGCTTAATTCTTCACAAAAGTTGTCGGCAGATTCTAGAATTAACGTGCTCAGCCAAAGCAGCATTGTTTTCGCTTATCAGAATATCTTGTGAGCATTGCCCTTCTATCTACATCTCTGCCAGGAGTAATCTTGTGCGAAGGTAGACACCTTTGAAGGCCCATATTATATACTCTTGAGTTTTGGCCACTCTTGGACCACTACTGCAAAGCAGGGGAGGCGATACCGTCACAGACTAGGAGAAAAACTTTACCTATGAGAACCATCGACCATGTAAAGACGGCCACAGACTAGGAGAAAGACCTTACCTATGAGAACCATCGACCATGTAAAGACGGCCACAGAATAGGAGAAAGACCTAACCTATGAAAACCATAGAACACGTAAAGACGGCCACAGGCTAAGAGATAGACATTACCTATGAAAACCATGGAACATGTAAAGACGGCCACAGACTAGGAGAAAGACCTTACCTATGAGAACCATGGAACACGTAAAGACGGCCACAGACTAGGAGAAGCGACCTTACCTATCGAGAACCATCGTGACCATGTAAAGACGGCCACAGACTAGGAGAAAGACCTTACCTATGTAAACCATGGAACACGTAAAGGTACGGCCACAGACTAGGAAAATAGAACTTAACCTATGAAAACCATGGAACACTGTAAAAGACGGCCAACAGACTAGGAGAAATGACGTACCCCTATGAGGAAAACATCTCGACCTTGTAAAGACGGTCCACAGACAAGGAGAAAGACCCTTACCTATGAAAACCCATCGTACCAAGTAATGACGGCCGACCGACTAAGGAGAAGACATTTTACCTATGATAAACCATCGAAAACTTGGTAAAGACGGCCACCAGAC